>BLKR01000556.1:0-416833 GCA_011170035.1 Teleogryllus occipitalis
CTCAAATACTACGCACCGCGGCTTGACCAAAAAACCTACTCCCCGGCGGGGAATCGAACCCCGGTCTCCCGCGTGACAGGCGGGGATACTAACCACTATACTACCGAGGACGCCCTCTTCGGCTTTCTCCAAAACTGACCGAAAGAACCGGCATGCACATTCACTGTATTCACGGCGCTCGCTCAAATACTACGCACCGCGGCTTGACCAAAAAACCTACTCCCCGGCGGGGAATCGAACCCCGGTCTCCCGCGTGACAGGCGGGGATACTAACCACTATACTACCGAGGACGCCCTCTTCGGCTTTCTCCAAAACTGACCGAAAGAAACGGCATGCACATTCACTGTATTCACGGCGCTCGCTCAAATACTACGCACCGCGGCTTGACCAAAAAACCTACTCCCCGGCGGGGAATCGACCCCCGGTCTCCCGCGTGACAGGCGGGGATACTAACCACTATACTACCGAGGACGCCCTCTTCGGCTTTCTCCAAAACTGACCGAAAGAAACGGCATGCACATTCACTGTATTCACGGCGCTCGCTCAAATACTACGCACCGCGGCTTGACCAAAAAACCTACTCCCCGGCGGGGAATCGAACCCCGGTCTCCCGCGTGACAGGCGGGGCTACTAACCACTATACTACCGAGGACGCCCTCTTCGGCTTTCTCCAAAACTGACCGAAAGAAACGGCATGCACATTCACTGTATTCACGGCGCTCGCTCAAATACTCCGCACCGCGGCTTGAC
This sequence comes from Teleogryllus occipitalis, assembly GCA_011170035.1. NCBI lineage: Eukaryota > Metazoa > Arthropoda > Insecta > Orthoptera > Gryllidae > Teleogryllus > Teleogryllus occipitalis. Next base: position 752 of record BLKR01000556.1, read on the forward strand.
CAAAAAACCTACTCCCCGGCGGGGAATCGAACCCCGGTCTCCCGCGTGACAGGCGGGGGATACTAACCACTATACTACCGAGGACGCCTCTTCGCTTCTCCAAAACTGAGCGAAAGAAACGGCATGCACATTTCACTCTATTCACGGCGCTCGCTCAAATACTACACCGCGGCTTGACCAAAACCTTACTCCCCGGCGGGGAATTTGAACTCCCGGTCTCCCGCGTGACAGGCGGGGATACTAACCACTATACTACCGAGGAAGCCCTCTTCGGCTTTCTCCAAAACTGACCGAAAGAAACGGCATGCACATTCACTGTATTCACGGCGCTCGCTCAAATACTACGCACCGCGGCTTGACCAAAAAACCTACTCCCCGGCGGGGAATCGACCCCCGGTCTCCCGCGTGACAGGCGGGGATACTAACCACTATACTACCGAGGACGCCCTCTTCGGCTTTCTCCAAAACTGACCGAAAGAAACGGCATGCACATTCACTGTATGCACGGCGCTCGCTCAAATACTACGCACCGCGGCTTGACCAAAAAACCTACTCCCCGGCGGGGAATCGAACCCCGGTCTCCCGCGTGACAGGCGGGGATACTAACCACTATACTACCGAGGACGCCCTCTTCGGCTTTCTCCAAAACTGACCGAAAGAAACGGCATGCACATTCACTGTATGCACGGCGCTCGCTCAAATACTACGCACCGCGGCTTGACCAAAAACCTACTCCCCGGCGGGAATCGAATTCCGGTCTCCCCGCGTGACAGGCGGGGAGGCTAACCACTATACTACCGAGGACGCTCCTCTTCGGCTTTCTCCAAAACTGAGCGAAAGAAACGGCATGCACATTCACTGTATTCACGGCGCTCGCTCAAATACAGCACCGCGGCTTGACCAAAAACCTACTCCCGGCGGAATCGAACCCCGTCTCCCGCGTGACAGGCGGGGATATTAACCACTATACTACCGAGGACGCCCTCTTCGGCTTTCTCCAAAACCGACCGAAAAAGAAACGGCATGCACATTCACCGGTACCACGGCGCTCGCTCAAATACTACGCACCGCGGCTTGACCAAAAACCTACTCCCCGTGGCGGGGGAATCGAACTCCCCGGTCTCCCGCGTGACAGGCGGGGATACTAACCACTATACTACCGAGGACGCCCTCTTCGGCTTTCTCCAAAACTGACCGAAAGAAACGGCATGCACATTCACTGTATTCGCGGCGCTCGCTCAAATACTACGCACCGCGGCTTGACCAAAAAACCTACTCCCCGGCGGGGAATCGAACCCCGGTCTCCCGCGTGACAGGCGGGGATACTAACCACTATACTACCGAGGAAGCCCTCTTCGGCTTTCTCCAAAACTGACCGAAAGAAACGGCATGCACATTCACTGTATTCACGGCGCTCGCTCAAATACTACGCACCGCGGCTTGACCAAAAACCTACTCCCCGGCGGGGAATCGAACCCCGGTCTCCCGCGTGACAGGCGGGGATACTAACCACTATACTACCGAGGACGCCTTCTTCGGCTTTCTCCAAAACTGAGCGAAAGAAACGGCATGCACATTCACTGTATTCACGGCGCTCGCTCAAATACTACGCACCGCGGCTTGACCAAAAACCTACTCCCCGGCGGGGAATCGAACCCCGGTCTCCCGCGTGACAGGCGGGGATACTAACCACTATACTACCGAGGACGCCCTCTTCGGCTTTCTCCAAAACTGACCGAAAGAAACGGCATGCACATTCACTGTATTCACGGCGCTCGCTCAAATACTACGCACCGCGGCTTGACCAAAAAACCTACTCCCCGGCGGGGAATCGAACCCCGGTCTCCCGCGTGACAGGCGGGGATACTAACCACTATACTACCGAGGACGCCCTCTTCGGCTTTCTCCAAAACTGACCGAAAGAAACGGCATGCACATTCACTGTATTCACGGCGCTCGCTCAAATACTACGCACCGCGGCTTGACCAAAAAACCTACTCCCCGGCGGGGAATCGAACCCCGGTCTCCCGCGTGACAGGCGGGGATACTAACCACTATACTACCGAGGACGCCCTCTTCGGCTTTCTCCAAAACTGACCGAAAGAAACGGCATGCACATTCACTGTATTCACGGCGCTCGCTCAAATACTACGCACCGCGGCTTGACCAAAAAACCTACTCCCCGGCGGGGAATCGAACCCCGGTCTCCCGCGTGACAGGCGGGGATACTAACCACTATACTACCGAGGACGCCCTCTTCGGCTTTCTCCAAAACTGACCGAAAGAAACGGCATGCACATTCACTGTATTCACGGCGCTCGCTCAAATACTACGCACCGCGGCTTGACCAAAAAACCTACTCCCCGGCGGGGAATCGAACCCCGGTCTCCCGCGTGACAGGCGGGGATACTAACCACTATACTACCGAGGGCGCCCTCTTCGGCTTTCTCCAAAACTGACCGAAAGAAACGGCATGCACATTCACTGTATTCACGGCGCTCGCTCAAATACTACGCACCGCGGCTTGACCAAAAAACCTACTCCCCGGCGGGGAATCGAACCCCGGTCTCCCGCGTGACAGGCGGGGATACTAACCACTATACTACCGAGGACGCCCTCTTCGGCTTTCTCCAAAACTGACCGAAAGAAACGGCATGCACATTCACTGTATTCACGGCGCTCGCTCAAATACTACGCACCGCGGCTTGACCAAAAAACCTACTCCCCGGCGGGGAATCGAACCCCGGTCTCCCGCGTGACAGGCGGGGATACTAACCACTATACTACCGAGGACGCCCTCTTCGCCTTTCTCCAAAACTGACCGAAAGAAACGGCATGCACATTCACTGTATTCACGGCGCTCGCTCAAATACTACGCACCGCGGCTTGACCAAAAAACCTACTCCCCGGCGGGGAATCGAACCCCGGTCTCCCGCGTGACAGGCGGGGATACTAACCACTATACTACCGAGGACGCCCTCTTCGGCTTTCTCCAAAACTGACCGAAAGAAACGGCATGCACATTCACTGTATTCACGGCGCTCGCTCAAATACTACGCACCGCGGCTTGACCAAAAAACCTACTCCCCGGCGGGGAATCGAACCCCGGTCTCCCGCGTGACAGGCGGGGATACTAACCACTATACTACCGAGGACGCCCTCTTCGGCTTTCTCCAAAACTGACCGAAAGAAACGGCATGCACATTCACTGTATTCACGGCGCTCGCTCAAATACTACGCACCGCGGCTTGACCAAAAAACCTACTCCCCGGCGGGGAATCGAACCCCGGTCTCCCGCGTGACAGGCGGGGATACTAACCACTATACTACCGAGGACGCCCTCTTCGGCTTTCTCCAAAACTGACCGAAAGAAACGGCATGCACATTCACTGTATTCACGGCGCTCGCTCAAATACTACGCACCGCGGCTTGACCAAAAAACCTACTCCCCGGCGGGGAATCGAACCCCGGTCTCCCGCGTGACAGGCGGGGATACTAACCACTATACTACCGAGGACGCCCTCTTCGGCTTTCTCCAAAACTGACCGAAAGAAACGGCATGCACATTCACTGTATTCACGGCGCTCGCTCAAATACTACGCACCGCGGCTTGACCAAAAAACCTACTCCCCGGCGGGGAATCGAACCCCGGTCTCCCGCGTGACAGGCGGGGATACTAACCACTATACTACCGAGGAAGCCCTCTTCGGCTTTCTCCAAAACTGACCGAAAGAAACGGCATGCACATTCACTGTATTCACGGCGCTCGCTCAAATACTACGCACCGCGGCTTGACCAAAAAACCTACTCCCCGGCGGGGAATCGAACCCCGGTCTCCCGCGTGACAGGCGGGGATACTAACCACTATACTACCGAGGGCGCCCTCTTCGGCTTTCTCCAAAACTGACCGAAAGAAACGGCATGCACATTCACTGTATTCACGGCGCTCGCTCAAATACTACGCACCGCGGCTTGACCAAAAAACCTACTCCCCGGCGGGGAATCGAACCCCGGTCTCCCGCGTGACAGGCGGGGATACTAACCACTATACTACCGAGGACGCCCTCTTCGGCTTTCTCCAAAACTGACCGAAAGAAACGGCATGCACATTCACTGTATTCACGGCGCTCGCTCAAATACTACGCACCGCGGCTTGACCAAAAAACCTACTCCCCGGCGGGGAATGGAACCCCGGTCTCCCGCGTGACAGGCGGGGATACTAACCACTATACTACCGAGGACGCCCTCTTCGGCTTTCTCCAAAACTGACCGAAAGAAACGGCATGCACATTCACTGTATTCACGGCGCTCGCTCAAATACTACGCACCGCGGCTTGACCAAAAAACCTACTCCCCGGCGGGGAATCGAACCCCGGTCTCCCGCGTGACAGGCGGGGATACTAACCACTATACTACCGAGGACGCCCTCTTCGGCTTTCTCCAAAACTGACCGAAAGAAACGGCATGCACATTCACTGTATTCACGGCGCTCGCTCAAATACTACGCACCGCGGCTTGACCAAAAAACCTACTCCCCGGCGGGGAATCGAACCCCGGTCTCCCGCGTGACAGGCGGGACGCCCTCTTCGGCTTTCTCCAAAACTGACCGAAAGAAACGGCATGCACATTCACTGTATTCACGGCGCTCGCTCAAATACTACGCACCGCGGCTTGACCAAAAAACCTACTCCCCGGCGGGGAATCGAACCCCGGTCTCCCGCGTGACAGGCGGGGATACTAACCACTATACTACCGAGGACGCCCTCTTCGGCTTTCTCCAAAACTGACCGAAAGAAACGGCATGCACATTCACTGTATTCACGGCGCTCGCTCAAATACTACGCACCGCGGCTTGACCAAAAAACCTACTCCCCGGCGGGGAATCGAACCCCGGTCTCCCGCGTGACAGGCGGGGATACTAACCACTATACTACCGAGGACGCCCTCTTCGGCTTTCTCCAAAACTGACCGAAAGAAACGGCATGCACATTCACTGTATTCACGGCGCTCGCTCAAATACTACGCACCGCGGCTTGACCAAAAAACCTACTCCCCGGCGGGGAATCGAACCCCGGTCTCCCGCGTGACAGGCGGGGATACTAACCACTATACTACCGAGGACGCCCTCTTCGGCTTTCTCCAAAACTGACCGAAAGAAACGGCATGCACATTCACTGTATTCACGGCGCTCGCTCAAATACTACGCACCGCGGCTTGACCAAAAAACCTACTCCCCGGCGGGGAATCGAACCCCGGTCTCCCGCGTGACAGGCGGGGATACTAACCACTATACTACCGAGGACGCCCTCTTCGGCTTTCTCCAAAACTGACCGAAAGAAACGGCATGCACATTCACTGTATTCACGGCGCTCGCTCAAATACTACGCACCGCGGCTTGACCAAAAAACCTACTCCCCGGCGGGGAATCGAACCCCGGTCTCCCGCGTGACAGGCGGGGATACTAACCACTATACTACCGAGGACGCCCTCTTCGGCTTTCTCCAAAACTGACCGAAAGAAACGGCATGCACATTCACTGTATTCACGGCGCTCGCTCAAATACTACGCACCGCGGCTTGACCAAAAAACCTACTCCCCGGCGGGGAATCGAACCCCGGTCTCCCGCGTGACAGGCGGGGATACTAACCACTATACTACCGAGGACGCCCTCTTCGGCTTTCTCCAAAACTGACCGAAAGAAACGGCATGCACATTCACTGTATTCACGGCGCTCGCTCAAATACTACGCACCGCGGCTTGACCAAAAAACCTACTCCCCGGCGGGGAATCGAACCCCGGTCTCCCGCGTGACAGGCGGGGATACTAACCACCATACTACCGAGGACGCCCTCTTCGGCTTTCTCCAAAACTGACCGAAAGAAACGGCATGCACATTCACTGTATTCACGGCGCTCGCTCAAATACTACGCACCGCGGCTTGACCAAAAAACCTACTCCCCGGCGGGGAATCGAACCCCGGTCTCCCGCGTGACAGGCGGGGATACTAACCACTATACTACCGAGGGCGCCCTCTTCGGCTTTCTCCAAAACTGACCGAAAGAAACGGCATGCACATTCACTGTATTCACGGCGCTCGCTCAAATACTACGCACCGCGGCTTGACCAAAAAACCTACTCCCCGGCGGGGAATCGAACCCCGGTCTCCCGCGTGACAGGCGGGGATACTAACCACTATACTACCGAGGACGCCCTCTTCGGCCTTCTCCAAAACTGACCGAAAGAAACGGCATGCACATTCACTGTATTCACGGCGCTCGCTCAAATACTACGCACCGCGGCTTGACCAAAAAACCTACTCCCCGGCGGGGAATCGAACCCCGGTCTCCCGCGTGACAGGCGGGGATACTAACCACTATACTACCGAGAACGCCCTCTTCGGCTTTCTCCAAAACTGACCGAAAGAAACGGCATGCACATTTACTGTATTCAAGTATTTGACAGGCGTGGATACTAACCACAATACTACCGAGGATGATTTCTAAAAAAATGGATTTTCCGAGTATTTTCTCTATTGTAGGAAAGTATTCGTTTTTTTTACCCCATAAATGCTAAACAGTTTGCGAAATAAATAGTTCAAATATAGTGGAATTGCTGATTACGTTTTTTTGTTCGTTTTTTTGATTTGATTTTTTGAGAAATGAAGGTTAATTACGTTTTGTTTTTTTAAGGATTGTTTTGGTAAGTGGAATAATTTAGGAAGTTTTTCGGTTTGTGGTTTAAATTGTGGAATTTAGAATCGATTTCTGTATAAGCAATTTATTTGAAAAAAAAATTTAATGGCATGAGTTTAACAATTAGATAATATTATCTATGTAATTATTTTGTTTTAATAACACTCAATATGTTAGTCAGTTTTTTCAATTTATATTTTGAGTAACGGCTTGTTATAGCCTTGTTTTCACTTATAGTTATGCATAATATCTTGGGGAATGAGTGTTCAAATACTTTTTTACGTAGTTTTTGTCTGCAAAATGCTGCGATACACTTCGTGTGGTTTATTATAACACATAAATATATTAAAGAAATATCTTATTGCAAAATGGTTTATTCTCATATACTTGCACTTATCTCTCTTATTTAGACGAGAATAGATCACTTTTTCTTACCGGATGATTCACTTCTTCTGTAAGGGAACCTAATCTTCAGGTTTTTCAAGAGGGCGAAGTTTTTACTACTTTCAACCTAAGAGAGTCAACAAATCAACACATCAACAAATTGCGATTGCGTTGTTAGTCCAAATGTTTCAAACAAGTAACATCATTATCAACAAGGTAACCACCGCATATCATCTCTTACTGTAGTGCTTCGGCGGACAGTAATTATGTCACCCGACTCACAACACAGTCCTGGGGCACTAGTGCTCTCGCATTTCGTTGGACAACACGCGAAAAACGCGAGGGTGAGAACGTTGCTGTGAGGAACAGCGGGCTGATGGCGGCGCCGTTACGACACGCCCTCCTTGTGGGCGTGCGGCGGCTTCTCCGGAGCGTCGCGCGCGCTCGGGCGCGGCCGGTAGCGGAACTGCCAGTAGCGCTGGTCGGTGCCGAAGCGGTGCGCGTCCGCCAGCGTCTCGGGCAGCTGCTGGTGCAGCGTCTCCGGCAGGAAGGAGCACGCCACGGCCCCCGACGCCGCCAGCACGCTCATCATCACGTGCGGGAAGCGCGCGTTGTACTCGCCCTGCGCACCACCATAAGCACACCATTCGCTTTCCATTTCATTTCATTTATTTTGGCAAAGAATATTATTAATATCTTTTAATTATTATTTATTATTATTACTTATTTTTATTAATTTATTATTATTATTATTATTATTATTATTATTATATTATTATTATTATTGATTAATGTTAAGGTCATTCATTATTCCCGTATGTTTGACGCATGTTTTAAATTTAATGTCATTTATTCCTGAAGATTGCAGTGACTTTTCCCTTCTAGATCGCGAGGTCTGGCGCCAACCTACTCGTCCGCTAGCGGAGTTCCCTAACCAGGTATCTTTCACGAGCGGGGCATCGCCCCAGGAGGAACAAGCTCTATTCTCTCGACATCTGTGGAAGTGTAGAGCATGTACTAAGGGTAAGTGTAGGAGGAGGATAGGACAAGGCAGTGGAAGAAAAAGCTCGCGCGCGGTCTGGGGCTCGTTTGTTAGAGTACTGCTTTGTCATTTATCTGATGCTGATTGGCGAAAACACGTAAAACTACCGATTAGAGCAGCCGGCCGCTAGAATTCTCCTTCGGACAACGGGTGATTCGACCCAGCTTCCTAGTCAAAAACCCTGCCGCCTTCGGGACTCGAACCTAGGCCCTCACGGCCAATGGCACTACACTGACATCAGGTGGTGCTCTGAGTCACCTAAGGCAGTCAGTGGACTATAACAACTCTATCTGACGTGTGGGGACAAGTACAATCTGCGGACTGTAAAAAGTCTATGTGACGTGTGGAAGACAAGTACAAGTACAATTATTATTAGACATTTAAAAATACGTCGAGCTATTAGAAATTGTTATTCAGCCATATTTTGAAAAATATTTTCATTAAATAGCCAAAATTCCACTATACTATATGTATTCGTTGTATGTTATTTCGTACTTTCTGACTACCGCTTATCGATCTGGCTGATGTCGCGGCTCCTTGAATTTGAAACCGATATTTTAATTCTGGGGGTATTTTACATGGAGCCCCTGAAACATTTTCCAAAGTTTCAAAAAAGTGTCTCCTTCGTTTTTGATTAAATCTTGTTTTTGGATAGATCGCAGAACGTTTGGAAGAATAGTGCGGGTCTTATTTTCGTAGAAAACGAAAGATTTTTCGAAAATTGAAAAAATTCAAAAATGTTTGGGCCTCTTTCCACATATAAACTATTACAGATAGAGATTTTTTCCCTTAATGAAATATTTTCCTTAAAGATAAATTTTAAATAAGGTCATGTACAGTTTTTCGAAAATTTGAGTGATTTTGCGTAATTTTGCTTGAAAGCACGGGCGAGAAAGTACGTGCTGATTTAGTCCCACTAGTTTTCTCTAGCCGAGTGGAGGATGTTTTGTGAGTGTCGCGACGGTCCGAGAGAGCGGTGAGGCGAAGGATTGTATGAAATTGTTGGTTGTGTGCACAGGACCGCCTATGGAGGATATATAACGCAAAGTTACATTAATGTTTTCCAATTATTCATGGTGAGAAGCGGCAGTAGTTGTTGTAAACAAGATAATGGAAGAAATGCGCGGTACAAAAGAAAGTTGAGAGTGTTTAGTGGAAGTGTCATGCAGGTTATGGTGGCGACGACGTGTTAAGTAAGTACACTGCTATAAAACATCATTATTTTGCAAAAAGTTAAGGGATGGCACGTTAAGGAAAAAGTTTTCTACGCAGGTTTGCAAGCCGTTTGTAAACAGAAGGACCAAGAGATGCGAGTGGGTAGAAGAAGTGTAAAAGTAATTTGAGGTTATGTTATTGTTTTCATGATGTATATCATCTGGTGCAGGGTGGCGATTGCTAACGTAAATAAAGAATAAATTTATTTTAGCTAAGGAAGATTAACTTAATTTAATGCTAGCTAGATTCCGAGGGCTGTGAATATGTGATAACTATAGTGAACGTTGTAAGTTGTGAGGGTAAGTGTCCACAAGTGTAGAAGGAGAGTGCAAAGGGGTTTCGTTAATTACAACGAAAATCGAGCAAGACCAAACTTACCAATAGGTATAGGAGCAATATGAATGTTAATTCAGGATTTTTAGACACTTTTGGACTGCATGGTTGAGATAGTGTAAGTACAAAATGGAATAGGTGGAAAATGCTTTTTTTCTTAAAGAGTTTGGAGAGAGTATGTATGAAATATAGGGATGATTATCTATAGATTGAGGATAAGTGTAGTAAATACTTGAAATTGGTCGAGGGAATTTGATCAAAGGTTTTATTAAACATTGTGACAAACTAAAAAATGTAAGTACTCAATAAAATAGAAAGTAAGTGGCAGAAGGAGCTGCCAACTGTTGGTAGAAATATGGTAAAGAATAAGAGAGAAGTATGTTTTAGTAAATACTAAATTGGAAGTAATTTTCAATTTCCCGTGTATTGATAGTTCTATGTTATTTCTATTTTCATATTTGCTTTTGCTGTTAGTTAATGGGAGATATATATGTAGATTGGGTATTCTGAGGATTATCTTTTGTTCTTATGGAGAAATAAAAATGTGAAAATTGGGAGGTTAAACAGCAATTAAAACATATTAATTAATGAAGAAAAGTGGATAGATTTCTGGAGATAAACAGTATAGTAAGAATATGGTGGTGATGAATATTCTAAATTAAATTTATATATTAGTGATTTATAATAAGCTAATAAGAAGTAAAAAGTAATTAAGCATTGTAAGGACCATATCGATGAAGTAAAGGAGATGAAAAGAAGAAATGTGTATTTATGTAAAGAAGAAAATGTAATTTTAAGCTAGAACATTGTAATAGTAGTAGTCGTGTATATAAAATTGTAATAATTAGTAGATATCTACATATTTAAACCTCTAAGGGCTTTAGTTAAAAAAGAAATTTGAATTTTCAACTCCATCAAATTTCGTGATTTTCGTTTTAAACGAAATGTAGTGGATTCTAGATGTGTTAATACTTGCTCTTGTGAACAGTTTTATATTATCAACATTTCATTTTAATAATGTCTTAAAACTAATAGAATGAAGCTAATCAGCCATCATTTGTCATTACGTCGTATTTAAGACCAACAGCATTGTGTGGTTAGAATGAAGTTTGTTAGATTGTTTTGTTGTGCAACTTGCAATTGATCTGTCGAAAGCAGTCAAAGTTTCTTGAGTTTATAGTTAGCTAAGCGAAGATACAGAGCTTTTTGAGATTGAAGGTTCAGTCTTTTTAAACGCAAAGATAATTGAATGTGTAAAAATGTAATATCCGGCAAACGCTTCACGTATGTGTCCTTTTACAAATCATTTTCAGTGTGATAAATTACGCTTGTACGTGGATAGCAGATTTCCGTGCTAAAGTACACTACAACATGCATCTGAATATATTGGTAAATATAAAGAATTTCGAATAAATTTCCAGACGTGTTTAATACACTGTTCACGGAGAATAGTGATTGTACTGTTGCAGAATTCGTAAACCTCTCTCATTAGCCTCGGAGAATAAGAACTGAACGACGTGAAACAATATTTCACAGTTTTCTGTTTTCCTTATTGTGTTTTGATTGATCGATTGTTTGATTGGTGCTTCCGGGCGCGTCATCTTCCAAAGTCATTAGTCCCGTAAGTGTAATGTATGTTTTTCTAAGTGGTGGCGGTGATTCTTCTGGATGGTGAGACTTAGCGACGATTTACTCGTCGGCTAGCGGGGTTTTCCTGAACCAGGTTCCCCCACCAGTGGGGCATTACCGCAGCCGGGACATGCTCTAAGCTCCCGGCATGTTGTATGGTGGTGGTGTATGGTGTTGTAGTGCATATAAGCGTAAGTATGTGTGAGGAAGGGTGAGGGTCGGGTAAGGAATAGGAAGGAAAGATTGCGCGCGTCCTGTCTGTTGGGGTACTGCTCCGGCATTCACTTGGTGTTGTTCGAAGAAACCACGGAAAACTGCCGATCAGAGCAGCCGGCCACCGGGATTCTCTCGTCAGCGGCTGAAATCGATTTAGCTATCTACTTGGTGTCGAAAATCCTGCAAACCGTCGATACTCGACCTTGCGACTCCCTGGTCAGAGGCACTGCAGTGACATCAGATGTCCCGAGCTTCCTAAGCCGGTCGAATATGTAATTCTTTTCTATTGTAACTTTTCTGCAGCTTCTTAGTGTGATGTAATCTCAGGGATTCAGTTGATTGATTGATTTTTTCGTGTTTCCGGGCGCGTCAACTACTTCGGTCATTAGTCCCGTTAGTGTAGTGCATGTTTTTTTCTCGGGAGATGGCGGTGATCTTCCCCCGCTGGATGGCGAGATCCGGCGCCGACCTACCGTCGGCTAGTGGGGCTTCCCCCTAACCAGGACTCTCCCACCAGCGCGGCACCGCCCCAGTCAGGACAAGCTCTAACTTCCCGATCGGTCACCCGGAATATGTGGTATTGTAGTACATGTTAGTGTAAGTGTGTGTGTAAGGGGAGAGGATAGGACAAGGAAGAGGAAGGACAAATAGCGCGCGGTCCGTGGCCCGTTTGGTAGGGTACTGCTCCGGCATTCGCCTGGTGTTGATCAGAGAAACCACGGAAAACTACCGACCAGAGCAGCCGGCCGCTAGAATTCTCCTCCAGACAGCAGCTGAATTCGACCTAGCTGAACAGCTAGTGTCGAAAATCCCGCCGCCGTCAGAACTCGAACCTAGGACCTCCCGGTTAGAGGCGCTGCAGAGACATCAGTTGATGCACTGAGCTACCGCTACCAGTCAGGGATTCAGCTAGTAGGTTATAAGTTTCAAGGATTCTAAGAGATAATACAGAAAAAAGTAAATGAGAGTAAAAAGTGAGATGAAGGGAAGAAAGAAAATTAGGTGGTAAACAAAGGGTGAGGATTTACATGTGGGATGAACGGGCTGTAGTTCGGGGCGGCATATTTTGAGGGGCGGCAAATTTTCCAAATATAATATTTTGAATTTTAATATCATGTTCATTTGAAACAAAAACTGAAATTAACCAATTTTCTATCTTTTTTCTTTCTTAGACATATCCTAGTTATTGAAGTGTGAGATGTCAGTTTTAATATTAGTTTTTGCTTCAAAAGAAACTACATTATCCACGGCAAACATTTTTTAAGACGTAAAAAATATGTAGACACTATTTATTCCCGAAACCGAAACGTTGACGAAAGATGGGAGATGGCCACAGAATGGAGTAAGATCTTAACGCCAGTCCACACCAAGGAAATTAGACAAATTTGCTACGAGAAAATTTGTGCCATTCTGTAGTACCTCTAGTTCAGTTTTGTTGAGTAGTCGTCTAAATAATAGCCCGGTTTCAAGGAAACGATCCACGAGCAAAGAATAGCTCTTACTTGCTAGAAACACTGCACACACTATTGAAAGTTACCATAGTATGTCATAATTATATTTTGTTCAAAATAAGCCACCAGTCTAAAAAAAGCCTAAATATGAATTTTCATATAAAAATAAGACAAATCCGTCTAGGAATGAGTTCTAGAGAAACGTTTTTAGACATCATTGAGGACTTGTACTCACAAATGTAATAATACATACAAATCGGCGGTGATGTAGTAAAAGTTAACGTCGTGAATGAGTTATATATTACATTAGTATAATTTTTAAAAAAACAACAACAATAAATACTGCAAAATAACCCAATACATTTAGTATTATTCCTAAAAATAAAAGTATATTTAATATTATTTTTTTTAAATAAACTCTTGTAGTTAATATCTCATGAATTCTTATTCATTATGGATTATCACAATATCTCTGCTACCACCCCGGAATTTTAGAAAGTGAAGAGATTAGACGAAAGATTTACCAAGGTATAAAAGGAGAGGTGTCACTTGCCAATGATAAATTGAGAATAGGATAAAGAAAGATAGAAGTAGGGATATAAAAACTTGAGAGAGAAAGGTGGAACAGAAATAAAATAGTAAACATACTAAAGGATAACATGGAAAAAAGAAATGGAAAGTTGGATAAAATAACTGAAGATGAAGATAAAAGTTGTGGAATTGAAAAGGACAGAACGAGGTGGCTAGTATAAAATTACGATAAAGGGGATGACAGAAAAATTGGGGATTTTAAAGAACAAACATGGGTTAAAGAGTATACATGTAGTAAGTGAAGAAGTCATAACGGAGGGTTCCTTTCCAGAGAGTGGCGGTTTTTTACTCTATTCTTGGTTTTAAACATAGTTTCAGTTGGCATAAATCAGCTCTTACAGGGTCATCCAATCGGGAGGTCACCATAGTAACGTGTAAACTCCCGATTGGATGACACCGTAAAAGCTGATGACCTATCAAATGAAGCTCTAAATAAATAGAAGTATAACTACGTACTTAGTGGATTTCAGCCGTTGGCAGGAGGAGAAATCTAGTGGCCAGCTTCTCTAATCGGTAGTTTTACAATCGGTGGGTTCTCCAATTAAAACCATGCGAATAACGGAGCAGTACTTACACAAACGGGCAAAGGACTGCACACGATCTTTCCTGCTTCATCCTTGTCCACTCATCTATCCATTTTCAAAAAGTAGCACGCACTCTACTCAAGAACGACAAATTCAACACTCCCATACAAGACAACAATAAATCCAGTTGGGAGGTTCTTCTTTATCCTTGTCTCCTCATCTACTCATTTTCAAACTAGAGGTGCAACAGAATGGCACAGATTTCCTCGTAGTAAAGTTTTCTAATTTCCTTGGGGTGAACTGGCTTTACGGTCTCGCCTCATCCTCATTTCAGCTGCTAACTATCGTCGCCAAAAGAACAATTTTTTTGACATTTTCTCAACTTTTCGCTTTCTTAATAGAAGAACCGACACATTACTTCAAGAATATTAAAGAAGAGTAAAACCTCGTCCTAAATAGAAACTTTCATTGAAAAATTCGAAGTCGTTTTTAAGAAAATAACGATTAAGCATTACTGTAAATACGAAATTTGAAGTTCTTTTCACAGGAATCTATTGAGTTTTCGAAACCCTTCATTGGAAGCCATTTGAAGCACTTCTACTCACAAATGCAATAATGTATTCAAATCGATGGAAATGTGCTTATTAACGCCGTAAGTGATATTTCAGAAAAATTACATTCATGCAATTTTTGAAAAAACAAATGAATACACCACAATAAACTTTACGTCATATTAAACAGCGCAATTAGCACTATGCAGTGGAAAAATTTGAAGAAAAAATTTGTAACTTTTTTTTGAGAAAATGACGTTTGAGAGTTTCTGAAAATACCGAATTTTGAGCTCATTTTCACAGAAAACTGTTGTGTTTTTGAGAAGCTTTATTTTATATTATTTAAAGCACAGTACTCTTAAATATAATACTGTGAAGATATCGCCTCTAAAGTAAGTATTACCGACGTGAGAGACAAGTAAAAAAATTGTAATTTTTGAAAAAACAAAAGAATAGAGCAATATGGCGTTTATCTCATCGTACAGGGTTTATTTGACACCAACCGTACCGAAACTTTAAAGAAAAAAATTAGAGTCGTTTTCGAGAGAATCTTATTTTTGTTATTTTTTAAAATTGCTAATATTTCACGCACTATTGCACGAAAACTACTAAAATTTACAAAAAAGTCTACGTGACCTTAATGATAGAACTATTTATAGACAGCGAATTTAATTTGAAGGAAATGTCTCTATCTTCAATATTGTAGTTGTAAGAAGTTGCCGGAAAAAAACATACTTTTACAATTACCGAAAATTCAGAATTAATCCTGAAAATAGGACCTATGCCACCTTTATAAGTGTTTTTAACTCTATTCTTACAAGAACTTTAAAGAAAAAATTTGGAGCCATTTCTGAGAAAATTTTGAAAATGTCCGGGGCGCTTCATGTAAAGTACCCCAAACATTAATGAATGTTTTTCAAAATAGCAGAGCTTCGACTCAGGTCAGATGGACAGGAGTTTCTTCAATTTGGAAAATATCCTATGCATAGTTTAGACGCTAGTGTTATTCATATACACCAGACGGACGTTTTGCCTTCAATTGGTTTTTCGGCATCAAGGACTCACACAACAGGGATTCTGACTAAACCGACATCAAGGACCCACAAAACAGCGATTATGAAAAAAATCCTCTAAAACTACGTGTTAGAGGATTTTTTTCTCTTAATTAGCAACTGTTTTCTTTTGTACTTTTTTGTTACCAGAGCCCGGAAATGATTTTTTTCGCCGAAAATCCGCCTTTTTTTCCACGCAGCATTACATAACCTTCTTTATACTATGTATATTACTCCGTGTATACGTACGTATACGAGAAAGTAAAAGTAGCACGTATACTGCTCAAGAACGACAAATAGAACACTCCCGTACAATACTTCAATAAATTAAATATTTTAATAAAAATAGACTTTAGAAGTATTGCAATAACAGAGCATAGTACATGCGGATACCGGAACAGCAGTTCTTTACATTACTTTCCAAAAAGTAATTTGTAAAAAAAGAATATTTAAAGATGGGAGTCCTCTTTCTTGAAGCCTTGCTGTCACATGACATCTGTGTCGCAAGTAGTGACGCACTAAGAGAATTTTTGGGACACGCAGTATGGGAATTATCGTTAAGTGCATTAGGAGAATGATCTGTATGCGCAGTAAAGGAAAGGGATAACGCGATCAAATATTTCCATTTTTCAGTGAAAATCGAAAGAGTTGCATGGTTTTTGTATTTTTTTCAGAGTTTCTGGTCATTAAACGAAACCATAGACACCTCGCACTAGACCGAAAGCTGCATGGTTTTCATTCAAAATGTCTGCGCGCATTGGAAATTAGTAATATAGATACTCACTAAATAGAGAATGTAGGGGCCCAAGATTCCCAAACCGCTACCGACCAATGAGGCGAGTGCGGTCCCCGTCTGACGGACGCACGTAGGGTAGATCTCCATGCACTGCAAGTAGATGACGTAGAACGTGATGGTCACGCAGAACTTTGCAAAAACCACGAGCAGCGTCGTCACGAGCTGATATTCCGCATCTGCAAAGGAAAAAGAAGTCATCGCACCCAGTTTTCCTATCCAGTACAGCAAGCACACTCTTTGATTGGACTATGGAATCATCAAGTAAAATGTTCTTACGCGAGAGAATGAATTCAGTTTTGTTGATAATGCGATCAGCGCCTAGTCAGATTTTTTCTTTTGGGGGAGTTCGACAAGTGAACGTTCGACTTAACATTCATGATTACCCAGCCGGAAACCATGAGGTATTTCATTTCTTGATATTCTATTAGGAAATGTAATACATTTCCTTCCAAAAGAAATATGAAGTTCTTTGATATCTATATTTGGAGTTTATTCTAGAGCGCAAATTTAATATTCATTCCCTTTATAATCGCAATTACTAAAAAGTAATCATGAAATGATCACACAATATTTAGCAGTAAAATTTTGTATTCGGAAGTGGATTTGTGACTTTCCTAGTCCTTCCCTAGTCAAGTTCCTGATTAAGAAGCAACTGTATTGTGCTACTGCACAATCAGACCTAAATTAACACAGAAATAAAGAAGCAGTCGAATAGTGTAAATTGGGTGCTTTTTTATTTGTGTGTTAATTTTTCTTTCTTAACAAATACATTCATTTCGTTTGTAAATAATAAACGATTTATATGTTTCTGGAAGGTCTATATGCTTCTGCAATGCAAATGTTTGTCTAGAAAGCATTATTTCAAACCAAATTTTGAGTGATTATTGCGGGTCAGCCATTCAGATATCCAAGTAGTTTTTTATACAAAATGTGCTTATTGTCTTAAGAGCTTATTTTCGAATTTTCGAAGTCTCCTCTCCGGACACCTGTATATTCTCTATACCTACTATTTGCCTATGTTTATCACTTCTGTTTGGGTAGGGAATACTATTTATGTATTCATCGCGTGGCTTGCATTGTCAGATGGCATTAG
Organism: Teleogryllus occipitalis; assembly: GCA_011170035.1. NCBI lineage: Eukaryota > Metazoa > Arthropoda > Insecta > Orthoptera > Gryllidae > Teleogryllus > Teleogryllus occipitalis. The sequence continues at coordinate 18,321 of BLKR01000556.1, forward strand.
TTTAAGATGAAAATAAACATAATATGTTAGATGATAGTAATCACAAGGTCAGCACACGATGCTGAAGAAAGATAGCACGCACATTGGAGTGCGAAAGTGTTTTCTTGGCAAGCAAATAATGTTGAATTTTCATGAATACTTTTTTTTACTACATACAACTAGGTTAAAAGGGATTTTAAATGTGTTATAATTTTCTCTACAATTAATTTCTGCCGAACATATTGATTAGTAAAAACGATTAAGTATTACAGAGCCATTTTATTGCATTCTTCGGTCAGAGAAAAGTGTTCTGTTTCTTATAGCACGTACTTGCAACTGTGCCTACCAATCCTAGGTAGGCGAAAGTGAGCAACAGGAAGCAGACTGCCTGCGACCAGCGCCGGCCGTAGCGATCACACGCCCACTGCCCGATGATATAACCGGGCAGCTCCACCAGCGACTGCCAGAGGTAGTTGAGGAACGGGTTGCCGGACAGAGAATTCACGTGCAGCATCAGCGTGTAATACGTCACCGAGTTTATAAACCTGGGAATAAAATTCAGTAGTACATCAGTCGAATCTCGAAATCGATTTCCCGCAACATTACATAACTTTCTCTATACACTAAAAACATAAAAATAATGATCAGGTAAAAAGTCGAAGATAGCTTTCAGCACGAAAAACAGGAATGAATGCTTAGAGTGAAAAATATGGGAAATATAATTATACATTGCAATTTATTGACAATTTTGTTGCTGAAATTCCCGCTCATCTTCCACCTCTGGCTATCCAAATCTCAGTCCATTCACATCGAATTTCTGGTATTCAAAGTGGATTCGGGCAAGACTTTTTTTAAAAAAATTTCTCCCGATTCTCTTGCCTTCCATTTCAACAGTGCTTCATTATAATTCAAATCATATCACCCATCCATTAGATCCTTAATCTTAGGTATGATCGAAAAGGCTAAGAACATAATCAACGCTTGTCGTATCCCTTCTACACATAATAGTAATAATAATAATAATAATAATAATAATAATAATAATAATAATAATAATAATAATAATAATGTGTATATTTTCGTAATTTAATGTCAGATTAATCCGACTTTTGCCAGCTAGCGGTTTCCCCAGGTCTATCCCCTGTTAATTTATAAAGATGTCCAGGGAGCAAAAAACGACACTTTAAAAATTAGCTCTTAAGTCAATCGGAAGTATATTTAGTCTAATAAAGCCCTTCAAGATTTCGATGGTTGAGACGCAATAAATTCTCAAAAGTTAGTTTGAAAAACTACTTTTGATAAAAATACATGAAGTACATGAAAGGCTGAAAATGTAGTTAAATAGCTAATCATAAACATTTCCAGTCAATGATCGGTTGAGTTAGACCAGAGGATCCAGTCCATTCCACTTAAAAGTAGTCCACTCCATTATGGAGTCACCACCAGCTTGCACAGTGCCTTGTTGACAACTTGGGTCCATGGCTTCGTGGGGACTGCGCCACGCTCGAACCCTACCATCAATTCGTACTGAAATCGGGACTCATCTGACCAAGCCACGTTTTTCAAGTCGTCTAGGCTCCAATCGATGGAGCCACGAGGGCAGGAGAGGTCCTGCAGGCGATGTCGTGCTGTTGACGAAGGCATTCGAGTCGGTCTTCTACTTCCATAGCCCATTAAAGCCAAATTTCGCCGCACTTTCCTAACGGGTACGTTCATCGTACGGCTCGCAATAATTGCTGCAGTTATTTCACGCGGTGTTGCTTGTCTGTCAGCACTACCAACTCTACGGAAACGCGGCTGCTTTCGGTCATTAAGTGAAGGCCCTCAGCCACTCCGTTGACCGAGAGTTTATGCCTGAAATTAGGTATTCTCGGCACACTCTTGATACTGTGGATATCGGAATATTGCATTCCCCAACGATTTCCGAAATGGAATGACTGTCCTTTCGTATGTTTTGTACTCAATGCTACCACCATCTGTATATTTGCATATTGCTATTCAATGACTTTTGTCACCTGAATGTAAAGTGCTTGACAGACTCATCACAACCACATGGAAGTCACGTCCTCTACCTCTGAAGTGTCCATGCTCTTCCCGGACTTCACTGTCTCTGAATTTTAACTAGTGTAAGATAATAGCTTATGTTAATTGTTCCATTCATTCTTTTTCAGAGAGGCTCTTTGCTTATGTTGGACAATCGACCATCGTTTCTTGTGGGTACTCTGGAGAACGCCACAACAACAAAGAAATATAATTTTGTGTAGCAGTACCAAAAAAGTAAGTAGATTTATTAACATATTTAAAAAACACCTTTTCCCAAACGAATTTAAATAACTTCTTTTTTTGTTAAAGTTAAAGAATTGTTTTATTACTTTTGGAGGCTTCTTTTATTTTGCGACTGTGAAATTTGCATTTTAATTCCGCCATGAATAAACGACAAGTTCTGCAACCAGTAAAGTGTCACAAAGATGTTACATTTTATTAAAAAATTAAATTAGTTGTGCGGCAGGAGCCGAGCCGGTTACAAAAGTAACTTAGTCAAATATCTGTTTTCTCCATGAAGAAAAAATATCTTTAACATCGTAAATTATTTCCATTTACAAAAATTCTTTGATATCTCATTTTTGCACAAAATATCATAATTATTTCATTTTTGATGTGCTGTTTTGTTGTCTAGTTGAAAATGGTGGAACTCTTACCAACAATGAGATGTGTGTATTTTAAACAAAAAGCAACATTGTTTTTTCTCTAATCTACGTTCTTGTTTCGCAGTACGTATTTGAAGGTGGAAGGTGAATCTTATGTAAAATATTCATTAAAAAGTTGCATTATAAAGATGGATATACTTCCAATTATTGAAAATATAAAGATCAATTCAGCCATTAAAAGAATTTAATTCTGTTGAATGAAGAAATACGTATGTTTGCTTGCATGGCATATCTTTTATCTGCTCGTAATATAGACGAAAACAAAATGGTTAATTGCGATAATAATACTTTGATCGCAAACTTGCTTATAAAAGACTGGCATTAAAAATTTCAATGAAAGACCGGCACTCTGTGCAATAGAATGATGTAACCACGAAGCTGCAGTATAGAGTGAATCCTAACAAACCCTGGGACAGCGTAGTAATGAGCGATAATTGACAAACTTTACACAAGACGATGCAGAAAGGTTAACTACCTTCCTTCATTAGTTGGTCACGTTGTAATTTCACGATAATGCATTTAGGAAGAGTTCACATTGACAGCCCAAGGAAGAGGCATACACAACATATTCTACGCTAAACATTAATTTGCAGTGCTCTGAAGTGGCTGCTAATGACATATTTTATTTTACGTGCCACTATCATTTAAAAAATATTAAATGTAGTTATCGAAAGTGTTTGCGATATCTAAAAAGTTATTTACGATTACGGTAATTCCACATTTATTTTCCGTGTGCTCTTGCATGGAGATCACTCGATCTTACCAAGGACTTTATTGAACTTTGATAACTTTCTGTTACGGATTTATAATTCAGAGCATCAGAAACCTGCCTAACATTACCCCTTTGCAAAATGGAAGCATGAACAAATGTTATTGTCAGTGTTGGATCATGCTAATAATAACCACATTTCAGTGTTCTGGGACAATCAATTATTCTTGACTGGCACAGTTCTTGACACACAGTCCGGTTGTACATGGTAGGGATATGGCTATAAAAAAGACTAAACAAAAGTTGGAAGAAAACAAAAACTGAAAATAAAAATGAATAGTAGAAAAGCCTAAGAAAAAGAAGAAGAAATGGAAGGGAATAAGAACAGAAAAGGAGAAGGAAAAGGAGAAAAACATAAAAAGAAGAGAACGGAGGAGAAAAGTAAACTAGAGGTGCTTCAGAATGGTACAGACTTACTCCTAGCAATTTTTTCTAATTTCCTTGGTGTGGTCTGTCTTTAAGGTCTTGCCAGCTGCCATCTATAGTCGCCAAAAGTACATTTTCTGACATTTTCTCAACCTTTTGCTTTTCTAATAGTACAACCGAAATATTACTTCAAGAATATTAAAGAAAAGTAAAACCTTGTCCTAAATAGAAATTTTCATCGAAAAATTTGAAGTCCTTTTTAAAAAAATGACGATTAAATATTACTGTAAATGCGAAATTTTAAGCTCTTTTTCTCATGAATATATTGAGTTTTCGAAAAACTTCATTTGAAGTAATTTGAAGGATGTTCACTCAAAAATGTACTAATGTATACAAATCGATAGAACTGTGCATATTAACGGCGAGAGACATTTCAAAAAAAGTATAATTGTGTCTTTTTTGAAAAAACAAAAGAATACATCAAAATGAACTTTACGTCATATTAAACAGTGCAATTAGCGCTATCTACAGGAAAAATTTGAAGAAAAGTTGGAGAAAAGTTTGAAAATGTCCGGGGGGCTTTATGTAAAGTACCCTCCAAATATTAAAGACTGTTTTTCAAAATTTCAAAGCTTTAACTAGAGCTAGATCGACAGGGACTTCTTCAATTTGGAAAAGATCGTACGTGTGGTTTAGGTGCTAGTAGTATTCACAGACGGATGGACAGACGGACGGACGGACGTTTTGAAAAAAACATGTTTTCGGTTAAGGGCCCCCCAAAACGTGTATTTCCGTTGAAATCTCGAAATCGATTTCCCGCAACATTACATAACTTTCTCTATACTACGTATATACGTATGTACACGAGAAAGTAAAAACGTAGGAAGGAAGACGAAAGCACAGAAAGGAATTGTAGGGAGATGAGAAATACACTTAAAGAAGAAGATCGAGGAGAAAGAAAAAGAGAAGTAAACGAACGTTGAAGAGGAGAGAATAAGGATGTTGAAACGAAAAGAACATTGAAAATGAGAGAAGAAGAACGTTGGGGAGGAGAGAAGAAGAAAGAGGATGAGGACGAGGAGGCGCTGTGGGCCTCACCAGCTGTAGGAGATGAGCACGGTGACGACGGCGAGGCGGCGGCTGGAGAAGAGGCTGGCGAGGCCGAAGGACTTCTCGCGCTGGCCCGCGATGCGCTCCAGCACGGCGTCCGTCTCGGGCGGCAGCTGCGTGCCGTTGACGCGCGCGATGTACTCCAGCACCTCGCGGCAGCGGCCCGTCTCCCCGCGCGACGCCAGCCAGCGCGGTGACTCGGTGAACAGCCTGCAAGCAACGGGGCGTGCGCGTGGTGGAACACAACGTGCTTTGCCATTTCGTCTTATTTCTATAGTTAATACAGCCGACTCCGGTTGTAGTGAACTCGGATATAGTGAACCCTCGGTTATAGTGATCTTAAGTCACTGGTCCCGTTTCGCTTACATTACAAGTAAGCATAAGAAGATTCGGTTATAGTAAACCTGAACCTCGGCTATAGTGAATGTAGGAAATACGTCCTGGAAACGAATATATCGCCTGGGCACCATTGAAGGGTATCCAAGACTGCATTACTATACGTAGACACAGAGGACAATGTAGAATCAAGTATGGACAGAGTATGAACTCTAGAAAAAGATCAAGAGAAATTACTAATGAAAAAGTACAAAGCAAACAATTAAAAATAATTAATTTTTTAATGACTATTTGTCATTATTTGAAATTATTTGTCATTATGATGATGATCATTATAATAATGACTATTTGTCATTATTTGAAATTTTCAGTTTGTGCTGTTGTGTTTGCTATCTCCATATAAATAAAATTATATGGAGAAATTATATTTAATTTTGACATCATCGGATATAGTGAACCTCGGATATTGTAAATCAAACTCGAGAAGTTTACTATAACCGGAGTTGACAGTATGTAGGTAATGTTGCTGAATGATGTCTAATGACCCGGTGGATTAAGAACTGCATTTGTGAGTTAAAGTGCTTTAAATTACTTCAAACAAATTTTTCCGAAAACTGAAAACTTTTATGTGAAAAAGAGTTTCAATTTAGAATTTTTAGTAACGCTTAAACGATATTTTGCTTAAAAACTGCTCCAAATTTAATGAAAATTTACATTTAGTGCGAGATTTTACTCTTCTTTAATAATCTTAAAGTAATATTTCGGTTTTATTATTAGGAAACCGAAGAATTGAGAAAACTTCAAAAAAAGGACATTGGCGGAGATAGATGGCAGCTGGCTAGAGTATGTGGCAAGTCCGATAAACTAGCTCAGACCAAAGAAAATAGAAAACTAATACGAGAGTCTGTGTCATTCTGTAGCGCTACTAATTACGCATTTACAATTCTTTACCTTTTCTATCACTACTTTTTATTCATATTTGTCTATGTGCGATATTAATATTTGCCTATTCGAAGCAAATGTTCCCTCGGGTTACGTATGTTTTTTGATAGTTATACTCAAACTAAATACGAGTAAAACGTAAATAAAAGGCACCTTTACCACCGTTCACCACACAACAAATGCCGGGTCGTACAGCAGCCTACGCACTTTCAATATGGCGACCATGCGCTTCATATCGGCGCATAGATTGTGGGTAGCTTTCCTTTCTGTGTAGTACCTATTCTGTGACTAAGTCCCAAACATCTTTATCACTAACGTATTTTACTGATGTTTCGTCCAGCAATGGTGGACCTTTTCAAAACTATATAAAACTATATAAAAAAATCATTGAATAATTTGTACAGTGTTTTTCATTTATTATAGTACATGCAAATCCGATAAATACTTTAGTTTTGATGGGCAATTTCATAACCGAAAATGTTATACTAGACCATATTCCTGTCATACTTATAATTCCTGTGACAGACTAAAACAAGCAATGTTGCCAATTTGGTTTGATGTCACTGAGGCCTGTCATAGAAAGTACAAGTATAGCTCTGAAGAGTTCCGGCAGGACTGTACAAAACGACATTAAAATATATTAGTATTAAATATACTGGCTGAATTCTAAGGGTGTGAACTTTATTTTATAAAGATCAAGTTAATGTGACCAGATAAATAATTACGCTATTGATTTTTCTAAAGAATAGTATTTTTATTTTTACCAACTGTCGTTTCTAGAAGGATAACTGCAGACTGAATTTCATCCTCCAATAATTCTTGACTGATTTATAGTATAAATAAAGACTCGCATTCGAAATTCCGTCAGAGCTGTTATGTGTGATCTTTTGTATTCTGACCATTTACATTATTTTCTATTTTTTAGCACTCAGACGTTGACACCGAGCCGGTACAAGGTTCGATGCGATAACGTAAACTCCCGACCGTACCGTACGAGAACAAGCCAGCACGAGCTGGAATTAGATTTACAACCGTCTGACCGCACATTGAACTGCGGAAAAATACACGATTATCGTTTGTGCGAATAAAAGGGCACCATGCCTGGGAATGTACATCAAAAACTTGTTGAAGGGAATGAAGTTGCATTCAGGCATGGGTGGTTGCCTTTTTTTTAAATGTACTTAAAATGTTCTTGGAATGACGTTCCAAGACTGTTTTCTGCTACCTTGGACTGACCCTCAAGAGTACGCGTGGTGCAAAGTGAAAGATGAACCATTTTATGGGTCAAGGGCGATGAACTAGAGGTCTGTGATGTGTGCTTTTTAGCGGACTGGGTGACATACATTTACAAGTGATATCATTTTACTCGTACTATTGCAATGAAGATCGTATATTTACAAATTTGAATGCATGATGTAAAGGCTACCAACATGCAGTTAGTTAAAAATGTATCCACTAATATTTTCAGAATACACAACTGTGGTCAAGACTGCAATTTATCATTCAGAGAGTTCATTTAGTACATTTAAAGATACTCACTTTTTAATGTTGTAATTAGTTTGGTAATGTAATTGGCAGAGAGCGGATTTCTATGGTTTTGTATGTTTTTGTCCGTTACTTCAGGGCTGAGCTAAGGGAAATTTCTTGACATTTGGTTAGAATTGGTTGCTATATAGATTAATATGTTAGTGCTTATTTGTCCGATTTTTACTATTAGTGCATATTCGTGAAATTATAGGAGCATATTTTGCATATATCGTTAAAATAGAGACACTAAAACGTTCTGTTTCATATAATATATTTATTTGTGAGCGTTTGTTGATTAGTAAGAGCTTGACATAATTTGGGGTTTTCTTCTTTTCTATAGATGATAAAATACTTGTGCAAATGTAGGATATTTCATGATATCATACTTTTTAAACCAAGCCGAAAAAAAAAAAAATGAAAAAGACATACAATGTACTTCACTAAGGTTCATATCATTTGCTTCAATTATTTCTCCTTTCATTCCAAGTATACTTCTTCTGAATTTTATCAAGAAAGGTTTGTGCAAACATTGTTAATTTTAATTGCACATTAAAGTGCATAATTCAGAATTTTTCGATCATAAATGCATATTTTATAAAGCACTTTTGAAGATATTTTTAGGGTATAAAAATCCTCTATGTACTTTAAACGATTTGAAAAGTACATTTAGTAACAATTTAATCACGTATCACATTCGCTCATGCTCCATTTACTTATGTAAAATGTAGTCCCAACTCTGATAAAGGTTATCATTCTGGGAAGAAGTATCGAAGTCATTTGCTCCAGCAGGGTTAGGGGCCGAAGGATAGTTAGCATTTGATTAACACTCAGATTCATTCTGCTGCGGACTCAGTCATGTGATGAGGAGAAACTCACAAGAAGTGCTTCACTTCATGTGATTCATTCCGATAGTAAAAGACCTTGCTGTTTACTACGTAGATTGCTAACTGTCATGTTTTGCACCTATTATCATGTTAAAAACTTGCAATTATCATACTCTTTTTCGTGCCATCTTCATGGACAACGGATTACCTGCTCCGTTCCAGACCAAGGCAAGTAAACAACGAGGGAATGGTGAGTGTGTGTGTATGTGTGTGTGTGTATGTGTGTGTGTGTGTGTGTGTGTGTGTGTGTGTGTGTGTGTGTGTGTGTGTGTGTGTGTGTGTGAAATTTACAAGGGTAGATGAAGTTATAAACATGAGATTGGACTCTTGGACAAGAGCACCGTAAATGTTTTCAAGTTAATAAACCGCATAAAGACAAATTTGATAACTGTCACGTGCATCGGAAACGTAGTTTACTACAAAGATACATTAAATGTTTAAAGTGTTAAAAGTCCTTTTCTATTTATTGATTTAAAAACTACTTGCTCATTAATTTCAATTTTAACTCGAATCGTTTCAAATTATGATTTTCTTTTCTTATTTTGATTTGGTTGCATTAGTCCTTCCGTCTGAGTGAATATTTGTACATTTAATTAAATTTGAAAATATATTATTTTATAATATTTCCCCAATATCTCTAAGTGTAACTATTGGTGCTACAGAATGGCACCGACTTTCTCGCTCTAGTTAGTTTTATATTGTCTTTAGTCTTCGCTAGCTTTTCGGTATTACCCCTCCCTCTTTCCAGCGGCTTCCTTACGGCGCCGAAAAGACATTATGTAACATTTTCACAATTTTTCGTCTCCTAAAAGTAGAAATTAAATGTGACTTTAAGAATATTATAAAAGAGAAAACCTGGCCATATATGCAAATTTTCATCGAAACGTTTGGGGCCATTCTTGAACAAAATGTCATTGAGCTTTTCTGAAAATGGGCAATTTTGAGCTCATTAACTTCATAAGAAATAATTTGAAGCACTTGTGTTCACAAATGCAATAATGTATAAAAGTGTCCATCATGTAAATATTAACACCGTGACAGATATTTTTAAAACATCATTAATTTGCGTAATGTATTATTTATTATTATTATTATTATTATTATTATTATTATTATTATTATTATTATTATTATTATTATTATTATTATTATTATTAAAGCTAAAACATCCATATCCAGGGCAAAAGCAATCCACTCTCAGGTGGGGTAGCTCACGAAGAAGAACTTACCAGGTGAGCTAAAACCTGGCGAAGTTGAATGTTTGCCTATTTAACAATTACAATTATGTTATATAGAATATTGCATGGATATATTGTCCACCAGTTCTTAACACATCCTTTGATTTTTCCTGTATGACTTTTCACTGTTTCACAAAGAGCAAATTTACAAATTTGCTCTTTCTAGAATATAATTAGTCACTTCTTTCCACTTTACCCTGTCTCTAGCTTTGCGGTCCCATAAATTACCTATTTCGCTAACAAATTCGTCTGGCCACCTTTTTCTTTGTCCTCCTACACTTCTCCATCGTACTCTTGGGTCCCACTGGGTGAGTCCCAAGTGCGAGTCCATCATTCCGGGTTAAGTCGACTGATATGTCCTCCCCACCTCCATTTTAATCTTTTTGCCTATTGTGCTGCGTCTTTTAATTTTGTCTTGCTTCTAATGTCAGCATTCTTGACTCGGTCTTTTAGGTTGATGTTCACCCTTTTTTCTCCATCTTCCTTTGGCATATCTCTTAACATGTTTCTCTCTTTTACATTAAGAGACCGTGTTTGTGCTACGTAAATTAGGACAGGTAACACGCAGCTGTTAAATGTTTGTCTTTTAATTGCTATGTCTTCTCTTTTGTTGTTCAATATAAATGATAAACTGTAGAATTTACGCCATGCGTTAGAGATCCGAGCATTAATTTCTTTATCTTGTCTGTTTTTGAATGATACTATTTGTCCCAAATACACGTATTCTTTAACGTAGTCTATTGTACTGTTATTTATTGTGATGGGTATAGCTGACCAGTTTGTCATAATTTTAGTCTTGATAATGTTCATTACAAAACCCTACATTTTTGCACAGGCCTGATATCTCATTAAGAGTATCTCCTAGTTCTTTTGGGGATTTTGCGAAGATTATCACATCATCTGCAAATCTTAGATTCTTTAATTTTCTTCTATTTATATTCAGGCCGTATTCGCTTTTGATGTTTCTAAATGCTGATTCTAGTACACTTAATATGAAAATATTCGGTGATAGCGGATCTCCTAGGTGAACACCCCTTTGCAGTTTGAATATTGGTCCTTCTAACTCAGTCTTTCCTTTTTCCCAGCTATTTATATACATTTTACTTAAAAGCCTAACATACTTTTTATTAACACCTTGTGCAGTTAATGCTTATAGAACTGCCGGGTGTTCAACACTGTCGAAAGCTTTATTAAATTCTATAAATGTTAGATATATCTTTAGGTTATATTCTTGAGCTTTTTCCAGTAATTGGTTGACGACTTGCTGGTGATCGGTTGTAGAAAAGTGAGGGAGAAATCCTCCTTGTTCCATAGGTTGTTGTTCATTGATGACGTTCCTGATTCTTTTAGAGAACAGTTTCTAAATGCATGGCAATAAACTTATTGGTCTAGAGTTGTTTATATCGTTACTTAAGAGCCACTCTTTTGGCATCTCTTCTTTTTCAAGAATGAGGTTTACAGATTTCTGAGAGGTTTCAATACCTCTTCTGAGTGTAATGTATAACCTCATTTAATTATCTAATTTTGAAGAATAGATTACATTTAGAAGTAAAATCTCTGCCTACAATTTGTAGTTGTGTTACACACCATTTTTTTCACTTTTGATATTTTCAAAAATCGAAACAGCGACCTTCTGCGTATACGCAGGTGCTCAAAAGCTCTATTGAATATCAAGAGTCTACTGCTGTACGTTACGCTATGCTTGAAGCCTTTACTGTAAACGTAATTGGTACTGCTAATTCGAACACAGCCACCTCCACATTTCAAATATCAGGCGTACGGCAACGTTCCTTTTATTAAAAACACTTAAGTTATTGATTCGTCCCTTTATCGAGGGCTAAAGTGCGTAGGTTTGCTCATTCTCTAGCTTACTAGAACAGCCCGGCTGTGATATCTCAAGGCAACGCTAGTTGCTACTGCAAAATGTCTGACCGGGAGGTCCTAGAGTTCGAGTTCCGACGGTGGCGGATTTTGGATTACCTGGTCAATTCAACCGCTGTCCGGAGGAAAATTCTAGCGGCAGAGGAAAACTCGGATCGATAGTTTTTCGTTATTTCTTCGATCAATAACAAACGAATGCCGGAGCAGCACCTTAACAAACGGGCCACAGATCGCACGCGATTTTATCTTTATCAACCTCGACCCCTTCTCTCCACTTACCGCGCCCGTACGCTTACATTCACTGCATTACGACTCACATCGTGTCGCCATTCAGTTGTTTACAGATTTCTTTGTCTGGACGGGGCGGTTTCCTGTTGGCAGAAATACCAATACGAGGCAAACTTCACAGGCTGACGTATAGCGGGAGAGGACATCCACTGACGTCACTGCAGTGCCTCTGACCGGAAGGTCCTAGGTTCAAGCCCCGACAGTGGCAGATTTTCGATACTAGCTAGATGGCTAGGTCGAGTTCAGTCGTTGTCTGGAAGAGAAATCTAGTGGCCGGCAGCTCTTATCGGTAGTTTTCCGTGGTTTCTCCGATCAATACTAGGCGAATACCGGAGCAGTACCCTAACAAACTGGTCACGGACCGCGCACGATCTTTCCTTCATCTTCCCCGTCCTATTCTCACCCCTTATTTACACAAACTTACGCTTACATGCACTACACCATCACACATGCCAGGAGACCGGTCGAGAACTTAAGAGATTGTCCCGGCTGGGGCGGTTCCCCACTGGTGGGAGACACCTGGTTGGAAAAAACATGCACTCCACGTATGGAGCTAACGATCTTAGTAGTTGACGCGCCGGCAATCACTAATTAATCAATGAACTGACGTATTGGTCACGCCGAATCTCACGTTCCAACAAGGGAGGGACACCGAGACCTCCCGCGATACCAATTACATCTACATGACTAATAACTACAGCAATTGACGCGCCCGGTAACAAAATAATGAGTAATTACTTGTGCAGGAAGATGAAGGGCACGCAGGGCAGCGTGGTGATGAGCATGAGCGTCACCCAGTGGGTGAAGGCCCAAGCAAGCAGCGGCACGGCGCAGATGCCCAAGGTCCAGCCCAGGCACTGCAGCATGGCGATGTGGCCTCGCTTGTCGCCCGCAGACACCTCCATGCCTGCGCAACACACGGGAGAGTTAAACACGATTCGAACACAGAAATAAGCTTTAAAAGCGATACCATCCAATGATTACCAAGAAAAGTGACACAAAAATATGTCATTTTGCAGGAGAGTGATTTTAATCCAGCGGAGCCGTTTACATCTTAGGCAAAGTGTGTTACTCCATATCTCAGCTGTTCTGTGAACTACCTTCATGACATTTTTACTAGTATAAGTTTGTATCAAATATTTATATTCACTTAACTGAACTAGTGGTGCTCCAACATCTCGTACTTTCTCGCATTATTTATAACAGCTACAGGATATTATAATAATACATGAACTTGCAAAAGTGTTTTCAACCAGAAAACATTTCGTATCCTCGCTGGAATTCGAACATTGTTTCTTCTAGTTGGCACGCCTTTCACTTTACTTAGTTTCTACCAGCTTCACAGCTGAACTCAATATTTCCATCTCTTACAAAAGTTGATCATCTGCTTTTTCAATTTTCAAAACTTCAGACATTTGAATTTACATTATTTACATTTGCTTGATAAGATCTGGTTTTAGGGAACGAATTTCATTAAAAGGAAAAAATGTCTGCAATCAATATTGTAGTTTTGTAATGTTAATTGTTTGTTTGTAATTTTCAAAAATGCAGAGAGTTTGCTGAAAATGTAAGTTGCACCATTTTTAAGAGCTTTTTGCTGTTTCCGAGAAAAACAAGTCCAAAAATAGAGATTTAAAGCTGTTTTTTAAAACAAATATTAATTGCATTTATTTGAAGGAAAAAATACTAGCAAACTACTAGCTTTTTCTTTGTCAACATTTTTATTGTCTATGATTTCACATAAAATTATGCGACAACTACTCATATTTTGAAAAATTGTTACTGACCTTACGTAAAGACCTGTCTTTGATGAAAACCTTTTATTATAGAAAAAAATCTCAATCTCCAATATTGTAAATGTAGGAAGTCGTCGAAAAAGTTTATGTTTTTGACATTTTCGAAAGTTAAGAGATATACATGAAAATGATACCTACACAATTTTAAGGGTACTTTGCACTATCCGAGAAAACAAGTTTAATTCAAAAAGATAACTGAGAAAGTTTTGAAGATGATGTTAAGGTTTCTCGTAAAATCCCCCAAAATTAAAAATATCAGTTTTAAAAGCATATAGCCCAGAGCGATGAGGGAATATCAATTTTAGGAAAATCATTTGAACGTTTTAGGTGCTAGCATTTACGGAGGACGCTAGCGTTTACCCGGACGTGGAGACGAACGGAAGGACGAACGGAAGGACGGACGGACGGACGGACGGACGGACGGACGGACGGACGGACGGACGGACGGACGGACGGACGGACGGACGGACGGACGGACGGACGGACGGACGGACGGACGGACGGTCGGACGGTCGGACGGACGGACGGTCGGACGGTCGGACGGACGGACGGACGGACGGACGGACGGACGGACGGACGGACGGACGGACGGACGGACGGTCGGACGGTCGGACGGTCGGACGGTCGGACGGTCGGACGGTCGGACGGTCGGACGGTCGGACGGTCGGACGGTCGGACGGTCGGACGGTCGGACGGTCGGACGGTCGGACGGTCGGACGGTCGGACGGTCGGACGGTCGGACGGCCGGACGGTCGGACGGTCGGACGGTCGGACGGTCGGACGGTCGGACGGTCGGACGGTCGGACGGTCGGACGGACAGACGGACGACGGACGAACTTCCTATATTATAACATATTTATTGCTCAGAATAAATTTTGTAAAAAAATTGAAATAAAACTTATCCGAAAATGTCTGTGCTTATTCAATGATTGTTCTGGTACGAAATATATTTTTAAAGAAATATTTGACGAAAGGTGTATCCAAATATTAATTTCCATAGACTGACAAAGAAAAATTATTTAGTTTTCAAATAAAAGTATAGATAAATGAAGAGTTTTAAAGAATAGTAAATAAGATTTTTGCTTATATTAAGTGTTCTGGCATCGTTCCAACCATTCATAACTTGGGTAAGCTTTGTTTGACAAGTTGGACTATGATAAAATCGAAGGCATCGACCCTTTGCATAAGGCGAACTACTCTTATGTAACCACTAGTTCACGATAAAAACTTCTCAGAAAATTGAGAAATGGAACAATCTTCGAATTTCGGTGCAAAATGCTTCAGTGCATGAAAACATCTTATTCGTTACGTGAAATTCATAGTAGGTACAGTAGGATCATATTTGTTCTCCGCAGAATCAATATTCATTATTATTTGTATTAATTTGGATAGCATTAAAGTATTTGTAACTCAACAAACCAAACTTCTTGTTAATAAGGGAATATAATTCTGTGTTACACTATAAATTATTTATCACTATTTTCCACTAATAGTTTGAAGTAAATGCAAAGGAACTACCACTTTTACCACTAAAAATAATTACAAAATACATTTATATAATTTTCTTTCCAGAATGCCTTCTTTAATAATAATTGCAGGAAACGAT
Source organism: Teleogryllus occipitalis (assembly GCA_011170035.1). Classification (NCBI taxonomy): domain Eukaryota; kingdom Metazoa; phylum Arthropoda; class Insecta; order Orthoptera; family Gryllidae; genus Teleogryllus; species Teleogryllus occipitalis. Next base: position 33,751 of record BLKR01000556.1, read on the forward strand.
ATGTGACATATTTTATTTCATTAGATCGAGAATAGTCACCAAGGTCATATTTTTGAAATATGAAGATTTGCATATTTCATTTATTCATGACATCCCAAAAATAATCATTAAATTTGTAATAATTATTCCTAAAATGTTTGATACATAAATGCATAAACGTGAGTGTTCACGAGATATTTTATCGTTCTTTCTATTTATCATTGCTGCCTTCAGCATTTTCGGCCGTTTTAGCAGAGTGCTTGCCCCCTTTTAACCTTTCCTATCGACATTTATCACTCTGATGAAATTAGCAAGTTTGCAAGTTTCTCAATATGTGCCTGAAATAAAGTCGAATTTGAAGGAGTAAAATACGTTTGTTGACTAACAGAACATTGTGACATTGTGACATTTCAATATGTGAACATAAATTTTTAGATAAACGAGAACCTTTCTGATGATGCGAGTACATTTTGATGCCACGAATGGTCGTCACAGCCAGGCACTAACTTTAACTGCCTTCAGTCACTAACAGAACCTTTTCTGACAAGAAGAGAGGTATGATTATCTGCTCCCTATTGATCCTAGAGGAGTTGAGAGCCACCATTTAAGAACTGCATAAGTTACCTAAAGAATCGACCATCGGATATTTAACATTAAAAGAGTGTTTAGCTAATGGACATTTTTGTACCTTACACACAATCGTCTGTTTACCCTTGACAGGTCCGCAAACGTTCGGGATATGTGGTAGTTCAGTTTCTTCCATTTTATCCTGTCGGGCAAACAGGAGTGTAAGAGGCCACACTCGCCGTACGAAAATCATGCACAAACTATGTCAACTGATTTTCTTGGAAGCATTGGTTGGTGGATACCAATATCTGTTCCGTGGTCGTAACTGTTCGGATTAAGGCCCTGTGGGGTAGATAGCGGCGCACCTTCGCCCAAAGAAAGATACCTTCCTCCGAACATAGAGGAGGAAGCATTTGATAGGTCGGGGGAGGCACATCCAAGCAGTCGAGGAGATGAGAACACGAACGCGTTAAACAGAGTCTTCAGAATACGATAAATATAAGACGCGCAAAGACGGACGGTTTGTACTGCCACCCATTCCGAGCGTTTCTGGAACCCTTCGTCGTAACAATTCATTCAAGTAAGTAAAGTGGGCGGTATGTGGTCAGGATACGTGAATGTTCTGCCCCGTGTGAGTGCGTTGCGTATTTAATCGTATACCAAAGGCGTCCGCAGATGCCCAGTTTTGCCTGTTCATGATAACGCATCTCGCGTTCAGTATTTTCCAGAGACCGCCCAAGACGCACAGTTTTGCTCGTTCGTGATTACGCGTCTCGCGATTAATCTTTTCTAAAAGGCAAGCACTCAATTTTCTAGAAGGAAAACACTCAATTTTCTAAAAGGCAGACACACAATTTTCTAGAAGGCGAGATAGAATTTTCTTAGATGACAGATACAGTTTTCTAGAAGATACATACAACATTTTGCTCGTTTGCATTTGCGCGTATCGTATTTAAACGATTCCCGAATGCCCCCAGTTTTACCCACCAAGCAAGACACTAGTTCTCAGCTCGACGTCCGTCTATGAAACTCATCGACCCCATCGATATTAATTTTTGTCCTAGCGAGGGCGGTTCTGTCTCCGTACCAGCCGCATAAATAAGACCGTCCCCCACGCAATAGAGAGGACACAGTAAAACCATGTACTAAAATCAAACAGAGGATTTTATAACTATAGAAAAGAAGACTTGCTTGATTAGTGGCAATCCGCCAGTTTTATGTGATTCTGTCTTAATTGGCTGAATCAGGTATCATCAGTCAGAAGATAAACATTAAAAATCTTGTCTGAAAAATGTCTTCACTCAGATTGAAAACGTCTTGCAAAATGAAATTTTTTCAGATGTGTCACTTTGCATCTGACGACAGTCTGTCTCTGTGGACGCGCGGAACAACGTATCTTTAATTTACTGTCAATCGCGTGCGGGGAGTAGACTAGAGGATGGGGTTCTCACGTTCTCACCGACAGTGAAGGGCGACTGGAAGGCAGCGGAGGAGGGCACGCTGCCCACCACGGCCATGATGAGAAGAGCGGGTAGATGCCGGCGGTGACCACCGCCAGCCCGCGTCCCACCACCAGCAGCAGCAGCGTCACGAAGAACACGGGCCGCCGGCCGATCCTGCGCACGCGCACCGCACACGCAACAATAGCAGACATTCAATTATTAAACAACGTACACTCATGTAAAGGTATAGTTCGAGCCCCTACAATTCCGTGGGCGGACAGTACAAGGCACAGCAACAATTGAAAGGGCCGTGCCCGGCCATTGTAGTGGATGATTGGCTTGCGGCTTTCAATCAGACTCTGCAATTACGCTCGTTTTATCATTATCTTTGTTTCGGAGTGAGTGTAACAGAAATAAAAATATAAAATGAAATATATACGGATAAATTTAAACGTGCCACTACTCGCCTTTCACTTAACCGACTAGACAAAGCCAATCGCGACCGATTACCTCCTCTCCCCCGACGAGTTGACTCAATAAGCAGTAAGCCACTCCGATTGCTCGCTGAATGCAACTCAACCTCTCTTTTTAGTTGAACATACTATATTTGCATCCTTGCGTTTTGATCACATAATTTACAATTAATTTTCTTATTAATTTTATGGAAAATATTATAATACATGCTATACATTAAAATAGACGAATTAAAATAGCATTTCAGTGCTCAAGAAGTTATCATTCTGCTTTCAAAATTCCTTGAAACTCATTTTTACCCAATGTACCTAACTGGTCTACACGAGTTCGCTGTGTGTGTGTAGATCTTCTCAGATAAAAGGTAATTTCTCCAAATTTTCCCATAGAAGTTGTTCACGTTCCTCCCTCAAATCTACCGTGTAACCCTGGTGTACCCGAACTACAATTTGAGCAATCCTGCAGGGTCAAAAGTGTTAATTCCCAAGATATAACTAATAATGTTTCTGAATAAGTTCAGTTTATGGTTACTAATAATAATTTAGTTATTAACTTATAAATTAAAATTTCAGAGATGAAAAACTCAACAAAAAATTTCAGAAATATGGATTTAACAAAGTGTAAATCTAAAATACAAAAATCTTATTCTGTTATTTAATATGACAACTTTTTCCTTTTTTGGTAATTAGGCGTTTTAGATTTTATTTTGAACATAACTTTTTCTGGATATATTTCACGTAAATATGGAAATTTTTATTGACAAAAAAGATAAGTATCTCGACTGTTCCTTCATAGATAGTTTTACTTTCGGTTCTGCTAAAAAAGACTCCTTTATTACAAACGAAACGTTGCGGTGACTCATGAAAGCGCTACCATATTTGTGGTACTATGATCCAATTTAGTTTCAGTAGTTCAAAGTCGCTAACAGCTTTTAGAATACTTACGAATCTCCGAGTTGCCCGAAAACAAAAGATCCCAGGACATCCCCTGCCCTGCTAAAGGCAAAAACATTGGAGACGTAGATGCTGTCGTTGCAGACCCAGTTTTCTTGGGATGGTGCCGTTAATGTACCATGTTTTGTCGTACTCCCAGCCATTTTGGCAGTCTGTTGAAAAGGAAAGGTAATAAATTATTGTCAATTTATAGCTGTAAATAATTGTAATTTATCACGGAAAAGTATCATTTTGTGTTAGAAAACAAAAGAAATTATTTAAAAGTACTCCGATTAAATAAGAATGAATAAAATTCAAAATCTGAAAATATTTTGTGGTAATTGAAATTAAGGTAATTAAGATATACCACATACCATTTCATTTAACATTTTCTTAGTCTTTTTACAGACCATGGTATACAATAAAGGACAATGGTTAGATGTAACTCATGAAGATGACCATAGAGGACGTTATTATCAGGAATACATTTTGTTGATTGAATAGTGATTCCGGGAGCGTCAACTGCTAAGGTTATTAGTTCAGTAAGTGCAGTGTATGCTTGTTTTGGGAGGTGGTGGTGGTGACTTCCCCGCTGGACGGCGAGATCCGGCGTTGATCTACCGTCAGCTTGCGGTTTATTTCCCAACCAGGTATGTCCATCAGTGGGGCATCACCCTAGCCGGGACAAGCTCTCAGCTCCCAATAATCTCCCAGCATGTGTGGTAGTGTAGTGCATATAATCGTGTGGAAGTAACAGGTGAGGGCAGGACAAGAAGTGGAAGGAAAGATTGCTCGCGGTCCATGGCTCGTTTGTTAGGTACTGCTCCGACACTCGCCTGGTAGTGATCGGAGAAACCACGAAAACTACTGATCAGATCAGCCGTCCGCTAGAATCCTCCTCCAGACAGCGGCTGAAATTTACCTAGCTATGTAGTGTCGAAAATAATGCCACCGTCGGAACTCGAACCTAGGACCTCCCTACCAGACGCTCCGCAGTGACATCAATTGATGCCTTGAGACACCTAAGCCGGTATATTTTGTTGATAAATCTATAAACTGTCATGAGACAGTTTTTACAAAGCTTGTTTATGAAAAAGATTGTTAAAAATGGTTTTGTAAATGTTTACTGACTTAAGACAGCATGGGCCTCTGGATTATGAGAACTATGAACACACAGGTAATACCAATTCGGGCGTACTACATGTCTTCCAAACATACGTTTGTATACTTTTGCATCGTTCTCTCGCCTTTTTTCATTTAATTTACAGAGTAAGGAATTTATACTTAGTATAAAAGAAAAGTTATGTACTGATTCAAAAGTTGCAAACATTCGATGTCGAGATTTTGACGAAAATGTACAATTTGGGATTCCTCGATAACGGAAAAGTGTAGATTTTTAAAACAAAATCTGTCTGTCTATCTGTGTATTAACAATCCTAGCTCCTAAGCGGTACAGGATTTTGCTCAAATTCCTCGATCCGGTAGAACTCGTGGCTCTACGAATTTGAAACGACTTCAACTTTTGGCAATTCACATGAAGCCCCAAGAACATTTTGTTTAAAATGGATTCAACGTTTCCGAATATTTAAATCGAAGAGGGCAAATAATTCTAATGAATATAAATTAAGTCCGTCTTTTAAACGTCTGCAATTTCGAGAATTGTATTTTGTATCTTCAATATTTAAGTTACAATTTTATTTCCTAAAACATTTGTAAGTGAAAATGATATATTCCTCTACAGTAGCACTTAAAGTCATTTTATTTATCTTTTTTAATTGGTAGTTTTTCCATAATCTTCTGTCAAAACTGTGTTATAACTGTTTGAACTGTCATAACAATGTTCCATCTTTGGTGTTAGAACTACCACAACATTAAGGAGACATCGTAGCCACGGAACTATCAAACGAACCCCACGGAGTAACGGATAGCAAGCTGGACCTGTAATATTTTAGCTTATTGAGAGGATAGAGTGCAAACATTGAGTCCAAAGCAGAAACCCCATTCCTATTAAAAAGTTGTAAAAATTTAAGTTTTAAGGATATGTATTATTGGTGAATAGATGTTTTCAAGAGTTTCCATTTTTCCTCCCACATCTGTAAGAGATGAATCTGCACAACCTGAAATCGCAAAAATATTTCCAAAATATGTTTCTGGTTTGTTATTTCGTTTTTCTTTCCCTGAGAACCGCGAACACCCGTACCTGTGCCCAAATTCAGTTATTTCCTTTGGTATATGGTTGTTTTGGACGCCGTATTAGTCTTTTCTTGACAGCTGGCCGTGGTCCAGAGTGAAACTCGAGCAGTCCTGCCCTTTGGGGCTAACGCATCACCCAGAGTAGGCGTGCATCAGTGTAGGTACTGCTGGGGATGGGATAGTCTCACCTACCACCCCTCCGTTACCACCGCCCACGCTTTCATTCGCAGAAGCCGCCAGTCCGTCCAGCAGGGGCGTGGAGTTTTCTGGAGAACTCGCGTTGTACATCATGCACTTGCTGAAACCGTCGTCCTCGTTGGCGTCCCTGTGAAAATAAAGAAGTCCAGATCAGCTAAAGAAGCCCAGAAGCGCCTATAGTTGGCCTAAGTTGTCTATATTATACTTATTTTATATTTTCTTTAAAAAAGTTTTATCGCAGACATCTATGAAGACAGTTTCATACGGTGAAGTAAATTTATAAATTATATCTCAATATGTGTAACTCAAATGTTTAAAGTAGGATTTGAAATGTAATTTATACAGAAAGAAAATCCCAGAGTAAATTTATAAGTGTACAATAAATATAATTTTCCCGATGTCAGTGGTTTGTAATAAGGAATATTCAAATTCAAAACCATCTTCAAGTGTATGTAATCGTTTTTCAGAACATAGAATATTTATACCTTGTGTTTTATGAGTAAAGCATTTAAGCTAGTTTGAATAATTGTACTTCCTTGAGAATTCGATTTGGAAATTGGGATAAGCCACATATTACACTCGTTTCCTCAAAAACAGCTTTGATATAATAAAGTTTCGTGATATTTTTAATAGATCTGGTCACAAATATCATTTTTTAATTTCAGGAAATATTTAAACCCTTTGCTGAACAATTAATTATCCTCTGCAGTAAAGTTTGAAATATTATTTCTATTTTTCAGGTAAAAATATTCATTATTTTCATTAACAAGCTGTTAGCAACTCCTGGTTGACGTAATTATCGGGCAGGCACACTCAAAAGCTTGAGTTCTAAGATTCGCTGATCCAATGATATATTCCTATACAGGGAGTGATATTCCATGTGATTCTTCCTCGCCTGGCGTGACATCGAACTTAGTACTCTTTTACTACAGCACACGTACATGCCATTAGACACTACAAAGTTCTGATATGCATTAGAGTTTGAAAGACAAAAACACGGCGTATTCTTAAGTATTTTCTTTTGTTTTCTTTTTTATTCGTGTTTACGAGAAAGCCAACTCGTGGCTCAGAGTGAAAGTTGCTTGCCTCTCTTGAAGAAGGAGGTCCGGGTTCGATTGCCTGGCAATCCCATGTGAAATTTGTTCTGACAAAACGAACTTGACTGCTTCACAGGGGCAAGTCAATCCCCCTGTGAAGTGTCCTAAACTCTACCACTGTCCTAATTCCTTCCGAATTAAAAACAAACAAACAAAGCTGGTCATCCAAATGTTTTGAATATCGTCTTAGGGGGATCACCAAGGGGCGCACACGATCTGTGGGTTACTACTACTTAATACTTACAAGAAGACTGTAAGTGAACACATTCATTTAACGTGATTTTTTTTTGCATTATTGTGTACTGTTCGTTTGGATGATGTCGATAGCCGAAGTTGTCGAAGTCGGTATTATCACACATTCCCGTAGAGAACTGGCACTCACTGTTCCCCGTGTTTGCTGTTTCTCGCGGGACCTCGGGTTGCGCTGTCTCCACGGTCGGGACGACAGCGCTTCAGCATGACGTATTATAAGAGCGTATGTGTGTCAAGTGTGTAGTCCGAGGTACACCTTAGGAATGTCAAGGGCGAATGCGTCCAATGTTGTCACTATTGACGTTGGTTATTCATGGAATTATCGGGGGAATTGTGAAAAAATCGATAGTTTTCTTTGTCTCGTTTCAAGGGTACCCTTTATTCACGCTCTAATAAATTACTAAAATACTTTATTTGCTCGTATTTATCTTCAATAAATGTTAAATTTAGGGAATGGAATATTTAAGTTACATCAACAAGTAATATTTTTGTTTCCTTTTTCGTATCATGTCTTACTTTTAGTTTACAAAAACCGAAACATTACGTGCTGCATAAATAATATGACCCATAAGATACCAATAACAAGCTCTCTTCCCTTTTTACGTCAGAATTCTCCATCACGATACATTCATTTTGAACCATAAGTCTAGGTAATAAATTTAGTAATGTATTTGTGTTTACTTTCTACTTTCATCAAATTACATTATACTGATCCTGTGGACATGATTTAAGTACATTTGAAAGATATACGGAATTCTGAAATTTTACTGATGTTTTGAGGATCCTATTGGCAAATTTCTTCTTGAAGAAAGCAGTCTTGAAGATGATTTGTTCGTTTTTGGAAATTACCCAGGACACATTAAGTAAATCAGTTGTTCTAAGCAATCGTATGAAGTTTAAAGTAAGAGGATGGAAAGGTTGATAAACCTCTTTTGGTATTAGTGGACTAAAACCGTGAGAACTAATGTGAGAGAGTCGAAAAAATCTCTTGGTTCTGCCCACTTCATACTTCTTGTTAGCAAAGTCTTTAGTATTGATGCAATATTTCTGAATTCCATATTTGGTGAAATGGATCATTTCTGCTCAAGTAGGGTGTATAAAAAAGAAGCTTCTTTACAACCAGCAAGTACAGACATACTGACATTGTAAGAGACATTGTAAGACAGTAATTTAATAGAATATAAGTGAGTGATGAATAATGCTTATAATTTCTGACATTTGAAATTTCTGACCTCTTTATCTGATTGAACAGAATATTTTCATCTAATTGAAAAGAAGATAGTTGTTTTTGAATTTTTTTTATATTTGGTTTTCAATAGACATTATTAATACAGGCACTTGAAATTTATAAATAATTTATCGTCTGCCAGTAAGGTTTTGGGAATACATATTAGAATAAAGAAGATAAAAAGAGGAATAAAAAGAAACTATTTAAGGGTACTGATGAGAGCTGGAAACATAGAGGATGGAATAAAGAAGACAAAATGAAGTGGAAACCAGTAGCTAGAAATGGTGGTTGTTATAAAAACACGCGTTTTCTCTACAGCTTAGTACATTTACGAAGACAAGTTTAACAGTTCCCGGAATTGGTGCCTACAGCATTGCCAAACGAGCGTCATTTATGGATTTCAATTATTGACATTGGAGACACACCCTATGAAACAGCTGAGCTGCTCGGATTCGTGTGTGTCGAATTGTCAGTGAGCTGAGCCGCCCATGTAACTTTGAGACAGTTTTTGGGTCGTCGCATTTTAAAATGACGGCTATCGAGCAGCATGGAAACATCATATTTTGTGTTCTGCTAAACAAATCACCATCTGAAACTCTCGATATGTTGACGATAGCCTTTGGGAGAGATGTGATGAAAAAGAATGGGTTAGCAGAAATTTTTTTCCCAGGGGAGGACATTATACGAAAATTATTTACCATTTTAATGAAAAGGAGGACATTTTGCATTTTTTATAATCCACGATGTATAGACAATGTACTCAACAATTCCAAACCATTTGTAGTCTTTGAAAATCAATTTAGACGATGAAAGTTTCCGTGGGTTCCGTTCACCCCCGCACTCACCTTCGTTTTCCACCGAACAATAAGCATAAATAAGTTTTATATCACAATAAGCCAAATGATCTATCATGGAGGCCATTAACTGGAGTAAAAATGTAGATGTGCGTGACATGAAGTCCCTGTAATTTAATTGCTTTTAAATTATGCCATTATTATTTTCAATTCAACTGAATAAAAAGGAGGACATTCCATGTAAATTTAAAAAAGGAGGGAGGACAGGAGGACAACGTTAAAAAATGAGGACATGTCCTTCAAAAGGAGGACAGATGGCAACCCTGTGAAAAAAGTTGCAAGTGTACGAGAGGAATAGTGTTTCCGTGAAAGTTGCGCTAGTGCTGAAGATAACACCGCGCAGCGGCCGCCCGCCCATTTCCGTCACAAACGAAAACATCGAGCATGTTCGTCGTATTCGAGAAGAAAAACGAAACGAAAACATCGAGCATGTTCGTCGATTCGTTCGTCGTTCGCCGTGTGAACAGAATAATGATTATTGACGAAATGTCCATTCCAGATGGTCGAACTCTACAAATGGAGAAATTCTTCGCCGTGTATGAGATGCAATCAGGAGGAAACGTCCAGAAAAATGGGAAGGAAAGGATTAGGTCCTACTCCATTACAATGCCCCAGCCCATAGGTCATTACTAGTCATTACTCATAGTTCATTACTCTTACACATACTTCGAAATTTATGAGAAACTATTACCTGGGAATCGTCAGCTCTTTCCATTGCTCGAGGCTGTAGTTGGTGTGCTCCCGTCCGGGCACGTAGCACCAATGGCCAGGCACGGCCATGGCCATGACGATGTTGAGGTAGGGCATCGAGATGAAGACGGTGAAGACGAGGTTGAAGAGCAGGTTGAAGCGCTGCTGGAAGGGGCCCTTCTCGCCCACCTGCTGCATGAGGTGCTCGAAGAGGGCGTCGTCCTGCTCGAGCTGCGCGCCCGTCAGCGGGACGGTGGCTCCGTCGGTCGCCCCCGCCGCCTCGCTGCCCTTCTCCCTCTTCTCCATTTCGAGCACGGCCATCGGGGCGCCGCCTGCGGACAACGCACCACTCAACGCGCGCCCAAGCAAACGAATGGGAATCAGGACTCCTCCATTTGGGAGGACAGTCCCTCATTGACGTCAACTGTTCTCTTGTCCTTCTTTGTATTTTAAATGTCCACCTTTAATACATTTTTAACATTTGTTGTGATTTACTTTATCACATGACTAACATCTGCTACGTTGTATCCTTTAATGTTTAATTTAGATTAGAAAACATGAAACGCAAACACACTGGCGGATCCAGGGGGGCATGGAGGCCATGGCCCCACCCCCAAAGGCCTGGAGTTTTCGTTTACATTCCTGTATTTGGCAAAATTAATTTAAATATTTATTTTCGAATTATGTAATTATTTAAACAATAATATTGTATAGTATCACTTTTACAGTATATAAATAATATACAATATAGTAACAAATTTGTTTATTATTTAACAAAAATCTGCGATGCTCCCATCTCCAAACAAATTATCGGCTGGATCCGCCCCTGGGCATGCATGATAATGTCTCTGACTAGTGACTAAAAAAAAAAAAGATATGCTCAGGCTATCTTCGTCTCTATTTCGTGAACGAATCTTTTCACTTGAATCGCAAAGGGAGAAAACAAAGAAATATACCTGATGTTAGTCTAAAGTAAATATTTATAAAATTAAATGTGTTGATGCGTTTTGTGTGTGTGGGGGGGGGCTTATAGAGTGCCCTCCCTTTTACATGAGAATTGTTGGCAACTTTAGGTTGAACTGCCTTGATTCGGGCCCCGATCCTGGCACATTAACCGAGTGACATATTTCGATCTTTATTATACTTTGAGTAAAGTGTCTCTTCGTAGAAGACGTGTTGATTTACAACCCCGTAAGTAAACTACTGCTGAATGATGCATTATTAATTCCCAGAAACTTCATCTAATAGATTTGAATCGAAACAAATAATAATTACGTTCAATTGCGATAATAAATTAAGTTTAATTTTATAAATAATAATTATTTTTATATAAATTTTATAAATAGTAAAAATATAAATATATAAATTCATTTTATAAATAGTAATTATGTTTAATTTCAATAATTATATTTGTATTAAATATTAAAATTCTTTTTTTTCTATTGCACCATTAGCGAGTCTCATTTCGATTCTTGACGTCTTCTGAACAGTCAATCTAGAATTACAATTTAGAACAGATTCCGACAGGATACAAATGTATTTTGACCCTGATTATTACAAATATCTCCGTTGTGTTGTCTCATGTAAGTAGACAAAATGCGTGTACGAAAGTGATCTCAAATCGAAGCACTACACCAACTGTACCCATGTAATACACATTATTTGGAAGTGACTGAAATTACTTTCATTTTTAAAACAATGATTTACGAAGTGAGGGAGTGTTCTCACGAGTTCAACTAGTGTTCAGTACTAAAGCATGTCAGCTACATTTAGCAGTTAAGGATGTTTTCTTTCAACTCTTTTTCAAAGAAAATAATGTGATTTATTTGAAATACGTGTCAACTACGATAGTTCCTTCTTACATACATACACGCGCGCGCGCCAAACGCAATGGACGAACTTTCTTGCCCAGAGCAAGATTCGAATCCGCGACCGTTCGCACCCACATAGTTCGCGTTTTAACTGCCACAATGATTTTGAGAGGTTAACTTTTTTGAATGTAACTTAGCGTGAATCAGGAAACACAAGTTCATTTCTCGGTCAGGGTAAATGTACTCAAATATTTAAAGAATTAATTAATTGATTAATTGGCATATTCAACTATGAATTAGAATGCAATGAACGGTGAAAGTGAGGAAATGAATTAACTAGATAATAAAGATACGAAGAAAAATGTGACACCTCGGAATTTTTAATCAAGCGATTTCAACAAAGGTCCACAATGACATATAAGTCTGATCAAATTTCTTGATGAAGATGAGATACGACATGAATGATGAGAATGAAGCATCAAGAAGTATTACTTTAAAACTGAGTGATATGAACCAAAACATTTCGGCATTTACTTTCGTTTCATGAATTAATTTAAGTTCTTCTTTGGTGTTTTTAGCTCTCAGCCAGCGCAGGAGGATAATTTCGATTTCAAAGAAATAAGAGTAATAACTAGAGACAGGATTTCCAAGCAAATGCGTGTTTTTATTTAAGCTTTGTAGAGATTTCAAACTTTGTAAAGAAATGTTTCATGAAAAACTCTTTTAACAAATGCATACTTTTTCCATGCATGTTTGCATGTTTTGGTAAGTTTTTGAAGAAATACATTCATAATGCATTTTTGGACCTTTCTAAAATTAATACTGCATATTTAAACTCCTATCTAGCATATGAAGTATTTTTTATTATTTCTCTGCATAATTTGTGAATATTAAAAATGACGCATATTTTGTATAAATAGTGTATTCATCTTAGATCCTGAGAGCACGCAGTTTTCTTTGGTGCTTATTGTTATATTACACATTTTAACCTTCCGGTACACTACTTGTATTTGCGACCTAAGTACACGTGCGGGGAGCAACGATTGCGAAATGAATTGTCAACGCCATAAGATACGTCGTACGGGATACGGAAGTACACCATGGGAGACGAAAATAAGAGCAGGCTCTCAGTCTGCTGGAGGGCAACAGAGGATTAACACAAGTTTCTTAAATATAAAATGGCTTCTTCAAAGGCTTCGTGTGCAACTCTTCTCAAACAAAGGATTGGAAACAACGATTCTGTGGAGGACGGATGGAAATGTAATTTATTGCAATTGTTGTAATAACTAAGTAAATAGGCTACACTGTAAAAATTGATCAATTAAAAAATTACCTACTGGTGGTGTTTTCCTAGTCGAAATGTTTGGTGCTAAAGTGTAATATTTCTGCAGAAATTATTTAATTTGAAATACGGAAACTCGGGAAACGATAAAACAATGTCAATGAAATAGATTTGAAACGAAAAACAAAACTTTAATTTTTCTCGAAGTGAAAATAATTATTTTCGGGATACTATTAATAATTGTTTAGCAGTTTTGAGATTTTTTCTGGAAAATGTTTTGTAGAAACTAGTGGAGTCATTAAAAATGGTTGAAGACATTGAAGTGTCTGAAATTAATTTTTGAAAGTTGGGGTGTGATTGCTAAGAAGAAAGGACATAAAGTGTTAAATACAAATCATGACTTGAAATTTCTCCAAAATGTAAAAAACATTATTTGTGGTGAAAAATCAAAAAATACAGAATTTGGCTCAGATTCCGCCTTTGAAGTATGCTCCAATTACGTCTTGTGACGTAAAAGCATTCAATAACATTTTGTTCTGACAAAAGAACGAATTTGACAGAGAGCAGTTTAGAAAATTTGGTAAATGTTTACTTCTACAAAAGGCAATATAACTAAAAATTTAAATAAAATAAAATTTGATTGTACATGTTTTGTCCATTTTTACCCTGCATCGTGCATATTTGGCTATTTAATAGTGCATGTTCGCATCATATTTTTGCATTTGATAGTGCATGTAAATCCTGTCTCTAGTAATAACAATAGAAATCGCCTTTCTTGACTTGTATGGATCGTCAGCTGATTGTTTCATATCCATTCATGATTACACGCCCCATAAGTTCAGTGATTCCCCCTCTCACTTGAATCTCAATGTGAGCTGTGGATAGTTGTTAAACCTCTACACATGGTCAACAACACAATCCGCTCCAAGTTATCTGGAGACTCGATGTCGCTATCTGACTCTTATCGCTTCCACGTGCTTCTCATGTAAATAACAGTGAGCTATCGATGCAGACCGACTGAGTAACCTACTCGGTTACTGTGCCAGGGACGTTGAGATTTAAACTGAGGTTCTACCCAAAACGGTAATCGAGGGTAGGATTTGAATTACTTATTTTCTCATTAGTTAAAAGCAATCTGTTATCTCATGTTTGTGAATGACAATTTTGATGTTACTTGACACATAAGAGATGTCCATATTTCAAGGTGTAATACATGTTTTACAATGCGAGTTTTTCTGATGAAAATACGGTACTTTGCACATCAGTAATGCAATACTTTCTCTTTACTACGTAAGATCGTGGTAGGTGAGAAAGAAATATGACTGAATCGTTGTATATGGGTAATTTAAATTTATTTGGCCATTGTGTTTATTTAACTTAATTTTTTTATGAATAAATTACATTATCTATTTTTGTCTTTTGATTCATTGTTTAACCCACATTTTACTGCATATTTGGGGAATTATTAGTGCTTATATTGTACTTATGAATATAAAAATGGAATTGTTTACAAATACACGTGACACCAAAAAAATAGTATCACTGAAGTGTTTGCTCTTAAATACGTGAATACTTTTGAACGACCAATTAAATATATAGATCAATAGAGTAGTTGCGATTCAAAATGTTACTATAAAATGTAGATTTTATTACAAAAAGTACAAACTTTCTTTGGTGAATACGCAGTCAAACCATCCCAACTTCACCATTACGAATTAAAGTCAAAATATGAAAAAGTGAACTGAGAGAAGAGAACTATCTACGTGTTGCCTTGAGACATTTAGTAGAAGCATAAAGTAGAATTCATTAATAAAGAATATTACTACAAATTATATTGAATCATATACTGAAAATTAATATTACATCTAGGGAGGGAGGTTGGTTATTTTACAATCAATTGCGTAATGCGAATTGGTTCTCTTTGGGAATGAGATTCTATGTCAATTTTTCTTCACATATACCAAATTTACAAAGGGAAGTTAGGCTTTGATCTTAATTGCATCTAGGCAAGAATGTATTAAGTGGTTCAAAATGTATGAAATTAGTGTTAAAAAGTCGTGAATCAAGAACATGTAAATACTTATGGTCACCTTAAACCAGCAGTCACATTCTTCTGGTGAATTCTGTTTGCAAGTGCATTATGAATGATTTACGTTTGTCAAACCGGGATCCATTATTGTCTCGGGTTGTTGTAGCTCTTCTAGTGGTTTAAACGATTTTTAAATCCATTTTAAGTTCAGATTTGTTAATTATTTTCGTTAGAAAGTGAGTAAAGTAGACCAAAGGTTTTGAGGTGAGAACAGAGCAAGACAGAGCAATGCAGGGCAATGCAGGGCAATGCAGGGCAATTCAGGGCAAGGTAGGGCAGGGTGAGATCAGCCGCGGAAGGGGCGGGAAAATATAGAGTCAGCATAAAGTAAACAAAACTGTGCACGAACACTACTGTAAACTTTGAAAAACTAAATCTCAATATATTTGGTCATGTCAAACACAAATAAGGGAAGACAGGAAAAAATAGATTTATTTTCCTAGCTATTAGTTGATTTCGACTAATGGATACTTGGGCAACCCGAAAAACTTCAGTGTGATATCAAGAGATTAAAATGTATCTTCAATAAAAATTGTTAATTTGAATAATTTGTTTCCCCCTAAACACACAAAGAAATTGCAGTTATTGGTGTTAGTGTCAAGCATTTTTGTGCAAAAATCGGGTAACATAATGTACGCGACCTATCTAATACATGACTGTCATAGATGCTCGCGTTGTGCTGCGTTTCAAAAACTGCTTTCACGTAAATTCGGGCCTTGGTTAAGCTCCCACGCATCTCTTGAGTTTCAAGTGGCATGATGAGTTATGAATGGATAATTGCAGTAGTAGTACTAGTTCGTTACTACCCCACAATCACGAGGGGAATCAACGCGGGTTTGCACCCCACAGTCAGGGGGTAACCTTCTGCGTCATTAGTGCCAAATGTAGTAGACATATAATGCCATTCAGGTCACGTCATGGTTTCTAACGTAACAATTTCTTTTATTTATTTTCTGGCTGTTCGGCATAATATGCCTTTCAGGGGTTTTAATTTACAGTTTATTTTCACATAATTCTGACCTTTCGGCAAACAGTATGTGAGGAGGGCCTCACGACCACCTCGTAAACAAACTCTGCAGAGCAGTAATTCAGAAGAGATTATTTTGTTTTGTATTTAGTTATTTAACGTTTTCGTCTGCAGAACTGGTTAATGGGGAGGGGTGGATTGATTCTAATTTACGGTGGTTTAAGAGAGCCTTTGGGGAACCTTGTGGCACGCCGGCTTTGATTATGAATGCTCTTGATTTAGTGCTGATAATACTAACTTTGAAATCCCTCTCTGATAGGAAGCTTTTAAAGATACTTTGGAGATAATCGGGGTTTCCTAATGTAATTTTCAAAGTATTCCAAGATGCCACACTTTATCAAAGGCATGTGCAGTGTCGTGAAAAATTGCAGCGGTGTGCATTCGGTTGTGGAATCCTTCAGCAATGTACTCCGTTACTCTTAACAGCTGATGGCTTGTGGAGTGATTTGGACGAAATCTGAACTGCGTATTGGGTAGCGCGTTGGTTTCAGTGGAAAATTTGAATAGACAGGATTTTTTGTTGTTTTTTTTTTCAAATATTTTGGCAAAAGTCGGTAACAAACTAATTTGTCTGTAGCTATTAGGATCTTGTGGATTTTTATTCGGCTTGCATATTGGTGTTTTAATAGCAGTTTTCCAGTTCTTTGGATAATATCCTAATCTTAAACGTACATTGAAGAGAGTGGTTAATGCTGTAATCGCATTGCGAGGTAATTCTTTCATCATTATATTATTGATTAAATAATGATCTACTGATTGTCTCGATTTTAATGCCTTAATGATTTGATACCTCTCGGACGGAGCTATAAATTTAGTTTTTGTTGGGATGGAATATCGAGGTGTTGATAAATTTCCTTCAATTTCTAATTGGAAATTAAAGTCGGTTACAGGGTTATCTATAAATATTTTTTCAAAATGTTTCGCTAAAGTTTCTGCTTTTTCGAAATCCTTCTATTCTTTGTTAGATGATAACAGGGGAATGAAGGATTTTTCCTTTGTAATCATTTTAACTGTATTCCACATTGTCCTGGAGTTTGGGGCGATGCTGCCTAAAAAGTTTTGAAAATGTGTGCACCTAACTTTACGTAACTCTTGTTTAATTTTTACAGAGATGCTATTTAATTTTTGTTTCAAAGTTTTATTGCGTGACTATGTCCACATTCAACGAAGGTTATGCTTTTCTTTACTTAAATTTAGTAGTGATTTCGGAAGTGGAGTATAATTTTTGCTGACTTTAATAATTCCTGAGAGTAATAGATCTTTTGATAGCATTTTTAATTAGGTTTTCGAGGTAGTTAATACAATTGTATATTTCTAATGATGTTTTAAGACCCTTCGAATACTGACATTCATTAGTTAGAAAGTTTCTATACATGTTCACATTTACTTTTCCCTCCATTATTTGTTAGTTTTGATGTGACTGAGGTTCAGCTTTGAATGAAATTATAACTGGACTGTCGTCCGAATCTAATTCTGGTTTCACATTTTGCTAAATCGGTAGGTTTAAATTTTGTGTAATATCTATATATACAAAGTCAGGAACTACATTTGGGCTATAGGGGTAGTATGTGGGCTCTGACAGAGCTTATATTTAAAGGTTTCTTTGCAGTGCGAATTTTTGAAGAAGATTGCCATTATCTTAAGTCGTATTAAAGTTCCGATTTTGGTATTTACAATTCAAGTCTCCTGCTATTATTATTTGCGAGGTACCATCAAACAATGCTTTCATGAAACTCCACGGAAACTTTTTATTGGGTGGTTTCTATGCTGCAATTACAATTATGTTAGCAGAGACCAATTCGATTTTGATAATAATTGTTTCTATTTCGTTTGAGGGCAGGGATTGTATCACTGTATGTTTGATTTTCCTATTGATGAGAATTACTACTCTACCTGATGCTATTAGAGAAATTCTATCATTGCAGTAGGACAAATATTTGAGAATCAAAAATCTTTCTCCTGGCTTTAAATGCGTTTCTGAAATATATGCAACATTTATGTCATGGACTTGTATAAAGTATCTTAATTCTTTTTCTGGGTACATTACGCCATTTGCATTCCAGTTGAGAAGTTTATAGTTTTCTATTTTATTTTGTGCAATTAATATGACTAGAAAAAAGTCTTTCAACCATTTGTTGTAACTGAGGAATGGTTGATGAAAGAATATTGTTTATAATTGTTTGAAGTTTTCGTTAATTACATTCACATTTTGGAGAACTGGAGGAAAATTCCTGTTCTCTGGCCTAGGCGATTGGTTAGTGCGATACGGGAAAGAACAATTTATTGCGTCATTGATGTGTGCATCCTTTTTCTCCCTCTGTAGCAAAACTTTAATACAATAGTTATAATTTTCTTCAATTAATGTGGTGTTTTTATTCATTGCTTAATCCACATTTTACTACACATTTGGCAGTTTAAATATTTGGCAATAATAATGTACAATAATTTATAACTATAATTAATATTATTTATGATAATTAATCATATGAAGATATATTAAATGGAGATCTATGCGTTCTACTTTATTATGGTTTGTATTGGGGAAAATGTGAACAACCCAGTTGTACCCTTCACACTATCTCTCGGGTTGTTTTGAAGTAAATATCTTGATTTGTCCATTTATTACTCTAAATGAAGCTATTTTTGAGATTCATTCGAATAGGGACAGATGCAGTAAGAATAAGGTCGACATTTTACTAATATGTGGACTGCGCTGTAAAATAAAATACCTGAATATTAATGTAAACGAGACGAATAACCCCGAAAAGCCTTGTTGCTCTCAGTGATGTGTCACCCGCAGTTATGGTTTATCGTTGAGCTAGAACCTTTTTCACGTCCGTTTCGTTGTTTCTTCACTTTTATTGCGTTATTGTGTCAATACTGATTCTTGAAGCAATATGTGTTTATTGGTTGCCATGGAGGAAAGTGTCATGATTTCAGAACCTTTGCATTCAAACTGGTATTTGTGTTTTGTGAATATTTATTTAACGTGTTTTATAACAATTTTGAAACATTCTATGATCGTTTCTAATGTTAAAGGAATATCAATTTATGCTCCTCAGGGACAAATATGATGCAACTTTTCATGATTTGTTTTCATTTGAATACTGAGCAGACATTCGACAAAAAACCTACTCACAGCACATCTAATGTGACCGTAAAAATCTGTCAATGTATTACAAATTACAAATTTTATACAAGTAATGGATGTTAGTAAAAACCAAAAGACCATTTCTTTTGCCATTTATCAAAATTACATAATTGTTTGACTTATTATTTCGTGTTTCTGGGCGCGTCAACTGCTAGGGTCACTAGTATCGTATGTGTAGTGCATGATTTTATCACGGGAGGTGGCTGTGTTCGATCTCCGCTGGGTAGTGAGATCCGGTCGACCTACACGTCGACTTGCAGGGCTTTCCCCATCCATTTACTATCTCCCACCAGCTGGGTGTCGCCCCAGCCGGGACAAGGTCTTAGCTCCCAACTAATCTCCCGAAATGAGTGCAAGTGGAAAGCGTTTAAGTGTAAATGTGTGTATAGGGGTGAGGATGGGACAAAGAAGAGGAAGTAATAACCGCACGGTTTGTGACCCGTTTGTTAGGATACTGATGTGGCATTCGCCTGGTGTTGACCGGAGAAACCACCAATAACCACTGATCAAAACAACCGGCCGCTAGAATTCTCCTCCAGACCGCGGGTGAATTCCACATAACTTTACAGCTACTTTCGAAAATTCTTCCCCCGACGGGACTCGAACCCTAGGACTGCCGGACAGACACACTGTAGTGACGTAAGTTGATACCCAGAGCCACATCAGCCGGTTATGTGATTACACAGTGATTGTGGCAAGCCTCAAGAGGTTGAGTTCACTCAAATTCTAGCACTGGAAACAGTCTAATCTGCAATAGCATATTAAGATAAGAATGTAGAAATAATCGAACCAAAATAATTGTTTTAATATTTAATAAAACATATAATTCCAAAAGCCAACTTTCGGGAAGACTTTTCCCATCTTCAATGAGTCTATAACAACTTCAAAAGAAAAAAACATAAATACGATTTGGAGGAACGGAAGTACAAAAAGAAATATATTGGTACGACAAAAGGAAAGAAAGTAACTGTAAAAGTAACTCTAAAGAAAATAATACATTTATTTCGTTTAAAAAAATTAAAATAATTTTGACAGTTTGTTGAATGTGTTTTGAGAATATAAATAAAAACTATATTTTTAAAAATAATCATTCAGAGGCATGATATTTTAAATAAATTTAAAGGGAATCTTGAACATTTCATTAATTCAATAATTACCCCCGTCTTCCGGTTGTCGAAGTGTCTATTTGTTTGCACTTGGGAAGTGATACCCTAATAATTCCTTTTGAATTGATAGACTGAAGTCTATTCATTTTTGTTTAAAGAACACAAATATATACAGAATTATTTTAAAATTATTCGTGACCACAAGTAGAAGTGCAGCAATTCGTAAAACACAAGTTCCTGTAACAATGAATCACAGGGTCTGGCGAAAGATAAAGTCCTATCGAAACGTATTCAATGGGACTTTCCTGGCCCTACCGTATTGCTTTATAGTTTGCACTCCCATCTCCTTTTTACCAACAAAAATAGAATCCGGAAGAAGAAATTACCAAATTATTCCCCAAATTCTAATGAATCGGTGCGTTTGCTTGAACTTTTCTAAACGCACGACGATCGCAAAATGTTTGAATTCTGATGAATAAACAATAATTAACATTTTGGTTGATTTGAATGATGGGATGGAAAGTCACAATTGTAATGTGAAATTGGGAAATGAAAGTGTGTCGCATGTGATATCTATGTATTTGTGAGCGAAGGCCTTTGAGTTACACAACAGTGAGTTGGAGATATGACAGAGTGCCCCCGGAGGTTGTTATGTGGAAGTTGCAGAAAAAAGCATTGTATTCTCGCTGATAGACCAAGTTAGTTTTACATGGTAAAATCTGAGTAAATGATGATGAAGAATAATAATTCACAAGCCATTCCTCCAGAAGGCATCATGCATGTAGCCTTTGGAGTAGTCTAGGATAAGAATTCGTTGTCTCTAGCAACCCTACAGTTATACATTTATCATGCTGTATTCATTACAAATATTACAAAATATTTAATTTTTTTCTCAGATGACGCGACAGCGCAGACCGAGCCTTGGCATTATATCCCCGTACCCACAATTATCCTGAATCTCTCTCACTAAACAAATTAATTCTTTTGTACGAATGTTACATCAGGTGGTCATTGAAATAGGTTGTAAAAAGTATTGTAGTCAATAACATGCGTGCACACAGGAGGGACGAGTGTTGTGAGCCCCCTGAAAATTCCGAGAGGGGCCCGTAGTCCTATGTAAGAAAATATTTTATTTCCATAAATATGATCAATTCCTGATTTTCCACCTTTTTAAGAGGACAATTTTAGGAATTGATACCCGACAAGAAGAATTACAAACCATCTGACAACCATGTAAATGGTTTAAGAACAAACCCATTGCCATCAATAATTGTACCATTAAATTTTGTTCATTCTCCTTCTATTATGTTTTATTCAATTATTAGTGAAATAACTGATTCGCAAATAAAAAAAGTGTAATAGAAAAAGGGTCAATGCGGGACAGAGGAGCCTAGAAATCCTGTTTTAGACTATGCACGCTTAGTAGTCAAGCATGATGAAGAGTATGACGGTTTCATAACGTAAGTGAGGCATTTAGAAATTTTTCCATATCAGAAATTTCCCATTCAGAAATTTTTCCACGCTTTTTCCACATCATAAGCACCGTTATCTCATCCATTCCACAAACCACAGCAATAATTCCCAAGCACCCCAACCTGATTTATTCTAGAGGAACCCAGTGGGGTCATCCTCCCTCTTATTTTTGTCTGTATGTTATTGTATACATTATATAACCAAACAATTCTGTAAAGTGGCTATGTACGCTGTATCAGAAAATATTTGAATAAAAAAAAATTTAAAAAATTTAGAAATTGAGAGTACTGAATTATATAGTGCAATTGGTATCAGAGATAAAGCTACATAATATTTTCACTCGTTTACCTCTCTCCCTCTCTCTCTCTCTCTCTCTCTCTCTCTCTCTATATATATATATATATATATATATATATATATATATATATATACTTACACGGTAGGAAAATATGTTAACTTAAATACTGCACAAAAGCTGAACGTGTAACAAAATTTATAACGATAAAGAAACGTGTTTTGCATTTTTTGCATTTTTATTTCATTTCCAGCTGACCATTGGGTTGTCAGTCACAAAACATAATCTATAAATTTCTTCATCATTGCAAATTTTGTTAAAAACCCTTTCAGTTTTTGTGCGTGATATCGCAAACTATAAGAATAATTTTGTTTATTCTCAAAAACATGAAGTTTAGATTATATTTTCATTACCGAAAAGGACATGAAAACAGATCTTAGAATTTTTCAGGCAAACTGCTCAAAGAAATTAATTGTAACGCGGGGGTAATAAACTTTTAGGAATTAAAATTACCCATAGCTAAAATTTTACACAGGTACTTAGAAAGAATTCGCTTTTCTTCGTGATTCAACTTCATTATTAAGGTATGAGTAAAATGTTTAATGGCGTAGATTATATTCCCAAATAAATATTTAGCTTGTTGCTTTGAATAATGATTTTGACATTGATTCATGTCTCTCCTTTCTCCCTTCTAGGAGTGAGTCATTTATCCTTATCGTTCCTTTAGATCATAGGTCATAAAATAAGATATATTCCTCAGAATGGTTTCATACCCCAGGCGACTTGCCCATAAAATGTAATACACAGCCAAGTTGGGGATATTTCAAAAATGATTTTGTGATTTTTGGTCATCAGCAGCGACACCTCTTTTCAGAACATGAACATTGACAAATTTTTCTTTTGCTGAATTGCGGTTGAATTGTACTACTTATATGAGGACACTTTTGTAAACGTTATAGGAAACTTCAGCTACGCGTCTCCGAAGGAGTCATTGATGGAAGTTCGACATTACAATATAGTGCATGAATTGAGTAATGACTGAATCAATGAAGAATACTTCACCTCATGTGTAAACCTGATACGATTCCAGAACATTTAGGACTGAGATTGTGAAACAAGGAACGAACCCCTATACCCACGAAAGAAAATTTAACAATTTTTACAGATAATTCCGATATTCACGAATGGATTACCCCCTCTCTATATAAATCGATTCCGGTTATACTGAACTCGGATATAGTGAACCCTCGGTTATAATGAACTTATGTCGCTGGTTCCGTTTCACTTACATTACAAATAAGCATAAGAAAATTCGGTTATAGTTGACCTGAACCTCGTCTATCCTGAACGTAGGAAATACAACGTCCTGGAAATTGATTCCCTTCTGGAAATTATTGCTATAAATCCCAACACCAGGCACCTTGCAAAAAAGATCGTCGGCCAAAGATCATAATCGAAGAAGTCTCCTCTAAGGTGAAGGTAGCGGATCGGAATAAAATTAATCGTTATGGAAAAATTCTATTTAATTTGAACCTCATCGGATTGAATGAACCCCGAATATAGTGAACCAGAAATGTTAGTTCTCTAGAAGTTCACTATACCCGCAGTCGATTGTAAGGTGCTAAATGTTAGATAACGGTTTATGATAATTTATAAGAAACCGTCGGTACCAAACATACCTGTTTTGTGCGAAATAATGGAAGGTTGCGAATTATAACGTATTGGGCAAATTACTGCAACAGACTTAATCGCGTGTAACACAGAAACGACATCTTCTAGGCTCTTAAAACCTGTAACTAGAACGTATGTTGGAGGAACACGTGGGAACATGCAGGGAAATGATATGTGACTGCGAGGAAATGGAGGAGTACAAGCGGAACAGTTGGGGAGTCCGAATTATGTTTTTTAGACGACTCTTAAAAATGAGATTTTTTGGATATATTACTTTTTACTTGAATTTTTTTGAGTGTTCCCACTCCATAGATTGGGCAATCAAAAAGCGCAGAAATCCTAAACCTATGTAAAATAAAATTGAAGACAAAAGACAGAAATTTTCTTTCACGATACAATTAAAAGAACTGTTTTATTTTCTGTACAATTTAATCTCTGAGCTTTGCAGTATTAGAATAGTTTTCTCTCGCACAGTACCGTGCTTATAATGCTAAAATGCTCACTCAAATGCTGAACTGTTCTGATTCAGACCGAAATTGGATTCTACTCCGAGTAATATTCAATTTTGAAACAATTAATTACAAAGCGCGTAGTTTTC
This sequence comes from Teleogryllus occipitalis, assembly GCA_011170035.1. Lineage (NCBI taxonomy): Eukaryota > Metazoa > Arthropoda > Insecta > Orthoptera > Gryllidae > Teleogryllus > Teleogryllus occipitalis. The sequence goes on from BLKR01000556.1 coordinate 58,157, forward strand.
TCTACGGTACTGCTAGTATATATTAAAAAACGTAAAAATCCAACATACATTTTTATCGACATACTGTTGGAGATGTTGATACCTTCTCAAATTACAAATTGTTATTCAGGTGCAAATGTTGTGTATCAACATTTTAATGGCTTAAGATCCATTCGATCGTTTAGTGATTTTCATCAGATCTTGCAGCGTCTGGAGACCGGGTGAGGTGGCTCAGCACATCATCTGATGTCACTGCAGTGACTCTCACCCGGAGGCCCTAGGTTCGAGTCCCGACGGTGGCAGACATTTCGACCCTAGATAGATAGCTGGGTCGAATTCTGTCTCTGGAGAAGAATTTTAATGGCCGGCTGCTCTGAGCGGTAGTTTTCCGTGGTTTCTCTGATCAACACCAGGCGAATGCCGGAACAGTACCCTCAGAAACGGGGCACGGACCGCTCATAATCCTTCCTTCCTCTTCTTTGTCCTATCCTCACCCTTACTTACACACACACTTACATGCACCGCACTACCACACATGCCGACAGACGGGTCGTGAGCTTAGAGCTTCTTCCGGCTCGGGCGGTGCCCCGCTGGTGGGAGACACATGATTGGGGAAATCCCCACTAGCCGACGGTACGTCGGCGCCGGATTTCACCATCCAGCGGGGATGAAGATCATCGCCACCTCCAGAGGGCGATGCATTACACTTACGGGAATAATGTCCTTAGCAGTTGACGTGCCAGGAATCGCTAATCAACCAATCACATCAAATATGAAGCTTCTGGGCAAGACACTGCAAGCTCTGATGATAATGGCTGTGCTATTAAATAGATATTAAGTCATTAAAATATTGATACCTAGACAAAATTTGAATCTCAATGACTATAATATACATTTTTGCAAATTTCGTAAGCGTTCAAGGAACAATTACAATATGTTAGTTGTGTTCAATTAAATATTTGGGATCTATTGCTTCTTTCATTATCTCACCTATCTCGGTGATACAGGGCGCGTCTATTTTTGGGGGATGAGGGATGCGGGCACGAACCTCCAGTAATACTACATGAATACTTTCAGACTGTAATGTCCTAACATGCCATACATATTTCATTGCTCTATTTTCATACCATCAATGCTCGATAGGATACACAAAAATAATGACTTCAGATGCGGTTCATCAAACGTAATACTTTTTTTTTAATTAAACGTCGTTTTGGGTAAACAGACAAATTTTATACTTCACGTAGTCTTAACGATGTTTGATCCTTTTACCTGCAGGTGCAATTAAATGATGTGGTAGTGGTCAGATGTACGAAGGGCATGCAAAATGTTCCCGGAATTGCCTTGCCGTCGCCAAACTAGTGATAAGATAGGGATCTCATTCTCTTCTCTCTTGTTGTAGGAAGCTGGGCATGTTCGAACGCGGGAAAAAATTGGCCTGGACTTATTTTAGTGCGCAGTAGTGTCACTGCTCGTGCCATGTGGAGGTGAGTGGTGGTCGGTCGGCGTAATGTTGCAGCCCGAACAGCGTGCGAACATTAAGTTCATGTGCAAACTGGGAAAATCGGCTAGTCCTACCGTTCCTGTTATCCGTGGTTGTACAGTCTGTTACTGAAAATTTCTTTGTGCACGTTCTGCAGAATTTGCGTGATGCGGTTCGACAGATGCGACGGAAAATGGTGTCTGCATCATGATAACGCGCCAAGCCACACATCGCTTGTTGTGCAGAAATTCCTCGCCAAGAACATTCCTGTCTTCCTTGAACAACCAACTCTCCGGATTTCGCTCCTAGAGACTACCGACTGTTCACTACTTTGAAAATGGGTCTCAAAGGGAAACGTTTGGCAACCATGAAATCGAATGCGACAGCTCACAGCTGCCGAAAGAAGCATTCTACTGCTGATTACAACAATGGTTAAAAAGATGAATCAAGGAAAGGTTGCGCAAACATCCTACTTCAAAGATGAGCAGAATTACATTGCCATAGGTTATAACATTAGCATTCTAAACAACCATTCCGGAAACTTTTTGAACGCCTCTCGTATTTCCAAAAGTACACACAGCTTGTTCATTCCTACCATTTTAAATGTGAAGTTCAATTTCTTTTTTTCTTTCTCATTCACCTATTTTCCAATTTTGATTGTGTTGGATAGTTGCGTTGTTTACACTTCCCCCACACAATCTCCGCGTGGAATTGTTGACAACTTTCTACGAAGTTTTAGAAATATTTCTCTGCGAAAATTTCCCTGCAGAATTCTTTCAACACTACTGGCTGCTGCCTCAACCTCCACTTCCGGAGTTTTGCAACTCCTATCTTGCTGTATTGATGATACAAGATGCAAATTACTCTATGTCAAATCAGCGTTGTTCTGGCTATGAGGCAGCCGTTCTATTCTTATTCGTCAATATTGACCGGAGATTTTGCAGCTGATTTGGAGTAGGAATTATCTTGCAGTAAGAAGGTTACTTCATAGACGATAAAGGCTCTTGAGGAAAATTTATAATTTCGGTGTAATACGAAAGTTTTGTTAAAAAGGAATTGAAGTCAAACAATATTTAATAATTAGTTGTTTATCATAGGTAATAATCTGTGCGCTTTGGAAATTATGAATTTAAAGTCGATAAATTCCCTACTCGCGAAGCGAGGAGGTGATTTATCTGAGATTTCCAAAGCACGAGTGCTGTTTAATAGGACTATTCAACGAGTGAAATTATGTCCAACAGATTTCCAAATTGCGCCAAATATTGAAAATAACTTAAAGCTATGATAAAATTAGAGGTTATGTTATACTACATACGCGGTTTATTGGACATCCACATAGCAATCGATGTATACCTCCTCCAAAAATACTAGAGTCGCAGTTTATGATTGGCCAGTAGGGAGAAGCGGTAAGAAAAATCGGATAGAAAAAGCGATAAACTTTTTGTGACACACTGCCCTGATTGGGGCATTTTGTACGTATAGTTAAACATTATTGGCTTTCATATCACGAGTGGAATAGTCGAAAATAAATATTATATTATTGTAATTTTTTGTATTAAAAATAAGAGTATCAAAACTCCAATGAAACGAATAATGTAATGCTAAGGTACTATTCACTCAGTTCATGTGGGTGACGTATTTATATTTTAATGTTTTGACAATGAGTGGACCACAACAACTCAAGGCTTGAAAATACCATGATTGCATGTGGTCTGAACGTTGTAAAATATGAATTTAATTTTTTATTGTATTTTAATGTAGTGATGATTACCTTTTATAAAAATATGATGAATTAAAGTAACTGTTTTATGTGTATAACAGACGTAAATTTCAAGTAATAGTAATGTTATGTTATTTACTATTATTAATTTCTAATATTTCATAATACGAACTGCATTTGTGTACATCATATCAATCCAGATGTTTGGTGATCTACTCAGAGTTTCAGTCGATCAATGTCGTAATAATCATATGAAGAATTAGCAAAATTTCTAAAAATGTATTAACATTAAATGCATATTTCTATTAGCATTAAAACACCGACATAATCAAGCTATGAAAAGTAATTGTGCATTGTATGTACGAAGGTACTGCAATGTTAATGCAACAAAATGGGAAATTTTAATTACTGTCTCAAAGAAGAAAGACACTAAAATGTCACTTAACTTTGTTTGGTAGTAAATACTTATGTTTGCAAATCAGTAAATAAAGAAATCTGCGTATTTAATAACATGCAGTGATTTTCAGTTCATTCCAACAAAAACAATCATTTAGAGTTATTAGTCCTGCATTCATTGATTCTTTTGATGAATGAACGTCCTTGATACGAACGTCATCATAATATTCCCTTGCAAATGACTGAAGTATCATATTTGGGGAATATCCACAGCGAGAGTAAGGGAAAATATACCGCATAATTATCGCCATCTGCGTACGGAATTATCCAAATCTAAAGTAAGCTTTTTTTTCACCCATAATTTTGTTTAAGTTCACACATCAGTATTTAAGGTCACGTTATTAGCTTCGAATATTTTTACTGAAAGAACGTTCTTGTTTCTTATCCTTTCAAACCATTTATGACTGAAAATACCTGTTCATTGCAGGCGTTAGTTTCGGGTAAACAAACAAGAAATTCCAAGAAAATTATTTTCTATATAAATAAAATTGGAGTCTGCGATTTCAAAATAACTATATTTAGTAATATCAAATGCTTATTTAGATAATAAAAAACAAATCAAATGGTTGTTGTAAAAATGTAAATTTGTAAATTTGTAAATTTACAATTTACAAAAAATTGTAAATTTTTGTCTGTCTGCATGTCACCGGTAATTTCTGAAATTGCTAAAATGATTTCATTGCGGTTTTCACTAAAAAGTAGTGTTTTGTCGGACATAACCTAGGCTTTTTTAAAATTATTATTTATCTTATATAAAAATATTTAATTGTTTGTGTTTTCTTAAAACTCGACAGTTTCACTCCAATTTTATTGTATGCATGAGTTACTATCTCCATCAGATGCGAACCCCCCCTCGTACACTCTAGGACGGAGATTGTACAAACCTGCCAGGATGGGGCTCGGCGAGGCAGGGAATGCAAAAGGATTTGCGGCGGAGAAGTATAAAGAGGGCCAGGGTGGAGCTGGGCGAATGGGATGGAGTGATACCTTCCGTTCGTTCCATATCTTCTTCGTCCCGCGCTGGATGGAGAAGGTATGGTTTGCGGTAGGACGGAGAGTATGGGGGGTGGTGAAGGTCAGGGTTAGACGCGGATATACAAATAAAAAATATAAATTTTCCTTCTCGCTAGGTGACTGATAAATACACATGGGAAGCGCACGGTATTGCAGCTAGTTGTCAATAATATTTGTCATAAACATTTTGTCGGTGGCCTTTACATTTTTCGCCAAACTGATTCAAAGCCAAAGGAGTACATTTGCGAATTTAAAAAAGTGACATTTTCTCTGTTCGATACGCGATGTTCCCTTTATCGACTCAGGGGTTGCAGATAAGCCAATACGCTGTATTCAAAAATAAACTGGCAGAAGCGAGGCGCATGAGGTACAAAGTTCGTTGACGCGGTACAACTTTCTTAATGATGAATTAACATTATCTCTGACTTTAAATGGGTCGGAATACTTATTTCGAGATGTAAATACTTTTTACTGATAATTTGTTCGTAAATTTTGTTTTCCTTTTTAATTATGGCGCTTGTTCTTTTTTTATGTACACGTGTTTAAATCACGTTTATAACTGGATTTTATTGTTTCGCTTATTTTTGAGTTTCCCAAAGAATATACTTCAGAGTTTCGCTAACATTTCTTCAAAAAGAGGAGATATATTTTTTGCTCAAATTTCGTTAAAGCACTACAATAAATGGTAATTGTGGAGAACAAAGAGTTGTTTTTACTGGTTGTCAATTTTAAAACCAAAAGTTGTAATGAATCCACGTCCGCTGCCAATTTAAGCTCTAGAATGTTTATTTAACATCATAATATTCTCTTGCAAATGAGTAAAGTATCACATTTGGGGAAGATCCACAGCGAGAGTAAGGGAAATATACCGCATAATTATCACCATCTACATACGTAATTATCCAAATCTAAACACATTTTGGAAAAATAATGCTTAACTTGAAAACAGGATGGAATTGATATTGTCAAGAAATATAATATAAAAATTAAACAATACAACTGGTTGAACACTTCAAAACTGACATTTACCCCTTTTTCACTAGATTTTTGTTAGAAACACATTCAACGAGAATGACAGAAATTATTCGTAAAGATATTCGCGATGAAACGATGCATGATGTGATTACACGATGAATAAAACACATTGAGAATCGAAATATATCTGTAAGATATATTTGAACACTTGAAGTATCTTAAACATACATTGATTTTATAATTATTAAAATAAGTCGACAATAATTAAATCACAAGTCGTTAAAATACCTCATCTGTGAGATTATTGGGTTACATAAAAAAGGGAACTACGAAAAAAACAGCGGATTCAGACAGTAAGGGTATTCTGTGGAGCTAAGGGAGCATTTGTGGTCCCCCCTATCCTTTCATTCATATACACTGTCAAATACTTTATTTTGTGTAGAATAAAAAACAAAAGCTGTAGATTTTTCAGTATAATAATAATAATAATAATAATAATAATAATAATAATAATAATAATAATAATAATAATAATGTGTAAAATTGAAAGAAAATGGATTGCGTGCAATGTGCTTATGAGGGTAAGTTATTTTAAATTCTTTATTACAGACATATCGTTATATAATTACTTTATTTCAAATTACCGAGTTGCCCTGGATAGGGAAGAAACCGATCATAAAACATTCAAACCAAAACATTTTATGAATCGAAAACGCCGCCGGAACCATATTCGAAACGGTTTGATACCTTATTTTCTTCCTAAACCAAGTAATGGAAATCTTAGCTTGAAATGTAAACCTGCCGAAGACGTTTTCCACCTGACGCGCAAACTCGTATTGCCAGCGCCGAACATGTGATACTCACAGAGACAACGCGGAGGCGACGTCGACGGCGGCGGCGGTGGCGGCGGCGGGGAGGGCGCGTGGACAGAAGCGACGCGAGGCGCGGACGGCACTCCACTGGAGCACTCGGCGGCGGAGGCGGCCGCGCGCTGGCTGTGGCTGATGATAATGTTCCGTCATCGCCTCCGCCTCCGCCGCCGCACCGCACCGCGCCGCGCCGCGAGTGGGGACGCACTGACCTCGACCTCGCCGCCGCTCGTGAAGTCACAACCGCCAAAGAGATGAACCGTACGCGTTTCACGTGCTGCTAATCGAATCGCGATAGTATACTTCGATTTTTCTATAGTGGCCGATGACATTAGGTCATTGTTACACCTCCTGCTTTATAAAATGATTTTTTAAATTAATTCACTAATTTCATTAATTCATTATTTAATTAATTAATTCATAAAATCATTTTTTTAGGCAGGAGGTGTCACAATGGCCTAATTCTTTTTTTTTAATTTGTTGCGTCTACTTTGACGCAATGCGTCTCCAAGCCCCTTGGGGGCGTTGAGCGCTTTGCGTTTCTCGGAGTAATCCTCCATTACTAACAGCGCTTTTTTTTTGAGTAATCCTCCGTTAATATTACGTCTGTGGCGTCTCGTCACAGTCGGTTGTCAAGAGGACCGTCAGGTAGCATCTCCGCGTACGCGCCTCCCACCGCGCGCTCCTGCGTCACTACCCAGCGGCCAGAATTAGGAAGAAATAAGGATAGGGGTAGGGTTTAAGACACTTCACAATGGTTGGACTAGCCCTTGTGGAACAGCCAAACTCGTTTTGTTGGAACAAATTTCACATGAGATTCGACGGGAATCGAACCCGGATCTCAGTGGTGAAAGGCTAGCGACTTTGCAACGAGCCACGAGTTCAGCAACATTTATTCCATCGGCCACTACAGAAAAATCGAAGTATAGTACGCGGGTTACGTGCTAACACGTGTTTCATTCAATCAATGACGTGCTCGGAGGATTTGCTTAGGAGAGTCGAAGGGCCAGTGCTGATTCGCATAGCGTCAATGTTTCTAGCTTGTATGGTTGGGTGGAAGTTTAAGGCAAACCACCACATGTTCCGTACAATCATGTACATCAAGTTTTCCCTGACATTTTTGTGACACATACCCCTTTTGCAAAAGTTATTACAACTGTCGATTTTTCAGAGAAATTAATTTTACCCACTGAAACTAGTAATGATGGATTGATTAATGTTTCCGGACGTGTCAACTGCTACGGTGATTGGTCCCGTTAGTGTAGTGAATGTTTATCCGGGGAAGTGGCGGTGATTCCTTTCCCGCTGGATGATGAGATCAAGCTCACACGTCGGCATGTGCTCCTAGCCCGTGTAAGTGTAAGTAAGTAGGGGAGAGGATCGGACAAAGAATAGGAAGGGCGCGATCGCGCACAGTCATTGCACCATTTGGTAGGGGACTACTCCGGCATGCGCCTGGTATTCATATAAGAAATCACGGAAAACTACCGATCAAAGCAACCAGCAGCTAGATTTCTTCCCGGGCATAGGTTGAATTCGATCTAGCTCTGTAGTTAGTCTCGATAATCCGCCACCGTCAGGACTTGAACCTAAGGACCTCCCTGTCCGAGTCGCTGCAGAGACAGCTGTAATGCTGGCACCGAGCTAAATTCAGCCGATAAAAACTAATAAAGTTGTGTAATTCACGATATACAATATTTCACTAGATATCGAAAGTATGTATTCACTATCTAAAAAATAATTTAAAAAGATAAGTAAAAGACAAAAGGCATCAATGGCAATGTTTAGTGTGGACATCTGCTTTGTCGAAAATAAAATCATGAAAATAATGGCAGAATTTCGATTTTTGCAATAATAATGTAAATTAATATTAGTCCTTTAATTAAAATCACTATATTAAAAATGTAAACAGATGGAACATGACATTTCTGCAAGGATCACAAGTTAGTCCTTACAATGTTTTTCCCCTACATTTGCTCTTTTTCCTCAAAAATAATAATGTATCACAGACGTGGAGTAATCAGTAGCGAAGGAAATCGATTTTCAACTCCCAATTTATTTTATTGACTATTTTATACACCTAAGTGTACAAAAGTAAGAAAGTGTTAATTCAAATTTCCACCAACCATATCTGTCAGCAATAAATAGTCACATTTTAGAGTCAGTGTATTTTGATTGATTGATTTTTTCGTGTTTCCGGGCGCGTCAACTGCTTTGGCCATTAGTCCCGTTGGTGTAGTGCATGCTTTCTTCGCTGGAGATGGCAGTGATCTTCCCCCGCTGGATGGCGAGATCCAGCGCCGACCTACCGTCGGCTAGTGGGGTTTCCCCCTAACCAGGACTTTCCCACCAGCGGGGCACCGCCCCAAGCTCTAAGCTCCCGACATATGTGGTAGTGTAGTGGATGTTTGTGTGTGTGTAAGGGGAGAGGATAGGACAAGGAAGAGGAAGGACAGATCGCGCACGGTCCGTGGCCTGTTTGGTAGGGTACTGCTGCGGCATTCGCCTGGTGTTGATCGGAGAAACCACGGAAAACTGCTAGTGTCGAAAATCCTGCCGCCGTCAGGACTCGAACCCAGGACCTCCCGGTCAGAGGCGCTGTAGTGACATCAGTTGATTCACTGAGCTACCGCTCCCGGGAGAGAGTCAGTGTTATTTAGACTACATGCACATGTTCTTTTCATTAATCAAGTACATTTTCTCTGTGAATGTGTACGTTGTACTTCTCTGTGAAGACTATTAAAGTTATATGAGACTTTTCAGTAAAATTTCAGGTACAAAAATATATGAAAAAATAAGAAATTCAGTATACCAAAATAGTGAAACGAAATCTGCGAAAACTTTTGAAAGGAGTCCCTGCAGTTCTTCTGTAAAAAATTGGAACTCTCATGATAAATGTCAAAAAATGAAGACACGTCAAACATTTTGAATGATTGTGCAACATGTTTTTAATTTACACATTGTATATTGTACCTCTAATTTGCACATATTACACATTTTAATACTTGTACCTCTAATTTGGAATTGTTCTTTTTACTTCCATCTATAAAATACTTGGAGCACTTGTAAAATGTTTCATCTATATGACTTGATTCTTTTATTGATAATGTCCGACGATACCTTGGCATCGCTTTAATATAGAATCATCTACTTGTTCTCACGTTCTCGCACACTACTTACGTAGTATAGATTTAGTATTGTACTGCTGCTGCAAAAAAATCCGATTTTTCTACAGAAGAACTCGTTTTGAGGGTCCCTGATGCCGAAAACCTGGATCATTCTTGTTTGTATACATAGATAATAACTTCTTTCAACAAATTGCATTGTCTGAATCTTTGTTTTGTTGGTCCTTGTTAAATCCAAAGAATAGGTTTATGGCAAAACATCTGTCCGTCCGTTTGTCCATCTACCCGTCCGTCCGTCGGTCCGTCTGTTTGTTCTTCTGTACGGCTGTCTGTCTTTGGTCAACACTAGCCCATAGACCGTTCACGTAAACTGCAAACCGTAAACGATATTCTCCAAAATTTCCTAGATCAAACTTTCGCTACTCGAGGACCTGTGAATTTGAAACAAGTATATTCATTTTGGGGAGTACTAAACATGATTTCCACACGAAATGTTTAATTTTTCCGAAAAATGACTCCAATGTTTTGGATAAAGCAAATTATGCTTAATAAAAATGGCTCGGGTCCCAGTTTCGCTGAACTCTGAATTTTCTAAAAATGGAACAGTTTAAACATTCTTCGGCATCTTTCTACAACTACAATAATGAAGGTAGATATTTCATCATTAATGAAATCTGATCTTCAAATAAGGTCGGAGCAATATTTTAAAAATATGAGTAGATTTCGCGTAATTGTGAGTTTACAGTGAAAAAAGTTTAAATGTGTTTTCGAACGTTTTACGCGTTTAATATTGAAGGTAGAGATTTCTCTCTGCGTAAACTCTTTCTCGGCATTAGAATTTCTCGGCATTTAAATCATTTCATAAACATTTCTTTTCATTTATGAATAGTTATCGCTATATTTGAGAGAATTTTCTAAAGTCTTTAAATGAATGTACTATTTAGCATTGAAAATGCAAGAGAATGCCCGGCATACCGAAACGTTTCCTCCTCGTGTTATTACCCAACAATTACTCAGATTTTAAAACTAGTTGTGCTACAACAGAAAATATTTTCTCGTATTATTTTCGCTTCTTATATATCTTCTCCGCTGTAATATACTATTTCATAAACATGACAAAGTATTTTCAATGGGCAAATTTTTTCCCCACACCGAGATTCGAACTCAGCTCCTTCTAGCTTGCCGTGAGCTTTACCTCTGCGCCACCGAAACTCAGTGAATTACAAACTGGGGCTTTTGAGAAAATAATATTATTTAATTGTATAAATTTATCATATTATTAATTATGAATGAATTTATGCAGAAAATATCCTAGTCGCATTAATCAGTATGGGTGAAAAATGGTGAGTTCTACATATTCACTGTACGGAAAATAGAAAACCCCCTAACATCGTTTTATGTCGTTCAGTATTAAGTCTCGAAGACTAATGAAAAGAGGAATGTTTACAAAATAAATCTGGAACACCGGATTCGATAGCTCAGGATATCGACTGATGTCACTGCAGTACCCCTGTCCGGGAGGTCTTAGGGTTCGATCTCCGCCAATGGCAGAATTTTCGCACTAGCTACATAACTAGGTAGATTGATTGATTGATTTTTTCGTGTTTCCGGGCGCGTCAACTGCTTCGGTCATTAGTCCCGTTAGTATAGTGCATGTTTTTTCTCGGGAGATGGCGGTGATTTTCCCCCGCTGGATGGCGAGATCCGGCGCCGACCTACCGTCGGCTAGTGGGGTTTCCCCCAAACCAGGACTCTCCCACCAGCGGGGCACCGCCCCAGCCGGGACAAGCTCTAAGCTCCCGGCCTGTCTCCCGGAATATGTGGTAGTGTAGTGCATGTTAGTGTAAGTGTGTGTGCAAGGGGAGAGGGTAGGACAAGGAAGAGGAAGGACAGATCGCACGCGGTCCGTGGCCCGTTTGGTAGGGTACTGCTCCGGCATTCGCCTGGTGTTGATCGGAGAAACCACGGAAAATTACCGATCAGAGCAGCCGGCCGCTAGAATTCTCCTCCAGAAAGCAGCTGAATTCGACCTAGCTGTAAAGCTAGAGTCGAAAATCCTGCCGCCGTCAGGACTCGAACCTAGGACCTCCCGGTTAGAGGCGCTGCAGTGACATCAGTTGATGCACTGAGCTACCGCTACCGATCTAACTAGGAAGAAATCAGCCGTTTTCTGGAGAAGAATTCTAGCGGACGGCTACTCTGATCGGTGGTTTTCAGTAATTTCTCCTGTCGACATCAGGCAAATGCCCCACCAGTACCCTTACAACGAACCGTGCGCCATCTTTCCTTCCTCTTCCTTGTTCTATCCTCACTTTCATGCACACTTACAAGCACACTTATATGCACACTTACATACACTACACTACTGCTCATATCGGGAGCTTAGAACTCGTCCCGTCTTGGGTGGTGCCCCGCTGGTTAAAGGTAAATGTTTGGGGAAAACACCTCTTTCCGACGTACGTTTAGGTCGACCGGATCTCATTATCCAGGAAAAAAATATGGCCTCCCCATAAGAGAGATGTGCAACACACTTATGGGATTAATGACCTTAGCAGTTGATGCGTCCGGTTACACGAAAATAACACTGGATCTAAAGGAAATGGAACAAAGATATTTATTTATTTATTTATTTATTTAGTCAAAAACTGTATGTGACGTATGGGGGAGAAAATCATCAGCGCACGCTTTCTTGAGTTTCTGAAACCCTTCCCAACAATTTAACTATTAATAGTTGAAAGATGAAAAATAATAATAATAATGATAATAATAATAATAATAATAATAATAATAATAATAATAACAAATTTTAAAAAGCGAGAGATTAACATTTCAAAAACTAGATATTTTCGTTGCCAAATTATAGAAAACTTATTTTTAACGGTAAATGAACTGCAGATTTGATTTTTCTCTATTGTTAACAAAATAGAAACTCACCCTAAGCTCTATCAAGGGAAATGGAACAAAAACATGTTTGCACATTACTGCTGGTTACTAAAGAGAGAAGATTCAACTACATATCATACGCGAAAAGCAAGACAAAGAAGTTTATTAAACTAAGTTAAGATGTTATAAAATTAAAACCGTGGTCTTACATCATTAAAACCGTGGTCTATCAATACATTATGAGACATTTTATCCATCTCAACTGTGTTGAACTTCAAATCAGTAAACGCAATGCTTTACATATTTCTGTGTTATGCTCATAAGTATGTAATATAGTAGTGTTTAGATGAGTAAAAATAATTTTTAAAAAAAATTCCTTACATGTGATAATAAATTAATTGTAAACCTGCCTGTGTGCGTGTCCCATATTTCTCGTATTTTCATTTTTATTTTGCAAAATAACCTAATGTGACCGAGAAAAACTGACTTCAGATCCGAGATCAGCATGTCAGAATTATAAAAGATCACTTCTTAAACATTATGTAATGATCGGAAAGTTTAAATTCGCAGATCAGTGTAATCAATCACGCAAGTTATTTTTATATGTGGCAAAAGGTACGGTATCTTGTTTTTTATTGGCATCCATACATATAATAAATGCACGGTCACAGATGAACAATGGGTGTGTTTTTGTTAAAACATGTCATCTAAATATTCAATTAAAACAAATCATGAAACTTTGCTACACATTTGTCCTGTGGGGAATAAATTGACATTCCTCTAACATTAGCAATGATCATTGATTGTCTTAAACTTGTGATTAAACATATCAAACAAATCTTCAAAAACACTGATACTAGTTTCAATGCAGAAGGTTCTGAAATCATTTTATTTTCCTTCATAGCAAACGATGATTCACTAAATACACACATATTGCTGCAAGAATCAGTATTGACACAATAACACAATAAATGTGAAGAAACAAGGAAACGGATGTGGAAAAGATTCCGCTGCGCGCTATGATAAACCATAACTGAGAGTAACACATCATTGAGAACTTCAAGGCATTTTGAGGTTAATTCGTCTCTTTCAATTAATATTCAGGTATTTTATTTTACAACGCAGCCCACATAATAGTAAAATGTCAATTTTATTTTTATTTCATCTGTCCCTATTTGAATGAATCTCTGAAATAACTTCATTTAAAGTAATAAATTGACAAATTAAGATATTTACTTCAAAACAATCCAAGAGGGTTTTAAGGGGCACAGGGGCCTAGAACTACAACATTGAAGCTAGAGATGTATTCCTTAATGAAATCTGTTCTTAATGAAAAAAAAACACATTTTCTCAAAAACCGCTCCAAATTCTTGCTGTGAATTTTTTCCATAGATAGATCAAGGGACGCATTAAAGAATGGCGCAATGTTCTTATTTTCGTTGAACACTGAATTATCGGAAATTGCAAATTTTAGAAATAATAAAAAGTAAGGAAGTGTGTGTTGTTGGAGCCCCACCTTCGTGTTAAATCTCGATACTGATTGTTTGAAGTAAACCTTGACTTTTTGATTTAGGTCGTGATAGTTGTGTCGATGAAGGAATTGAAATATTGCCTTGCACACTGCACGAAAATCCTTTTTAGGAACTCCATTTTTTATATCCAACTTCGAATTATTAATCTGAAAGTGTACGGTTTTATGCATTTATAATATTTCTTACAAGCATTAAATGTCATTGTTATCACTGGTTAATCTACACAACATTTTTTTGTTTTCACAACAACCCTCTGAGAAACAAAATACAATACATAATCTAGTGTTGCAACATTATTGTGAGAATAATCAAGCATATCGTTGGGTTACTTTGGCACTTACCAATCGAACGACGTATGTTCGACCTGCTGCCCAGAATTTTTCCCGTTGAACCAAATGTGAGACTAGCCATGTTGGTCCCCACGAGATCCAGAGAGATGTGTATCGCGTGAGCCTGCCCATGCGAGACTGATTGGGCGGGTTTCGATGATGTTTATCCGGCGATATATTGGAAAATCGAAGGCGATATCGTAGTAAAGATACCAAATACCTCTCCAAAGCTGTTTCGTGTGAGAGGGTGGGTAACAAGAGTCAATATCTCTTTTCATATCTTAAAACAGATAAAATAGAATATAAAGTAAACTTAAAAAGTACTTAATAAAAATGTAAGTTAGACTGGACTATAATTGTGAATTACATAATTATCCCATTCTACTTCTATTTCTTATTAAAACACTCTCACTTACAGTATATTTAATGAAAGTTATTAACACCTACGGTTTAGGAAAAATCATAGTCCTCGCTCTGAATTCGCTACTGTTTTGAGTGAGGCGAGAACGTTGAGTCACTGTCCCAGAGATAAACTTCCTCGATAAATGAACCTTCAATGGTTCATTATCAAGAATAATTTCACTAGTTTTCTCAAGAATAATTTCATCAGTTTTCATGATCAATCGTGGGTCTTTTAATAGTACTTTAAAAATTTTCATACCGTATACTTAACAGATTTTTCTTTGGTTTAAATTCAAGAAACAAATTATAAACGATAAAGTAGGTCTTTTGAATGACGGAATTTTATTCAAGCAATGGGATTATCATTTTATTAGAGTAATAGCAATATGTTCTTAACGCACCTAAGAATTAAAGACAGATTCCAGACTTTTGTTTCAAAGCAGAATGTTTCAAGATTTCGCGTGTTTCAAAAGTATTTGCTCAGCTCTAAAAAACATCTACTGAAGCATGCCACGATTTAGAAGTTACTTAATTACATGCGTTGTTTTCTTTTTGCTTTTAACCCTTGACTCATAGAGAATCATTTCTCTTTTACCAATACCCATTCAACTCATCACTTGAGTGATATTGCATAAATAGAATAAAATATTAATAATAAAGGGAGATATTTTACTAGGATTTATTCACTAATTTTTTTTATTTATTATATAACGAACCTCTGAAAATGTAAACCAATCATCGTGTTTTCATGACAAAAAATTACTTTTTTTCTCACTTAAAATCGAATATTTCAACTCATGTGTTTGCACAAGAACTTATAAGTATTTTTCTTTTCATAGTATAATTAACAGTATTATTTTATCATTTGATAATAATATCGTGGGGCTCGATTTTCAATCGAGCAATTCGCATAGATAAGTGCGGAATCTCGGCAAGCGAAGTTGACATGTGATGTGAACGTGCGCGTTGCAATACATTTTCTTCCTACAAAGCCTATTTCGAGACAAAAAAAACAGTATAGTGCAGTACCAACTTTTAAAGATAACATTCACTATTCCTGAAACTTTTCTGATATGTATGTCTCATACATTTTACAAATATACGAGTGTATTTTCAAACTTTTTTGCTTCTACCACACACACAATCGCCTTTTCTTAATTTCTAGAGTTTACTTCTAATGTATTTGAACAGAGTGACCAAAAACCAGTGGAAGAGTGTCAAAGCTTGAGTTCTTTTGATTAGATAATTGTGGATGAATTTTTGATATAAGGTAGGAAATGGAGAACAATAAATGTGTAAATCCAACATTTATGGAGTCTTCTTCTTGGATTTTCATAGTATCTTATAACATTTTCACCTCACTATCTTACATAAAAGCAAAATCTTTCACACAAACACATTAACATGTTACCCTGTAGGACATTATTAACACATTTAATGTGTTTCTTTTGTCAACCAAAACACATCAAATAACATATATTACGCTGAACTTTTTTTATAATCCCATTTGCATGAATTTGAAAGCAACGCCATGAATTGATGTCAAGCTTAATAGGTAGCCAAATATTTGATGTCAGATTCGCCTCTAGCAGGCAAATATTTGGTGTCAGAAGCTATACCAAAAATATTTTTCAAATTTTCACGCCAAAATCACTAAAGATTCCAATGTTATGTCACATACTGTACACCATTATTCTTAAACGATTAAGATGCCAAGTTATATACATTTAACACGTCAAACTCAAGGTGACATATTTTACATTAATGTATTCAAATTCAAGGGTTTAATTGTTCTCATGTGTTAAAACGTTGATAGCAAAACCTAAGATACTCGTATTTTTTATTATATAAAAGAAAATATCATATAAAATAATTGTAAATATAAAAAAAACTTCATCCTTGACTTGCCACTATAATTTCAACTATTGCGACTAGTCTGTTTGAAACATTTCTTTTATCCTTTATTGAATCCTTATCCATTATTTTTTGTGAATTATTATAGAGAAATGGAGAGTCAAATGAACTAAAGCTTCAAAAAATTTTCCTCGAGTAAGTAAGAGCTATTAATGGATGAAAAAATTTTCAAAACAAAGACGAACTTTTCTTTACCTTACCCTTAAGACGGAGACAACTTCTTGATAATGAACACTCGTAACACTTTATTTAAAAAGGCAGAGAAATAATCTCACTTAACAACTCAGTGCACTAAAACTATCCTTAGCTGAAACTAAACGTAGACAGACACCATCAGAAATTGAAACAGTTAAAAAAATGCATTTACAAAAATCACATTTATAGGGTTTGTTTGTCTTCATGATCATCCCCTTCCGAACATTCAGCGTGAGCCCAAGATTTGTCCCTACAACACTGGCACCATAATTCTGCCTCTCTCTCCTCTCCGCAAGTAATGCAGTCATGTCGACAAACTTTCGCTAATCATCAATATCCTCGTCATCGTCAGTGTAAATATGCGAAACCTCTCATAGTGCTCTCTCATTTGACGAGAAATCCAGTTCACGACGCACTGCAGTTTTCTTTTAATTTTTTGTTGTTTTTGCTGCTTTACGAGACTACTTTCTTTGCTAGTGTTTGACCTTTCCATTCCACTCACTTTACTTCACCAGTGTAGATTCTGATACATGATTTTTCACCAAAACAGTGACACTCGAGTACATTCGAGTATCTTTTACTTCTAAAATAGCGGCACCCACTCCCCCTTCATCGCATTTTCCGCTGTCATGTTTCCTGCCACATGCCAATGGCGTGTTGTTCTAACCCCTCATGTGCTTAAAGAATAAACAGCCGTGAATTAGAGCGGAAGAAAACAACAATTACAACCCAAAATTGATTATAAAATTGATGTTATAAAAAACGCGAAAATATTGAAGCATGTGGGATCGGATGAAGTTCTTGACTCCTTGTTATCTTATCCGCAATGTTCGTCGTATTAACCGACCTCGCTATTGTAGTTTGAATTTTGTCTACCAGTACTCGTCTTCCTTGCAAACAACTTGCAAGTCACTGAAACTGTCCTTTTTGAGTGTAACTTTAAGAATGTTCTAGAGATTAGTTAAAAGAACTTACCGTAGACGAGAAGTTTCTTTAGCTGGAAGATGAAAAATTATAAACTTCACTTTCCAACATTCCACGTTTGTGTCGGTCAGGGCTCAGGGGATGATCTAAACTGGATTCTTCCAAGTGATGTAGTACATTCCCGCTATCAGAGGACTCTCAATGCAGCTGGGGCAGATACCAATGAGTAGTGTATGTTAGAGAAGTACAGAGTTCGTCATTTTACAGGTTTCGCCATCTTAACCTCCCTTCCCGTAAGAAATCTAAATTTCATTCTTAAATTCTATAAATTTATTTTTGTTCTATCTGTGAATCATATTTATTGATAAAAATCGTGCCCATCAGTTTGCCTTTGAATCACTACACACATAGCCTAATATTGCACCAATTTTTTAAAAAAAGTGTATGTGATTCATCATTCACATTGGACCCTCTGACACTTGCACATCTGTCTTCTGCCCTAGATACTTTGAATTTATTAGAAGTTTGATTTCATATTTCCAATTGATAATAAATACAGAATTTTTAATGTTATCCTTCATGATAAAGTTTTATTATATAATTAGTATCAAGATCACTGTTAATTTAACAGTGAATGCACTTTTATGCATAAAATGAAAACAGTTCTCTGGTTTATTTGCAACATCACTGGATTTTCTTCACTATTGAAACACAAAACAAATTTCATCATTCACTAGATTATCAAACACATTTTGCAATTGTTCTAACAGTTGTCGTCATGTCAATCGTCAGACACATCAAGCACAATTTCAAACAAGTAGGACCAACGCGTGAAGGAAGTTGAATGATGGCCTGCAACATATTGAAAGCGTCAGGAGCCTCTTATTTTTTACGAGATAATGAGACAATGATCATAAAATGGCCGACGTACGTAATAGGAGGGTCCACGTGCAGATCACGTTTATCAAGTCATTCACACATTCAGTGCAGGCGTCTGAAGATCAGGTAGAGGCAACTCTCGACAACATTTTTATGGTCACGGCTATATTCACGGCGAAAATGGCGAGCATATTCTTAATCTACTGGTAGGATCCATACAAAATGTATATGCTATTAAACCATGGGTTTAAAGTATGGAGAGCGTGGTCTCAATTCTGACGACCTTCATTTCAGATTAAACCCAAGATAGTGAAAAAATTTCATAATGTAGATAAAAGGTGACAAAATCTTCCAGCAGCAATTTTGCTGATATAATCGGCAGATATTTAAAAAAACATTTACCGAATGCTTTTGAAGTGGTGATATGATAATTTCAATAGATAACAACGCAAGTAAATAATGTTGCCAGAGAAAGAATATGTTTAACAAGACTTCATGGCACTATTGTTTATGTTATAGTTTTGACTTACGAAAATTCTTCTCATGGTATTGTTTGCAAATTGAATGGAATTAAACAGTTATGGGATTATGTGACCAAATATAGCCTCCATAAGTTTGTTTTTCTAACTAAAAAACGTAGCAAAGCAAAAATCCGAAAAATAAAAATATTAGTATCTTGGAACATTTGACTTAATTCATTTATCGGCATCTAATAAAATATGAAATAATATATGAAAAAAATAATCAAATTTAATACCGTTGTTTTTAAAATTGTTTTCTTAATTGATCTGAATTGACCCCAAAGATTTTATAATGTACGTTATAACGTTATTGTTTATTAACAATAATTTAATTTCATTGTGAAAAATCCACAATTGAACAATTTGTCCACAATTCAAAAATAAATTTCAACTAATGTCTTCGAAAAAATCACAAAAAATTGCTTTTTTTCAGGTATTACAAACAAATATGTAATATGTAATGTGTAACAATATCACATAATTTCAACATCCTGAAGATTTCGTCTGTATTCAAAAGTCACTATAGAAATCTTCTGTGGCTGGTGCAAAGGAGCCCTCCTTTTCATCTATTTGAATTATGCAGTGAATCTTATACATTTCTTCCTCCTTTTAGAAATTTTGGCTCTTCACATGTTAAGTAGTTTCCATCGAAACGGTAGCTCTAATCGCTATTTCTCGTTAACACTTTTCGGGGACTGGAACTGGAAGAAAGCTGTCTTATTCAAAGATGTTTACCAAAAGTAATCAAATCCAATTTATCCATCTAAGTAGTTGGCAAACAGCACCTCGAACTCGCATATTATTTTATTTTTCCTCTCAGATGCCACAGTTCTTTGAAAATGCGAGGGATAACTACAAGAGCTGCAGGTGGTCTTAATTATATCATCATAAAGCATTCTCTTTACCCAATGTTCGGATGTAGTACTTGTATAATGATTAGAAAACACGTGTCCTTCATACCGTAATAACTATTTCTCATTTTCGCAAAGTGGTTACTTTTTATAATAAAAAGAGCTTCTTTCTGAATTCCGATGAAAACATTTCTATTCTCGGTAGTCAACTTAGGTGAAGAAATAACAGGTTCGCATTTTCGCTGGCCAGGAACTTTGTTAGAAGCGGCGGTCTAGTGGAGTGCGGAATTAGGTGCGGGCACAATTGGGTACTATCCCTTACAGCCCTATTTTCGTGGAAGCAGGTTGAAAATTACTTTCTCGTTTTCTTGTCTAGGCACTTCAGCGGTTCAAACAAAAAGATACATCACTCTGTCACTGTAAAGATACGTGTATTTGGGAAAAAAAGGGATTGTGCTCAATTGGCGTGTCAGTAATAATAGTAGTGATAATAATAATAATAATAATAATAATAATAATAATAATAATAATAATAATAATAATAATAATAATAATGCATCAACCATTGATACAGGCTGTCCACTAACAAACAATCTTTATAAGACAGAATCAGAGAAGATTTCTAAATACCAAAATTTGGCAGCAGAAATCCAATATGTTTGGCAACTGAGTAAGGTTGAAATAGTGTCAATAATCATCTTAGCCACGGGAGTGGTGACGGACCGATTTGCTTCAAGTCTTACAAAAAAAGAATTATCAAGTGGAATCTGCATAACTATACAGAAAGCTTTAATCTTGCAGACTTGCCATACTGTGCGAAAATTCTTAAATTGAACGACAAACAAAGATGAATTTCTTCTCCGTCTTTCCTCAGATCTGTCATAACCAGTTGCATTTGCTAGAGCCTAAGTTGTATGAATAGATGAATGGTTCCCAATGCTTACTAAGAAATATACGTAATAATAATAATAATAATAATAATAATAATAATAGTTATAATTATATTGGTTGTATTTTAAGATGTGTTAAATGCGACTCTAATAATTAAATTTGTTGAAGAGAAATTATGACTAAAGAAATTTTATTGATCTACTGTATAGTATTTTGTATCGTACTTCATATTGTAGTAAATATTGTAGGTTTTGCGATTAAGAAATTTTCTAATACAGTTTTTCATATATTAATATACCTCATCGAAAACATTTGATATACTAAGCGCACTTTATTGATTGTAAATTGTAATAATTAAATATTGTAATAATTAAATATTGCAATGCAATTGCAATATTTTAAAAGAGGAAGGGGTGGATACATCGGGCATGGAAGTAAAAATTTCATACAGTGTGCAGAATTATTATATTGTATTGCATTTAATTTTTAGTCAAATGCATATAAATAATCATTCCTCACACTAGCATCTCACTTATTTTTTGTTTCTTAAAATCTAGTGAGTTATAATGAATTTTTTCTTTCCCTGCAAACAGACTTTTCAATAATATTGTGGAGAAAACAGATAGATAAAGCATCTCCATTTTTGTAGTGTGTGATTGAAATCCAGAATTCAGTTTCTTTCTGAGATGTAAACAAGAGAACATCATTATCTAGCAAACAACACTCACTCCCTCTTACGCACATAAACTCACCCTCGCCAAATCCAAATCAAAACAATAATACAGAAATAAATCTTTCTTTTTTCTAATATATTTTTCACATATTTGATATTTTCGATCTTCTTTGGCAACGATTATACCATTGTTTTATAATAAAATAATTATGAGTAAAGGTCATTCAGTAAATACGACTATAAGAAATGTTACATTTATGAAGGGAAGTTTCTATGAAATGCAGCCTTCTGAAGAGCTGTTTCAATACTTCAATGCAATAAGCAGAATATTTTAAGTATGGATAAAGAATATCTTGAGCATATTTCATAATTTATAACAGGTCAATTACTTTATCAAACTTTCGGCATTCAGAACATTTAGAAAACAAAACTAGTGGTAATGCGTGGCATATCGAAACTTTTCTTCCTCTTACTTTACTCAACAACTACTCATATGTTTTCAAAATATTATATAAATATGTTCATGATATCTAAATATCTACAGAGAGATACATTTCATTGAGAAAGAAATATCTGGCTTTAATATTGAAGGTTTATGACATGTTCAAAAAATATATGAACTTTTGAAATTTTCATAACTTAGGAGCTTTTAATGAAAATCGTAATTCTACCATATTTATGAATGCACTTTCCTCTATTTAAGACAAAATAAAGAAAAAATCTGCCGCCATTTTTCAAAAAATATTGAAAATCCTACGGGCTACTTTTAAAACCTACCCAAACATTAAAATATATCTTAATTATCTCCAGAACGACTCAAGTAGATCTTACTACAAGTTTCAGCTCAAAAGGTTCTACCGATAATCTGACATAATTAGTCGTGACACATACATCCGTCATCCATTTATCCGCACAGACGTCCCGATTTGTGTATAAAAGTGCGTAAAAAATGTCCCTAAACTAGAGTGTAGGAAGGGAAAGTAAACGGTTGTTCGTGTAGGAGAAAAAATTCCCTACTCTAAGGTCAGAGTAACATAAAAGTGAAAATTTCTTATCAGATGTCGACAGCTTAACAGTAATTTTGTGTTCACTGTGAGTAGCTCGGATCCCATTCTTGGTGATTCTTCCACTTTGTTAGCATGTTATCGATCTTGTTTTGCTCAGCGTCATACATTGTAGTAGTATACATATTATTTGTGGCGTATACATTATTAGTAGGGGGTTTCTACGACCTAAAAAGTCCATGAAATGTGTATGCAATTTTTACCTAAAAACACAAAAATATTATCCATAAAATTCGAATTATGAGTTAATGAAAAACATTATTTGATACTTTTATTAGGTTACAGAAACTTTTATTACGATTGCTGTAGGCTGCAATTAATGTATAGGCTTCACCATATACGAAGCATCAGTTACAAACAGAAAAATTTGGTAACTCTTTACCTCGTTCTGCCACAAAAGATTCATTTAAATGTCGAAGAGAACTGCGATGGTGGAATGATTTATCTTCTCTAACACTTCACAAATCAGGGGGACCGTATTTCAAGGCCGGTCTTCTTTGACCACATTTGCTGCATATTATATTCCATCCAAATGTGTAGTCTCGTCGATTAAAACCGATATCTTACTGTGTCCCACGTTACACATTTTATCCAATATCCCAAGGGGTCAGGTAATCCTTCCTGAGATAAGATTATTTTGGAGAACAATGGTATTTTTCAAGAAACTTTCAAACTTCGATTGTCAAGTTTCTTCAAATGAATATTAGAAGAAACCATCATCGTACAGAGATCTTCCGAAAATTATGAACGTAGTGACCTTGATGTCATGGTTTCCAGTAGCAGACGTTGCCTATTTTCAAGTGAAGAATGCCTATTTGCATAATTATTATGTTTCACGTGTGTTAGTGTAGTGTTGAAGCACTGTGATGCGCTTTACGGTAGTAACTTTACCTCACACAATTTACAGAACAACAGACGGAGTCGTCGGTGCTTTCACCAATCTCGCGAACAAAACGTCGTATCTTTTCACTAACGGAGACTTTTGTTTAGGGCATATTGAAAGCAACTGAATGACTGTAACAAAGGCGCAAACTATTGTCAAACAGTTCTACTTCCGAGCACATAATATTCCTGTTTCGAAAAATTGGATGTTTGAATGTCTCGGCGGTATGTATAAGTTTTGCGACGGTACGCGGCAGTTTCATGGCTGCGCGTACCTCTCTGCTGCAACAGCTGAGGATTTGGGAGTATTTCATATGTTAATCGGGCATTTTCTAAATTTTCTCAAAAATTGCTCCAAATGTTTACATTGTGGTTTACTATTTAGGCAGTGCAGAGGAAGTTTATAATGCTGCACTGAGAAGTACGGTTTGTTGACGGAAAAACTCGTTTTGTGGGTCCTTGAGACTCGAAAAGTGGATTTTTATTCTTATATGTAGCAAATTACTTTTACTAATAACCTGAGTAATCAGAATTTTGTGACTCCCGAAAAACTGGTTTTCCAAATCCGACCGTCTGTCAGTGTGTACCTCTGTGAACTACACTCGCGCCAAAACTGTACATAGGATTTTCAAAATTGATATTTCTCAATGAATCTGACTGGGCCCGACCTCTCAAATTTGAAATAGATGTTTTAATTATAGAGGCATTTTACGTGATGCCCAAACGACATTCTCAAAAGTTTTTCAAAAACAAACACACACTTTTAATCTAGGCCAATCATATCAATTTCCTCGACGAATACTTTCAAGATTTCCGAAAGATAAATTTCATCCCGCATAAACTACATTATATTTATTAACTTTCTCCCTTATTCGAAAACTTACTGGAATGATGGAACATTACGTACGCACCTTTCCGACTCTTTGCCCGTTGCATGTGGAGTTCCTCAAGGATCGATTTGAGGCCCTATTCTATTCCTACTTTACGTAAACGATATGCCCTCGACGATTCGAAACGGAAGAACGTTCTCTTTGCAGATGATACGAACATCCTTTGCAATAAAGAAACCGTTAATAGTACAATATCAGATGTTTCAAATTGGTTCCGAAATAACAAATTAATAGTAAACGAAAAGAAAACGGTTTTAATGCAGTTTTCCATTTCAAATAAACAATTCTGTGCTCCATTGAAATGAACAGTGTACCATTGACTGATGTTAAGGCAACAAAATTTTTAGGTCTCTCAATTCAGTCAAACCTTAAATGGAACGTCCATTTAAATGAATTGTACACAAAATTAAGTTCATTATGCTACGCGTTCAGAATTCTTGCAAATTCAGTCAGCCTTCATACTGCTCGTTGTGTATACTTCGCGAATGTTCATTCCCGCCTGAGATATGGCATAATATTCTGGGGAAATACATCTTATAGCTCCCAGACTTTTAGATTACAAAAACGAATTGTGCGAATAATAGCAAATCCCACCCACGTGATTCTTGTAAGCCCTATCTTCATTAATCTAGGAATTCTACCATTACCGTGTCTTTTATTTACGAATCAGTGGTTTTTGTAAAAAATGACTTGCTTAAGGGCGGGAATATATTTTCAGAAAATGCCGAAGTCTATTACTATAACACTCGACGTAGAAATCATATTCATCAGGTGACAGTTTCAACAGCTCATTACAAAAAATTCACATACAATACATGTACATTATTTTACAACACTTTGCCAGATGACATTAAACGATTAAATTCAATAGAAAAGTTTTAATCACAAGTGAAATCGTTTCTGCTGCATAACTGTTTCTATACAATTAGAGACTATACTGAGCATCACAAGAAAAGTAACATTAATTTTAACAATGATACATAATGCAATTAAAGGTTTACCATTTGGACTGTATAAATGAGTATAAACTTAAGCCTGCTTTTTGCAACTATTTTGTAACACAGCTTCCGGGTCAATGACCCCCATCTCGATCAGGTTTTTCGTCCAGTTTCCCTGATCCATTGAGCAAATACTGAGATGGCCCCTTGTTTTGCTTCTGGACATAAATGTAACTTCATTTTCTGTGCACGTCTTCTAGAATTCAGTGGGAAATACAATTATTCAAATTATCGTTTCCACGTTGTCGCGGCAGGAAGTAATAAGAGGCAAAATTTATTGCTTATTTATCCTTGAAAATCGATTTTATTACATGGGAGTTTTTTTGTTTTTTTTCTCCCTTTCAAAATTCAAAATGTATTGCTTATTTATCCTTGAAAATCGATTTATTACATGGGAGTTTTTTTGTTTTTTCTCCCTTTCAAAATTTATTTATTATTAATGCTTGAAAATCGATTTTATTACACATGGGAGTTTTTGTTTTCTCCTTTCAAAATTATGAACTTAAGTAGTATATGATTGTGGCGGGGATCACAGAATTTTGAAAATGTGCACTACAATTCACTTTTCCCCATAGCCCGTCTTACGCAGTTTCCCGCTGTTTTTTTGACGTAAATAAATAAAAAATAAAAAACAATCCTGTCGGTTTTATTTATTTTATTTATTTATTTATTTTATTCTATTATTATTTATTATTTACATTTATTTATTATTTGTTGTTATTTATTTATTTATTTTTCTTACAAGATGTCGTATACAAAAAAATTTGTTTAGCAGCATATCCAAAAACCATAAATAATAACGTGCAAAAAAATTTCAATCATGCTCCAGTAGCTCAAACTTTACCGATACAATCCCGAGAACGCAGAAAATGATGTTATAGATTACACAACCTTTACAAAATTGAGCTTTTGATTAGTTACTGTAATAAGGGAAAGTATGTGCTGTTCTAACATCACTTATTTGTCTTTTTCAGTATCCACTTGGGTAACTAGAGGTTGGGAAAAAAACGAAATTGCTTTTTCCTAAGTTTAGACTCTCCTAGAGGTGGGTCAGTTGATTATATTTAATCACCGTCATCATCACACGTGTCTACTTCATTATACATAATTATCTTTGTTAATACTTTTTTGTAACTAAACATGCTACGTTGAACATAATGTATGAAACTCGTATACTCTAAATTAATTTGTATTTCCTACAGGTAGTACTTCATAAATATTTTTGGATTTTTATCTGCTTTTCAGTTATGTACTACATGATGATTTGATGAACAATGGCAAAATTCGTGAGTTCATAAAGTACATGATGGAAACGTCAAGAAATATATTTAGTGTTCTAACGCGAAATCCATATGACGTTATTGACCAATTTCTGTACCATACATTTTTTGCTATTGCAGTGCAGTTTCAGCAGTCATTTATGTACTCCGACCTAATTACACACCATTCTGAAGCTGGTATTGCTGTACAAATGGAAATGGAGATAATTAATCAAATGCTGTGAACGAATCTGACGAAAAAAATACGCTTTGAAACACGCTGTCCCGATTGTTTGGTTCTCATAGCGGAACTTTGTTAGGCTGAGTCAGCGGCGACTCGTGCTGTGAGCGTTTGTCCCCCCCCTCCTCCTTTCGGAATGATTCTACTAGATCTCTTCCATCTGCGAAATACATCAAACCGCTGCTCGCGGAACTTCCTGGCGAGCGCTCGGAGTAACCCCGAAATAAAGTTCCTATATACAGAGAGCAGCGAATTCATTTGCGTCGCCAATTCCGCCATTGTGTCTCCAGTAGAAATGCGTGATATTGTGGGTGCGTTAGAAACCACCAACCTACCAGAAACCAATGATAATACAACCAAAACTCTCGATAATGATTCCGATTGTTATCATTTCTTATTATCTCCTGAATATTTCACGGAATACGTTCCGTGAAGGCACAGAAGTTAAGCAACTTGAGAAATCACGGCTTCCCGGATGGGTGACCTTGTGGGAACTCCGGTTACTGACGACGTGGCGTCGAGCCCCTGGCCGAAGGGATAAAAGGAATTGACTGTCTGCGACGTTACGAGGCAAACAAAAACTTAATGGAGGATTCCACCGGATGTATGCGCTCAATGCTCAAAAAGGGCTAACAGACGTGTTTTGAAAAAGATGCAACAAAAAAATGTTGCCTCGCGGGGCTATCGGGTGAAAGGATATTAAATGGCGGCGGCCATTTAGATTGTGCTACTCTATATCTAAGGACTCTACACCGTGAAGTCCCTTGCCGCGCTTGCATCTCTTGTGAATCGCGGAAGCCATCGATGGTATTAATGGGTTAAAGGTTAATAAATTAATTTCTAATCCTGTTCATGTGGCTGGTCATGAAATGTGCAATAGAAATTATTGTGTCAAGTAATAATATAATCAAAAATATAAATTTTGGAGGATTTAAGATTGAAATTAAAAATAAATGGACTTTTAAGTCACCGGCCTAGCGGCGAGTAGTCGGCGATTGCCGTCGATCGCGTGACGATCGGCGCCCTGCGCTGTGCGATGTCGCTCGCTGATAGCGCTGTCAATCGAAGCTGGAAATTCACAAGCATTTCGAACCCACTAAACTGTTCCTTCCAGAATCACATTCGCCGTTTACATTCACTAATTAACCGTGTTATAAAATAGCATTGAGAAAATAAATAGTTTTGAAACCATGCGGCAACAAAAGAGATCGAGAAATTGCAATGGAGAGAAAGATCTGGAAAGACACAGTGAACTTAGTACACTTTCTTGTATAAACAAAAAAAATACTTATTATATAATTTTGTAATTATATTTCTGATTTTATTTTTCGAATATGAATTGGAATATGCAGCATGTGAAAGCTTGAAAACAATAAGAGAATATCTACACATTTAAGATAATAAATGATTAATAGCGTTTCGAGTAATTATTTTGATTTAAAGCATTATTTGAATTAAGGAACTAAAATATCAGGAGGGCTAATTGTATTACATGATAGAATAATGCTTGTACTTATTCTAGATGATCGAGTGAAGGGCAGGCGCAGAAATTTACCGAGGGGAAAACGTTATTTATTTTCAGTAAGTTTTATTAATAAACAGTCCAAAGCCCCCTCCTCAAGAAAAGCAGAAAATGTAAAATAATCCACAAACGCGTTGGGTAAGCCAAGAAAAATTGACCAAGAAAGGGATTTTAGCGGTGCGAACAGTGAAGGTATCGTGCGCGAGAGTTCACCAACCTTCACCAAAGTTCACCAGAGCAGAGTTCACCAGAGTTCACCACCCGATCGGTCACCAGCACTCGAGTGAAGCAACCGATTGCGAAAAGCGCTCCAGCGCCCACTGCTGGGCGGCAGCTTGCCAATCGGTTGTAGGCGGTTGTTTCCCTACAGAATGCAGAGCTTTAAAATCTACGCGAATCCCATGAAAGACATCGTTTTACCCTACATTTCATCTTCCTAGAACATACGGTGTTTACGTGCACTTACCCCTTTCCCACATGGCCGTGGCCGTTCAAAAGAGTTTGATATGCGTTAGTATCAACTGCAATTCAAGCTATGTTTAAAAATATCTAAATATGTCAATTTTCTAAGTACGTAAGTTGTTGGAATTGCTTCGTAACATTTAGTTAAATGTGTGAGGTTTCTCCCCTAGCGGAGCACCGCCACAGCCGAGACAAGCTCTAAGCTCCCGACTGGTCTGGTCTCTCGACATGTGTGGCAGTATAGAGCGTGTACGTTTATGTGTAAAGAGATAGGACAGGTGAAGAAAGAGGAAAGAAATATTGCGCACGGTCTGTAGCCCTTTGTTAGGGTACTGCTCCAGAATTCTCCTGGTATTGATCGATAAAATCACGGAATATACGATTTAGAGCAGCCAGACGCTAGAATTCTCTTCCAGACAGCGACTGACAGTCAAAAACCAGATAATCTCGAAAATATTCACTAAGACAATGACTTGTCTACTAACAGACTATTAACTTCCAGACTTATTGTAGTCTAGCTATTGTCAAAAAATGTTTACAATCGAATGCGGACCTTCACAGTAAGTTTGATTACCAATTACTCAACCACTTCTTTCACATTTCTTCATCTGGTATTTCAGTGCTCCAATCTACAATTGTGCATTTTTCTTTAGGTAAGAATATATATTTTTAAATAATCAGAGATCCAAATATGCCCTTTTCACAATTTATCGAGAACTGAAACTCAACTATTTCAGGATCTGTAATGTGTTCAACGAAGTACATTCGTTCCTGCTAGAACTATAGGTTGGGGAAAACGCAACGTGTGGCACGGCTTTCAGTGGTTATTTTACTACTCTATTCTTGTGCGGTCTTTCGCTCGCGGATAGGGTGGGCTAATAGCCCATCACCCACCATGGGGAAATTCAACACGCTAAGCGTACGTGAATGACCTGCGGTAGTGTTGCATAATCCCCAGGCGCATAGCCTGTAAGCTCTCTTCATTTATGCTCTCCAATGCCCCAAAACTTTTCATATTTTAGCCATGCAGAAAAGACTCAGCGGAATGGAGAGACGGGGGCGGCTTCGAGCTGAGTGGAAAGACGTAGGGCAGGAGATTGAAATGTAAGGCAAATTGGTGAAGAGACGCGACAGGTGGAACATAGTAGCGAAAGACACGGTCTGGCCGAGCGGAATGGTAAGGTGAGCCTTGTAATGCAGGGTGAAACGGAGAGAGACAGGGTGAGGCAGAGGAAGTGAGGAATAGCAGACAGGATCCAGGAGATGGGGAGTGGGGCGAGGCGGAGCGGGGCAAGGTGGAGCGGGGCGGAGCTGGGCGAGGCGGAGCGGGGCGAGGCGGAGCGGGACGAGGCGGAGCGGGGCGAGGCGGAGCGGGGCGAGGTGGAGCGGGGTGGAGCGGGGCGAGACGGAGCGAGGGCGGAGGCGGAGCGGGCGGGCGGGGCAAGGCGGAGCGTGGCGAGGCGGAGCGTAGCGAGGCGGAGCGGGGCGGAGAGGGGCGAGACGGAGCGTGGCGAGGCGAAGCGGGGCGAGGCGGAGCGGGTCGAGGCGGAGTGGGACGAGGCGGAGCGGGACAAGGTGGAGCGGGACGAGGCGGAGCGGGGCGAGGCGGAGCGGAGCGAGGCGGAGCGGGGCGAGGCGGAGCGGCACGAGGTGGAGCGGGGCGAGGCGGAGCGGAGAGGGGGAAGTGGAGCGCAGGGAGCGCGGAGCAGAGCGTGCAGAGGCGGAGGACTGGCGATACCACGGTCTCCCCCGCCCGGCCCCCCTCTCTTTAGCGCTCCCACCCCCGCTGCGGGCGCTTCGTTCGACCGCGTCCCTCATTTCCGGCGCCGAGCCGCCAGGTGCTTTGTTTACCTAAGGTCACGTTTTCTCACATGGCCAGCTTTCCCTCGCCGCCCTTGGCCCCGAACGTCCCATTTGACCCTCCGCACCTCCTCCCCCTCGACCTTCCGCCTGCCATAGGACACGTGGCTGCGGACAGGGCTCACCGCGTACTGAAGATGAACTGCTCATGACGTAATAATAATCGGGTTCTGCCAATTTACCGCGTACGAGTTAAATGTGGTGGTTTGTTTAACCACGCCCACTTGATGCGAGGGGACTGAATCTCCCACGGTTGGGAATTGTGAAGAATAATATTTAGAGGAGCCATCGAATCGAATAAACATTGAATTACGCTAGCGTAATGAGAGAATCGGTATATTTTTCAAAACCTGGTTTGTTGAGTACCAGTTTCATTTGATTGTAATATTTTTAATATTTCTTTAGATATTACGAATCAAAATTTTTGTATTATTTCTCACATTTCTTTCACATTTTACACATTTTATACGAAATGTGATTACAAATTTCATACGAAATAGGTAAATTATATTTTATAATTTCAGCATTATTCAGGGTGATTCTAAATTAGTTACTTAAAAGTAACATTAAATAACACTGTAGATTCACCTATTTGAAATCATTTATTCTCAGTTCACAAATTGACACATCATCAAGTTCCTTCTTATGGATGTTCAATGTGGCTTCTTTTCGTAACACGGCAGATATTCCATTTGAACGAAATTTCTTCCCAGATGCGCGAGAGCATCTACCTCAGCCAGCGGACCAATAATACGTGGACGAAGATCATCTATAGTGGAAGGAAATGGAGAGATATACACCTTGTCTTTATCATATCGTCACAGACAAAAGTTTAAGGTCGTTAAATCAGGAGATTGCGGTGGCCAAGCTATGGACACATCTCGTCCAATCCAAACACAAACAGTACGAGATAGATACGCTGTGACATCTTGGTGGTAATGTGGAGGGATTCTGTATTGTTAGAAAATTATTTCACTCATGTCCACTTGAAGTTGTGACATCACGTATTTCTACAAATATCTAGATATTTAATTCTCGTTAAAGTCTGCTCATTAAAAAATGGTCCATAAACTTTGACAGATCTCAAACTGCAAAAAACCTTACTATTTGGTGAATCGAGTGTTTGATACAAGAACTCCATCCCTTTCTGTGCGCCAAAGATCCGCACATTGTGGCGGTTAATCTTATCACTAATGTCGAACGTGACCTCATTACTGAACACTATCTTTTCGAGAAAATTAATGGTGCCACAAGCTACACTTAGCACGTTCCGCACCGCTAAAATCTTGATTGCAACTGCAGTGTCACTGTTCGCGTCAAACGAGTAACCGCAGTGTACCCGTCAAACGGTTAACTCCACTATTCTTGCCAAACTAGTAACCGCATAGTTCCTGTCAAACGAAAAACTGTACTGTTCCCGCCAAACGAGTAACCGCACTTTTCCACCAAACGAGTAACTGCACTGTTCCCGTCAAACGAGTAACCGCATTGCTCCCGCCAAACGAGTATCTGACGGCGTAGGATTAAAACTTGAATTTACGACAAGAGTTTCAAAGGAGTTTCAGTGAAGTTTGGAAGAGTACCTAGATAAATATTAGTCGATGGTTTCGAGATTATTTCATGTTACTTTTATAAAATAATTTAGAATCGCCCTGTACATTATTTGAGACGTGTGTAATGCGAGTCTATGGGCATCGTAAAGATGTAGGTGCCGCTTCCTCCTTCCCATCTCTTCCCTTACTCAAATTCCAATGCCGGGTTATGAGAGGAGTGGTTGGTCAATCTGTCGGAATGGAACCTGAGGTATCCGATCCCCACTTGAAAAAGATTCACATAACTTTTACAAGATTGAAGGGATCTGCTGAATGCCACAGATTTGCGATTAGGAACCACCGAATTCAGCAACGATCCCTAGCTTATAACATCGTATTCTAAGCGCCGTTTGATGTGTTGTGGGAATATTAGAGAAAACTATATTCCCAGAACAGTGATGAACAACAATTTTCTCCTGGCGTGCAACTGACTTAAATTTCACACCGATAAAGGAGAAAAACTCAGTTTCTCCTACTTTCTGTTCACCACGTCGAAGTGCAAGCCTGCGCGGCGAAGAACTTTAGAGTGTCGAGGTCGCAGTATGCTTCACGCTTCAAGGTGGCAAAGCACAATTCTCCGCCGAGTCTCTATCCTACCAAAGTTGATGACCAAAGGGGTTTTCGCAGTAAGTATGCTAAGTTGATTATTTTGTTTTCGGACTCGTCAAATTCTATGAAGGACCTAGGACCTTCCGGTCAACGATGCTGCAGAGGAAACGATTTTGCCACTGAGCTATCGCAGCCAGTAGATTCCAGGATTTCTACTCTAAGTTTGGTCGGCGTGTCATATGAGCGCCAAGGCTTTCCGTGGCCGGGCAAGGGGCCACGAGAAGACTTCTCTGACGGAGTGTGTGGGAGGCGGGCTGGGTCGACCGACCTGTTGGACCGCTTCGCAGCCTCCTCGGCCTACGGAGTGCAGCGCGCCGCTGGAGTTCAGAGCGCCGCTTCCTACGTCCGCTGTTTAGCAAGCACGCCAGTTCCTTCCTGCAGTGCGCCCTAAATCTGCCGGACGCGCTAGTCTCGCCTCACTGGATTCACGTGCGCCACCGACCCACCGCACAGTAATGGACCGGACGAGTTTCAGGGGTCAAAATGACAATCGATTAAAAATATTAGCACCAGCCGAGGTCGTTCAGGGCATCAATTGATGTCACTGCAGTACCTCTGACAGAGAGTTCCTAAGATTTGACTCGCAACAGTGGCAGGATTTTCGATATTAGCTCGATCGAATTCAGCCGTTATCTAGAGGGGAATTTTCGTGGCCGGCTGCTCTAATCGGTAGTTTTCCGTGGTCTCTCCGATTACCAGGTGAATGTCGAAGCAGTACACTAACAAACGCCACTAACCGCAAGCGATATTTCCTTCCACTTCCTTGTCTATTCCTCACATTTTATTTGCACGTTCTGTCCTACCATACAAGTCGGGAAACCAGTCAAGAACTTAGAGATTGTCTCGGCTTCTCTACTGGTGGGAGGATATATTTCCCTCTTGATGGGGAAAACCCCGCAAGCCGACGTGTAGGTCTGCGCCAGATATCACCATCCAGCGGAAGAAGAACACCATTGCCTTCCTTGATTAGAACATGCGCTACACTTACGGGTTCTAATGACCATAGCAGTTGACGTCTCTGGAAACATGATGCAATATTTGCTCCACATCGCAAATCGCTGTCAATTGTATTAGGCAACCCGCTTGACATTGTACGTTTCACGCTTTCGTGTTGCAGAGCCCCCTGCAATTGTCCTGCCATATTATTATTAGGTCAAATATCGAAGAGAAGAAGATGAGAATAAAAATGGGAAGAAAGAAGAAAGAGAAGATAACGAGAGACGTCAGCGAGACAAAAAATGGAGGAACGAGAAACTTATCCTGAAAAAGGGGGAGAAGAAGAAGAAGAAGAAGAAGAAGAAGAAGAAGAAGAAGAAGAAGAAGAAGAAGAAGAAGAAGAAGAAGAAGAAGAAAGATTTGACGTAGGAGAATAGTGTGTTTTGTATTCACTGAACGAACACAGGCTCGGACAATTAGTGGGACATTCGTAGATAATAATAATTATTTATATATCAATGCAGATAATAAAATGTTTTTCGGAAGAGCAGTTTACTATCCAGCAGTTTACAGTGAGTCCGACCACTTATCAGCCACAGTGCATATAAATATTAATTTGTACAATCACATATATTATAGCTCTATACTAACGAAAATTTTCAAATGTTGATAATTTTAGAATTTATAATTTTGTGGGAACTTATTATGGAAATTTTTTATGAAAAGTACCATATTTTCGTTTTGGTGCCAATTTTTTCAACTCAACAATGTTGTAATACATTTTAGTTTTTATTTAAAGTTCTGCATTATCAAAAGTTAGATAAAACAGAAGAGAGGAGATATTCAGTACAACAAAATATTATTTATTAATGTAAAGTAACGTATATTTAATTTTAATGTTTCTTAATAAACTTAATTGAAATAAATTAACTTCAAACACAGTGTAAGGAACCAAATTAAATTGAAAAACAGTTAATTGTGTTCATTAAATTTCGTTGTCTCAGCTTATGTTAGTGCTAGAATCTTTACAAACAAGGGTTGAGGCCATTTTACAAAATACTCCGGAAAATATAATTTTAGAAGTGTGTAAACCGATGGCAGATAACTACAATGATTAAAAGAAAACGATTGCTACATTATTGGTGAAATAATTGAAGGCATCTTCGTCAACTTACTAGATGTTCAGAGAACCAACTTTCGATGGCTTTGCCGTGATCATCATTCTCGCGATATGTGGCGAACGAAAGTCGGGAGACATTGTCTAACCGGATTCAACCTAAACTGACACCCCATCTACACCACATGAATAAAAAACAAGTTCCCTTTCCAAAAATTCTGAAATGTATAACCCGAAACGGACCCAAATTAGATGTGCCAACTCGGTTTCCTCAACCACAATGCCAGTTGTTAATTTAATTTCCAATTTAGTTAATTAGTCAAAAAACATACGCACAGTTGGATTTTAATAAAGTACATGTCATCAGCAGTGAAAAAGTAGCTAAAAAGGGTACTGTACCTAATGAAACTGGCACCTGTGAGTTGTAAAATTTTGAAACAAGCATTTTTGCAAGGAATGGAATGGTGTGTCTTTTTTTTAATTTCATACAAATGGAAGCTTGAAAGTTCCCGACTGGTCTCCCGGCGCGCACGCGTGTGTGTGTGTAATAAGGTAGGGGCGAATCCAGCCGATAATTGGGGGGGGGGAGGGATCTTATATTTTTGTTAAATGATGAGCATATTTTTTATTATTTTGTATATTATTTATGTACTGTAGGTATGATATTACACAATATTATTGTTCAAATAATTACATAATTCGAACAAAAATAAATATTTAAATCAATTTTGCCAAATAAAGAAAGGTAAACGAAAACTCGAAGCCTTTGGGGGGGGGGCATGGACCCCAAGCCCTCCCCCCGACCGTCCATGCATTCGCCAGTGTAATGGGGGAGGGGACACGATGGTGGTAGGAAATATTGTCCAAAGTCCGTTACCCGCTTTTAAGATACTGCTCCAACATTCACAGACAGCATTCGTCCAGACAATAGTAGCATTCGGCTCAGCTATGTAACTAGTGTTGAAAATCTGCCATCGTCGGGAGTCGAACTCTAAAACCAAAAATGATGCAGCAACAACAGTTGTCGGCGTGTTTAGATTCGCGATATATAAAAGACATGTGTGCCAACCATTTTAGATTTGCGACATGTAAAAAAAACTGACAATATAAATGACGTCCCTAAAATAAATTCCAAAACGTTGCATCGTTCTCGCAATAACTACGTTCTCTACTAGATGTCAGTAGTGCGTCAAGCCTCACAATCAATAACACTGCGAAATAAGTGTTTCATGAAAGGGAAATATGTATATATCCGCCAGTGGACAACCTCGGAACTAACAACACCACAAACTCATCCTGCCTACATGGGGATACCTTTTTGACCCTTGAGATTTGAGAGACGACCCACCGTGACCCAACGCGCAGTCAAGGGCGCCCGGGCGCGGCGCGGCGGACTCGGCGACGCGTCGCCTCCAGGTGCGCGAGGCACCTCCGGAATGGTGGCATGATAAGTGGGCTTGGGAGTGGCTGGTGGGGGGGAACGGCGTCGGCTGCAGGAGAAGTTTCAACGGAAGAGGCGACGTAGTTAGCGAACTCAACTATTTTGTTGTATGGCTCTTTCTGAATGTCTTTGCCACACTGTGGTGAGTCTGGGGACAGGTGAATAGTCGGGTGAATATATGCACTTGTTATAAAGTACGAAGGGCGTTCATAAAGTTCGTAACTTTAATCACAAACAGTGTGAATATTAGAATGGGTGTGCATGCATTGAAAGCGTAATTTCTGCTATTTTCTGAGCATTTGCTTATATATTGGGCCTCTTGATAGCGTCGCTGTAGCGTAAACAATCAAGATGACTGCTTTGCAATGTAATGTCTCCGCGCGTGTCGTCATTCGTCATTTGCATTTCCAAGGTAAATCGGGGATGGAAATTCATGAGGAAATAGTTACGGTGTACGGGGATTATCCTCCAGCATATGAGAAGTGGAAAAGAAGTGGAAAAAATTGTTTCAGAGTGGGCACAAGCAGGGGGCAGAGCTGGAAGACGCAGCGGCAGACCGTCTTTGATGGAGGAACCACGGATCATCCAACTAGTGGAAAAGTTGGTGTTATTTGATAGGCGGATTACCATTCAAACAATTGCTAGAGAGATTAATATTAGCCAAGGATCAGTGCACATGACGGAAGTGTCGTCCATATGGGTCCCTCGTTTGCTGACACCCATTTAAAGGGTGCATCGCGTGGCATTCGCGGTGGCGATGTTCCTTTCTCTCAACTTTGGCCAAAGAAAAAACAATGCCACTGTGAAAGTTCTAAAATTATTGCTACAGGTTATTGGCGTGATTAAAGTAGAATACGTGAGGCTATTGACTCAGAAATATTGTATCACACTTGTTAAAGCAAAACTGTAAAATTAAGATATTTTTGTTATTTACGTCGGCAAACACGCGCTTTGCAGCAACCAACCATCTAAACCACGTATTGAGAGCGCGACCATAGCAACTGTCGTTAAAATGCTCGAGAGTCCATTAAAATTATTTAGCAGACTCTCGGGTTTATATTTTCTCAGTGCTCATAAATCTTTGGATAAATATATTCATTTTGTCCCTTTTGTCTCCCTGGTCCTTTCTGTTCCATTTCGTCCATTTTGTCCCATGTCCCTTTGCCCCTTGTCTCATTAGTTCCACTTGTTCCATTTGTCGCCTTTTCCCGTTTGCCCCTTGTCTCATTTTGCCCCCTTGCCCCATTTTGTTCTGGCATCCATCTTGCCACATTTCCCCCATTGCCCCATTGTCCCATTTGATCCCTTATTCTATGTCGTCCTCTTGTTCCATGTTGTCCCCTTGTCCTGTTACCCCATTTGCCTCTTGTCCCATTTTCTCCCACTTGTCCCTTTGTCCCCATTGTCTGATTTGTCCCCTTTTCCAACTTTGTCCATTTTGTCCTCATTGTCCTATTTTGTCCCCTTGCCCTCTTCGTCCTCGTTTCCCAGCTTTGTCTCACTTTGTCCTTTCGGCCCTTCCGCACACTACGATTTTTATTTAAAAATGGTGCCAAGATATTTTACCAACAACCCTTGCAACAAGAGTAACATCGAGAGTAATGTGTTAATTGTTTATTTTGAATAACTAGAATAACTAGAAATAACAAAAAACATTAGACGTCCTCTATTGGTCTTTAAGGACTTGTTACATGCATAAATATTATTTCACAATTTACAATTTTTAAATCAGTGTAATCAAAATTATTAAATTAATATATTTCTAAAATAACATTTAGTTAAATAATGACTACTGAATAAACACTACGAAGAGAGGTTCAATAACGAATGTTCATCACGAATCGCCAACTTTTCCTCATTATCGCCTCTTACCGGTTCCATTGCCCGTCATTCGTCTATCCAACCTTCCGACCCCGCCCATCACGTCGTTTACCACCCCAACCCGACTCATCTGCCTTTTGGTTCCCATTCCCCCTCGGCGCATTTCGCGCCACCCTCCTCCTCCCCGGCGCCGCCAGCCCCGCGAGCCGTGCGTGTCTGCGCCCGCCGCGTCGCCCCTGTTTGCGTAGCCGGGTGCTTCTTGCCGCCTCATCAAATTCGTTTCAAAGCGCGATCAGCCACACGCAACGTACGCGGCGGCCAGTGGGTGGCTGGCAGCGAGCGTCTAGGCGGCAGGCAGCGACGGCTAGCGGCGGGCAGCGGCGGGCGGCGGCGGGTGGCGGCGGCGGCGGAGGGGCGGCGGCGGGGCGGCGGCGGCGGGGCGGCGGGGTGGCGCGGCGGTGGCGGCGGGGCGGCGGCGGCGGCGGGGTGGCGGCGACGGCGGGGCGGCGGCAGCGGGGCGGCGGCGGCGGGGTGGTGACGGCGGGGCGGTGGCGGCGGGGCGGTGGCGGCGGGGCGGCGGCGGAGGGGCGGCGGCGGGGCGGCGGGGCGGCGGGGCGGCGGGGCGGCGGGGCGGCGGGGCGGCGGGGCGGCGGGGCGGCGGGGCGGCGGGGCGGCGGGGCGGCGGCGGGGCGACGGCGGGGCGACGGCGGGGCGGCGGCGGGGCGGCGGCGGGGTGGCGGGCTCTCTTTCTCGATGTGGGTGAACCGCTGAGAATGTAGGAAAATGCTGCAATTGCAGCCATTGGTATATTCTATCGGTCACTCCAACGACTATTTAAAATACAGAAGCTGTTAATCAAATACGAAAGGTAGTAGGTTCGTTTGAAATACAAGATAATCTGATATAGGTCTTACTTTATGAATGTTCCATTCAAGACGGAAACGTTGTTGTATACTTATTTTGAGCTGAGGTCTTCTCGCTCTGACATGTTTATTCTATGAATTATTTATTTAATGTTGTTCAGTGTTTCCAGGGTTCCAAAAATGTTATTGACGTTGTACCCTTTTATATTTACTGTGACATGATATTCTTTGTGTATATTTAATAATTTTTGTCATGCTACAAGTTCTTAATTCGTGCATGATTGTTTTGTTATAATAATGTTTTGTTTAATCGTATATCTGATCCGTTAAGAGCAAAAGTTCCGTTAAAAACAATTAAAAGCCACTTTTTGGACGATTTGAGTCATATGCACTGGTAGGTGGTTTCGATCATGGGCAAATATGACTTGAGTCAAACTTCAATATTTCTTCGCTAGAGGCCAGCACAATGCAGAAGTAGCCAACAAGTTGTTCATACCGCTGCATGCAATTATGGTGTAAGTCACAGGTGGGACGAAACAACAGCTTCCAGGGGCTCCCAAGAAATAGCTTCTAGATTACCTGTACTCATCACAGAAAAAGCATCTCGGGAAAAATATTTAATCGTTTTTAGTGATACGTGCACAGGTAAAAATAGGAATTTTAAAATTGCTATCACTTGGATGAAAATTGTGACATTATTGACTCGTCAACATTATTGACCACAAATTTTCTTCTTTGAGGGCAATCATTTATGAAAAAACATCTCGATTTTGGAAACATAGGGCAAGCTGAAACTAGTAAAATTCATTATGTTCCCTCTGACTGGAATAATACCATTCGTTCAGCTCTAATGAATAAGAGTACGTGAAATGGCCCAAGAAGATTTTAAATCTACTTTGCAGCTTGAAGCAGTTGTGAACAAGAATAATAATGCAGGATCCAAAGTAAATTGACTGTAAATACAGTGGATGCGGTTTGTTCGAGAAGAACCTAACTGTAGCTTGTAACTGTTGCAAAAAACATGCTTCTTCAAATACATACATCAACAAACTTCTGCAAATACATACATCCAGTGATTCATTACTTCAACTCACTCAAACCATTCCGAGTTGAGAAAGATATGGGACCATTAGAACAAGTTCAAGATGCGGAGTAGCTAGCGGCCCCAACTAACTTGTCAATAAAGTAAGCTTTGTTGACTTACCCTTCATCAAAATGGTTATTCCTATTGGCATACTGTAATACTTGTAATAACAGTTAACAAACTTCTTTTTTATGTTTTTGCGATATTAACTAGTTATAATTTACATTTTATAAAATATCAAAACAGTGTAAAAATGCATTGTGTGCATTTTCTTTTATGTTTTTAATTAAGTTCACTCTATTTCCCTATTTT
Source organism: Teleogryllus occipitalis (assembly GCA_011170035.1). Classification (NCBI taxonomy): domain Eukaryota; kingdom Metazoa; phylum Arthropoda; class Insecta; order Orthoptera; family Gryllidae; genus Teleogryllus; species Teleogryllus occipitalis. The sequence continues at coordinate 98,725 of BLKR01000556.1, forward strand.
TCCATCGCAGTCCAAAATTATGCATCCCAATTATTTGAATGTAAATCATAGTTTTCAGAAACGCTCTGTGCAAAAGAGGTGTAAGTCAACAAAATAGTTAATTACTGAATGAATAAAGAATGTTTCAGGCCAAAATATCTGAAGTTAAATATCTCCTTAACACGTCCATAACACTTTAAGTCCTATATTTCAAAGAATTATAGTTGTACTGCGTTTTTGTTTACAAATGATTTTCCGGAAATAATGTTTCTTCAATTACACCACTTTTGGTCTGAACGGTTCATCTGATGATATGATTATTTTTTCATTATTATACATATAAACCAGACATTTAAAAATATATATTCATTTCACAAACTTGTCAATTTGCGTTATCGAAATGGTATAGCTCCAGAAAATGGTTTTACAGTGGGATTTGAATATTTTTTGCAGTTTAGAGGAATGAAACAGCAACTATTTGAAAGGATCGCAGTAAGCACTGATCTAGCAAGGCAGTTCTTAAATCTAAATAGGAGTTTATTAAAATCTGATATAAAAGGGAAAACTTGTAGCATTATTTCTGATACCGATATCTGATATAATTCAATGTCTGATATAACTTTCAAATAAAATAATTGAAGAGATTAATTTCGAAGTGACGTATCTCAATTGACTTTTTTTTAAAAAGTTTTATATATCAACATATTCTTAAGACGCTTCTCGGTCAAATTAAGAATTGAGCAAATGCTGAGATGGCCCATTGTTTTTGCTTATGGACATAAATATAACTTCATTATCTGTGCGCGTCTTCTAGAATTCAGTGGGAAATACAGTTATTCAAATTACCGCTTTCATGTTGTCGTGGCAGGAAGTATTATTCCAAAGGACACCGTGGATAAGAGCCCAAAATGTATTGCTTATTTATCCTTGAAAATAGATTTTATTACATGGGAGCTTTTTTTATTCAAAATTCAAGTAGTATATGACTTAGTGTAGGGATCACAGAATTTTGAAAATGTGCACACAATTCACTTTTCCCCATAGCACATACGCAGTTTTAACTCTTTTTTGACGTAAAATAAATAAACAAAGGTCATTCTGCGAATTATTGTGTATACAAATTGCACGAAGACCATGCCTGCTGACCCAAGCCAACATTTCTTGTCATGTTACTCAATTTATTCAAAATGTAATATGTAAATCTCATCACATACAAAACAGTATTCTCATTATGAACATACGCGTACTATTTTTCATTGCACGTTAACGATTAAAAAATATTTGACATTTATGGGAGGTCCGAATTGAAATTACCCTTAGCCGGAATACTTTCTGGATCCGCCCCCGTCTGATTATAAATACTTCCTGAAAAAGTGTGAGTAATGGAGATTCGTCACTTTGTAAATATGCTCTTCAATTAATAGGTGTATTGTGAAAGACTGCGGATTAACTGCCAGTAGATTCGCGGATGTTAAGGTGAAGGCCCGATTCTAGGTGTTGTGTCATCGGAAGGGAGGGGGTAATATTTAGTATTTTTAATATGGCACTTAAAAGATGAAAAACATTTACTGGCTCAAGACACTTATTTTTATCTTTATTGAACTGTAATAACAATTCGTTCTTCTCAGTTATCTCTAAAGGTGAATGATAAAAGATGAACGTTACTGAGTATCTTTAATTAATACCAGTACATTTGCTCGTTTGTACATGTTGCATTGATTCATACAGATACGCAGACACTCTCCGAGAGAAAAAAAATATAAATGAATAAATAAGCAAGCGCATAAATAAATAATGAAAAAATACGCAAGTAAATATAGAAATAAAGAAACAAACAAAGGAAACAACATGGTTGGACGGTGGCGGCGCCAGCGTAGACACTGGGCGGGGACGGGAACAGGGCAGGGGCGGTGACAGCGTGGGCCCTCTGCGACCATGCGTGTGTTTAGTCGTTGACTCATCAGCAGCGCCACGCGACCGCCCGCCCGGCCCCGCCTCCGCCACCGCCTCCGCCACCGCCTCCGCGACCGCCTCCGCGACCGCCCCGCCGCGAGTCAACAAGCCGCGTGTCACCGGCGCACGTGGCCAAATTAGAGGTTAACCACAGCGCACACCTTGACGGATGTGCGTGATGAGTTCGAGTGACGCCGCCTCTCCGCCATTTCTACCTCGTTTATAGTCTTCTTCGTCGGCAATTGCGCCCACAAGGGAAACAAACCCACCTCTGTACGACGCGTTCGATTCCCGTCGCGTCGTTTTGTCCAGTTTCATTGTCGTTTCCTCCCGTGATCTCCACCCTCCCTCTGGATGGAGAGATTCGGCGCCGACCTATGCGTCGGCTTGCGGGAGTTTTCGTTGAACTTGAATGTAATAAATCTATGTTCAAACATTACAATATGTAATTTTATGCGTAGTCAATATGTTCACCTCCAGTGCATGCAGTTCTGACTTTAATTTCCAATTAACATTCGGGTTTTGTATTAATTATGTATTGGGACAACTGCCGGTTATAGAATTCATATGATGCAAAAATGGACTAGGATTCCAAAATAAAATAATCACACTCCTGCACTTTGCAATAATTACTATTCTTTGAACAGGTATTAGTTCATCCTATAATTTTTGTTCTTGTTGGTCTTGTTGTACTGTTGGTGATGATAAATAAAATTATATTATTTCTAAAATTTTGCTAGCCTAGTATTGTTTGTAATAATGAAAGATATGTAATTTTTCAGGAATGTATGCATAGTGTAAAATTATTAGCATATTCGTTACTTTACTTCTTAAGCGATATACACAAATTATTTTTCTCGTATATTACTTACTTAGTATACTAGTCTCAATATTTTGACTATATGTACGTACTGCTGCGGCAAAACCGGCGATTTTTCGGATAGAAAAATCCGTATTGTATATCGAAAAGTCGCTAACTCTTATTTCTTATAGTAGTAAATTACTATCTCTATCACGATTTTTAGTTACAGTCCACGTATGTGGGTCTGTCATACATAAAAACTGATAGATACTAAAACGACTGTCAGTCCAATTGTCCGTCTGTGGTCAACGCTAGCGTCTAAACAGTTCAGACGATTTTCTCCAAAATTGATATTCCTCGATCGAACTGAATCAACTCAAGGTCCTGCGAGTTTGAAACGGATATTTTAATTCGGGGATACTTTATAATAAGCCTCAAAATTTTCCCAAAAATGGCTCAAAATTTTTAAATTAATCTTTGCTCCCCGGAAAGCGAAAGGATTGCTTAAAAGAATGGCGGAGATCTCATTTTCGTTTAAATAACTGAATTTTCGAAAATTTTATAAGTTTTTTCGGCGCCTTTCTACGGCTACAATATTGAAGATTAAGAGTTATTTTCTTAAATGAAATCTTTTGTTCAAAGACATCTTAAAATGAGAATATGTACAATATTTCGAACATATGAGTAGTTTTTGTCTAATTTTGCGTGAAATGTAGGACTTTTAAACAATTATTTTCTCAAAAATGGTTCCAATTTTTCTTTAAAATTTCTCCTTTTAGTATGATAGAACGGTTAAAACGTTGGTGCTGGTCCCAATTTCGGCGAACTCTCTGCATTTTCAAAAATTGAAACAATCAACATTGCAAAAGTGATACAGATGTTTGTGTTACACGAAATCTGTTGTAAAAGTTTAGACCTCTAAGAAGTTCATGTTTTTTTTTAAAAAAAACGATAATTTTTTGCGTTATGTCTGCTTTAAGTTAATACATTTCATAGAAAAACATTTTCTCGTAACATTTTCTCAATTTTTATTTATGGCAATATTTTTTTCAAATTATTTCCACAGTTAGAACGAAGGTCTTTAAAAAATGGGGTAGGTCTAATTTTCTTTGAACTCTCTGAATTTTCGAAAATTGCGCGTTGGAAATATTGGGAGAGACCATTAGCTTAAGTGTCGGTAAAAGTGAATATGGGAGCGCCTGCGTGGTGTAGCGCGAATGGCAAGTTAACTCAATGGACCTTGGTTCGAGTCTCGGCGTTGAGAAGAACATTTTGCTGAATAGAAACATTTTTCATGTTCATTTTGTGAAATAAAATTGCGGAGCTGTTACAAAAATGCGAGAAAGTATGTGCTATTGTAGAACCACTAGCTTAAGTACGAAAGGATGACGGGAGCAGTTTCGAAAGCTGCTCCGAGTGATTGGAGCCTTGGTAAGACCGTACGCAGCTAGATGAGCAGCGCAAATTTTTATGAATGTGATCCTAACTACTTCATTCCAGAGTTGAATAACAGGAGGGTGGAAAGACCGGTCATTGTTATCCTGGACGGACACAAGTCTCACTTGACGCTGTATTCGAGAAAAGTATGTAGAGCCAGCAAGATCATATTAATAGTTCTTTTGCCCAATACCACGCACATTCTCCAACTGTTGGATGTAGTCGTTTTCAAAGCTATAAAAACGTGATGGGGCTCGATTAAACGTCAGTGGTGTATGGAACAGGAAGGCAGAGAAGTCTCTCAAACTGAAGTTCCATAAGCCCTCGAGATTGCTGATAGATGAGCCCAGCATGAGCAACTGCATTTTAAATGGCTTCAGAGCAACGAGAATCGATCCATTCCGTGTAGAGGCAGTTGACTACCCAAAACTAATAGAACGTCTAGATTTTATTGACTCTACAGAGTAAGATGCTGCAGATCTTCGAAGTCACCTTCAATACATTGTATCTAAACTAGATCCTCGTCTTCTGCACGATTTCAAGGACGCAAAAGTCAAGAATTATAATTGGGATGGTGATTAAAATTCGACAATATTGTTCGATGAATGGAAGAGTAAGGTAGCAATCATTGAAGATCGTAGCACTGAAAGGATGAGGAAGGAATGGATCTATTCTTCACTAAAACTGAGAGCGAACGGGAAATTTGTGGTCAAAACCAGGTAATAAGTAATGAGCTTTATGACGAGCGTTCCTGCTGCACATCAGGGACATCATGAAGTGATCCAATAACGGTAATTAAAAAACCATCAAGCCAGTCTTCGTCTAAGAGATCCAGCAATTTCTTAGACTCCATTGGAAACTGGCCCGATACATCAACAGAACGACAGAAAACGTCGATGGAATGTAGGACAAGTGTCGTCACTTAGATGTCTGGGACCGGCTTAGGTGGCTCAGCGCATCAGCTGATGTCAGTGTAGTGCTTCTGACCGAGAGGGCCTATGGTTCGAGTCCCGACGGTGGCACAATTTTCGACACTAACTAGATAGCTTGGTCAAATTCGGAGGAGAATTCTAGCGGCCTGTCTGGAGGAGAATTCTAGCGGCCAGCTGATCTGATCGGTAGTCTTTCGAGGATTCTTCGATCAACACTAGGGGAATACCGGAGCAGTACCCTCACAAACGGCACAAGGACCGCGCGCGATATTTCTTCCTCTTTCTTGTCCTATCCTCACCATTTACTTACATACACTTACTCGAACCACACTAACATACATGTAGGGAGACCAGTCAGGTACTAAGAGCTTGTCCCGGCTGGGGCGATGCCCCGATGGTTGGAGATACCTGGTTGTGGGAAACCTTGCTATACGACATATAGGTCGGCGCCAGTTCTCACATCCAGCGGAGACGATCATCGCCACCTCCCGAGGAAAGACTTACACTACACTTACGGGACGAATGTTCTAAGCAGTTGACGCGCCCGGAAACACAAAGTAATCAATCAGATGCTTGGATAGAATACTTCGAGATGAAAGAGGAGGAGAAACGGAAACAAGAAGAAGAGATGAAAGAGCAGAAAATGAAGAGTCTTTTCAAGGCACAGGAAAAGGAGAATATGAAAGCGACGAAAGTCACCAAGACACGCAAGATTCTAGTAGAAGAGTCCACATCAGATGTCGATGAAGAATTGAGTTTTTCTGAGAGTGACGATGCACGATGGGATGTGGACAGGAATGAAGCAGAACACCACCGAACCAAAGAGAGTATAGAGAGATATTTTATACAGGATATGAAAGTAAAGTATGAAGGTGCTTTCTATCCAGCACAGGTGGTTCAAAAATGTGATACAGCTGTACAAATGAACTGCTCACACGCAACACTCAGGCTGTCGGACACTTGGATGTTTATGAGACTTTACCAAAAGAAAGGACATAATCGACAACGCATGTAACAAAATTTTAAGTGCTTTTGACAATTAGAACACGAGTTATATACAAAAATATGAAGTTTCATACGGTCACCATCAGCCGTTTCGCGGTCATAATCTGGATGTGGAGGCGAGCGGGCGGGCGCTTCCCGAGGCGAAGGGTCCACTCAAACCAAAGCAGCACCTTGCCAGCTTAAGTGCGATAATCGGCTTTTAGATTAGTTGACCGGACGCGGACCATATCGAACGCGACATTTGGATGTGCTGCATTTCGGCTGATTTTCCCTCCTCGTATTTTAGAAACAATTTAATAAAAGGAAATCTTGAAATGTTATCACATTAAATGAAAATATTAAGAAATAGCATTCAATTATAAAAGTATATTATTAAATTAGATTGTTTTCTATTTACGATTTATGAGTTATATTTTTCTGAATATTTGTACTGTAAACATGTACTCCTTTGTCGATATAGTAAAAATCCTATTCCTTGAAAACACGCTGACAACTTCTCTTGGTATCCAGTGTTCAGACAAGTATACTCGGAAATCTGTTTTCGCACTTCAGCGGGTGAGATCCTGCTGTCAACGGTTGGGTTGATCCAAGGAGGCGCTCGGCATCGTAAGTCGCAAAACGGTCCACAGCCTCGTCCACCATTTGCTCTCCCCGCCCAACGGCCGACGATGACATTTCAGCATTTAATATTTTTGCTCATAACTCTTCTTCCACTTGTCACAAGCACTTCAAATTTGACTATGTACATTTTCGATTACCCGCTATCTGCTCACGAAGTTTCATGAAAATCCGACTGTCCGGCATGGTGAGTGGTGCGTGCTAAAGAAGAAGAAGAAGAAATATTTTAAATGTCAGGAAGAGAAGTTATGATTTGGTATAGTAACGAAAATGCGATTAAAATTATTCCAACTCCAAAAAAAGCAACGATGAGGTTGTTTCGACTTACCTTCTCTTACCGCATAGGTAGATTCGTAAAACACAAAATGTATTCGGTTTTAGTAAACTTTCATTCATCGCTTGTACGTTGTATTTTTCAAATCATTCTTAATCAAATATTCAGCTGGCCATAAGTAGTTCATTTAAGTGACTTCAGGTCATGAATGTGAGGCCGTGTGGTAAAATCGCCTCAGGTCACACTTTCACACTTCTTTTTTGGTAGCTAACACGTAAAACAAACCCTATGATCAAGCCTCTCACCAAAAAGTCAAGATTTTGACTAAGTTACAACAAAAATGGGGGATAAAAAAGCTAAAGATTGACTAGAACAATATTAATGGAACTTTATTTTTTCTTTACGGTGACCACATGTGGCACGTCCATCCTAAATGCCCCTTTTTCTCATAAACTCATCCCACCAGAGTATTTTTTTTATATACTACCATACACGGCACATCTACTGAATTAGTTCCAACTCCCTTCTTCGAAAATTATTGTGATAAAATATCATGTGATGAAAAATGTAAAACAAAATCATTCTCCATAAGAAAAAATCCGTTGTAGCCACAACAAAAACTCAGTGGGTCCTCCAGATTTAACAGGGTGAACAATTGGTTTATAACGCAAATCCAGTTTCTCAGAAAATTGGTCACAAAATATGAAAATTAAACATTGTGAACGGCTTAACACATCCTCTTAATGTACCTATTTACTACACTACGAAAAAACCCTAACGAATTCATTTTTCAGAAAATATATGGTAATGAGGAGCAAATACGAAAAATTATAAGAAACATACTTAAAGCAATAAGACGTATCATGTATGTCACATTGTATGGAATTTCGAAAAAATTTCATGTTTATAAAATCAGTAGCCAGATAACTTTCAGAGGATGGTCATCTCCAAAACTGTGCCTGGCGATGACCATGTGTGCTATCTATCGACAAAACTCTAGAACCATCTTGTCGGCGCATTTCACCAACCCCCGTACCGCATCGCTTCCTGTGTTCATTCATTCTCTATTCCAATCAATATTTTTAGTGTGTGACATTACTTGCCACTTATGAGCCGGTTTCCGCGTAGGATTTGGTACGTGAATAGCCATGTATGTTCGATAATGATTATGAATTTTGGTTCTCTGAATGAAGTTATGATTTAACTTGTTTACTGACTTGCGATGGTACTTTTGCTTAATACTTCGTACTTCGTTGCCACATTTCTGTGTATTTTTGCGCAAAATATAATTTAATTTTTTTAAATACATACGAAGCAACATGTACAGTTATAATGTGCACTTTGCTTCGGCACAATGTGATATATATTAATTAGCTTTAGCCGTCCTCTGTGGAGTGTAAAGAAATTTGATTTGGCAACATTACGCATACATACGTTCTTCTGTCATAGGAGTCACTAGCAGAGAAATGGTCATTATGGCAGGCATGGACGAACATGAGAGGAAGATAGTGATTGAATTCTGTCATTTGTTGGAGAAATCGAAACAGCTATTCAATGGCCTTAGGTAAGTAGGCATTCAATGGATCTGTCAAGTAATGTTATTTTCTGTGGCCTCCCTTCCCTGTCTTCAATTTAGAATTTTCACTGGCTGTTCATTACATTGTATAATGATTCAATAAAGGCTTTAATTCACAAATTGTATTGTCTATAATGTTAAGATCTTCATCTCCAGAAATAAATGTTAGTTTGCTGTTAAATTGTGAAATTATACCAATTCTGTGAACTGACAACTGAGAATTTCAATTGCTTCCTTTATTACAAAAAGTTTACCCCTATTCCTCATAACAGTAAAGTTCTCAATTTTTTTTTTAGATAAATGCCTCTCTATTGAATGTGCTATAGTTTTTATAAAACAAAGCTTACAATACATTTGTAGAAACATGTTAACAGTGTTTATGATGAACAGTGATTATGATGAACTAAGCTCAGAAACGTTTTTCTTGTTATGCAAAACTTATTGATATATTTCAGGGATTTGCCTCAGTATGGACATAAACAGTGGCAAGCATATTTTGGAAGAACATTTGATATATATACAAAGCTTTGGAAATTTCAACAGCAACATAGGTATTTAGTGTTAGTTAACACTAGAGTAATTTTGTGTCCCTTGAGTTGCTTATTTCCATATTTTACAGTTTTTAAAATGAAGCTATAAATTTGTGTGTGATATTCCAGGCAAGTATTGGACTCAAAATATGGGTTGAAGAGGTGGCAAATTGGGGAAATAGCTTCCAAAATCGGACAGTTATATTACCATTATTAGTAAGTACTCTTATTGAATAATATTTGTCTAACTGGATACTTTGATTTTGTACTAGTGCAGTGAAGGAGTGGTGATAAAGTAACGTTGATTGTAAAGTAATTTTGTGGGTTCTTTCATTTTTCAACAAAAAGCTGAATGCCTATCATTATCAAATAAAACCCTTTTATGCATGTAATTATGTGAAAATATTATGGTTAATTTATTTCTTCTTCAATTTATTAGAATAACATTATTAATTGCTAATTAGAGGCTGAAAAAGAGAGGCTTTCAGCGGTTAAATTTCCTTGTTTCTCTGTCTTACTATACCAATATAGAAGTATTTGTAATTAAAGATGTTTTGTTTTTTATTTTTATGCATCAAAGAATTAGTTTTGCCAAGAAACTGGAAATTCTTATTTTTCATTTCAGCCTACGTACAAGTGAAACAAATTACTTGAACGAAGCATACTCGTTCTATGCTGCTATTAGAGGGAGGGCATACTATTCCAGAGCAGCAAAGGAAGATAGGTATGTTAATTTTCCAAGGATAATGTTATTTCTAATCTATATATTCTTTATGGACTGAGTTTTATCTGGAAACTATCTTCTAAAATGAATTCAATGTATTGTTTTAGATCGGACCTCATGGTGAAAAAACTTAGATATTATGCAAGATTTATTGTAGTTTGTTTACTTCTGAAGAAAATGAAACTGGTGCGAGACTTAGTTATGGTAAGAATGTTGAAATTACCATGGTTAATAGGTATAATTTGAACGCAAAAGTTTGATAGTGCAACATGTTATTTTCTGAAATGCAAAAAATAGAATGTAGAGTTAATTAATAGAGAAGTGGTCATAGTAGATAATGGATCTTACTAAATTGAGCCCGTTTGTTAGAATTCACCTGAGAAAATATTTTCACTTATTCTCCTAAAATTCAAGTTTATTAATAATTGACTTTTTTATGGAGAAACGTTATATTCATGCATAGACCAAAAATTTAGGAATACATCTGTTCACAGAAAGGGAAACAAAATATTCAGAAAGTTCTGCTTAGGGAAATGTAAAATATCATTTTATCCAGGTTTTGAAGATCCGTTTAAAGAGCTGCTTTCAATAAGTTTTTAACAGTGAAATTGAATGGGTTTGTCATTTGAGGAGTATATAATTGACATTTTGGAAGAGGATAAAATACATCTATGCCATTCATTTGTGTGAAGTTGAAATGTTTCCTTCTCAGGACCAACGAGTGGTGGACCAATCCCTTCCCCATCAATTATATATGAAATAGTTTGCTTCACAGAAATGCATATCCTCTTTCTTGTGTTTAAAAAAGAAATTGTATAGTAAGTAAACACTGAAATAATTGTGGAATAATTGGAATTCTAATCATATTTTACCTTTTAGGAACTTGACAAACAGATAATTGACTATACTAGCACGTATGAACCTGATGATCAATTAGAATGGTCATTAGTGCTAGAAGAAATTAAATCATTCATTAAAGCTGATGGCATTGTTAGTGTTCTTCATGCTGACTCCAACACTATTGTTTTGTCCCACAGGTGTGTATAAATAGGATACTTCATTAACTTGCCTGGTATTGAAGGTTTTGTTTCCTAATGTGATACCAAGATGATTTTGTCAGCTTTATATTTTGTAAATTTTTCCAATTTTCCTTTTTATTTGATTTCACTTCTCTCATATCTTTTTTTCTTATTCCTTTGCTTACTTTTCCCTTTTATTTTCTGCCCTAATGAGTAATGGTTGTCTTAAGTATCAGAGTACAGATACTTTACATTTCCAAGTAATTATAAACTAGCAACTGGCCATCTGAGTTATTTGGTTTGATTTGTCATTGCCAAATTGAATAGCACATTTGATTCCTCATTATCTGATTGTCATCAATCATATGTGCCATCTCTCAGAGCCTGGTTCCTTCAGCCTCATTTCTCTGGTTTTAATTAACTTATGATTTCTTTTGGCATTAAGTCCAGACTGTGTGCAAAATATGCTTCGGTGTTGTCATTTAATTATTTTGCAAACTAAATGGTAATGCAATTGAAAATCATCCATCGAGGGATTAGATACTACTGCTTTAACCCTAAATTGTTCATGTTAAACTATGGAGACTGAGAAGATTGTAAAATTCTCTACTTTGGCAATTCGTAACATAATCCTAACCACACTTTCATTCATTGACATGCAAAGAAAACAAGGTCTGGGGAAGGTGATCCATGGGGCCCCTAATTTCATATAAAAATTCATCCCCTCCCCCCAAATTCATAAACAGAATACATGTCTCCATGCAGCAAAAATAACTATAGTGATTAATTTGAATTAAAACTAAATACATTTTGTACATTGTGAAAGGAAAAAGTGTTGGTGCCCTAATTACGTCCAGGCATGGGACAAGTTGACCCAGCTCCTCCCCTCCCCCATTATGTGTTCCCTTGTTGGGAGGCACCTTTTTACTACCCGTTTGTTTGCCACATTATAACTTTCCCTGAATAGAAAATGTTGGGCAAAAAAAATATAAAATTTCTTTTCATTCAGTTCGTGTTTTTATTTTGGCAGGTTATAAAGAAAAGTTTTGGAATTAATTTTGTTTTACTCTGTATTGATAGGTATCAAGTTAATGAGCATTTCTGAATTTGAAAAATGATTGAAAAAAGACTAGATATTGTGTGTGTATTTATTAAAATGGCTGGTGAATATTTATAAGATTCCTGTATAGACATAATGTTTTTTTAAGCTTCCTAGCCTGGAAGTTGTTAAAATTACATTAAATTGTTCTTGTGCCAGGGCTCAGATTTGATCCCCAGCTAATCCACATGGAATTTGTGGAAGACTAAGTAAGCTGCCTGCAGGATTTGTCATGGTTCATCAGTTTCTCATTCCATCATTCACCTTATCAATATTTCCAATTTGTTTACAGAGAAGATATGATCGCATCAATCTCTAATTATTACCAACTCCTTATTTCCCAATTACCACATTATACACATTTCCTAAAATATGTATCAACGTTATTGCCTCCATTCATTAATTAGCTTTTGTGGCCCACAATGACTGTAGTTGAAGGACCCCTAAACACAATAATTTAATATATTATATTGTAATAGCAGGTCATTTAATTGCAATGTATGACTTAAGTTTGTGGGGGAGGATGAAAAATAAGAGGGGAATCGGCTCAAAATCCTTTGAATGCAAGCAGTGAATAAAGAGTAACAAATATTGAACAGTTATAAGGAAATGATAAAAATATAATTAACCTGTTTAACTGAGCCTGCATTGGGTGTGAAAGTATTACATCATGGGTGACGGGAAAGGAACTGTGTAAGTCACCATGGTAGTCAACTCGGTGCACCACTACAGTCATCTTCCTTCTCTACATGGTGTCCCACTGCCCACAGGAAAATTCCTTGAAATCCAGGCACAGATGTCAAAAGAGGTGAAACAAGTGTGCCATCTGAAGACTGTATTTTGCATAGAAGAGTTAACTAGAGTTTTCATAGCCTTGTTTGTTTAATTCTGATAATTTCTACAACTATATAGTTTAAAATGAAAAAGGTTAGCACCTGAAATTGAAAGGAAAGCTCTAAGGAAAACTATGTATATGTACTTTTCTGAAGTGTTTTAATTCAGTAAAATAACAAAAATATGTTTTACAATGTGCAACTTAATAGGATCACTTTCAATTGAAATATCTAAATACCCCAAGATAGTGAGATTTTATTGCAAACAGAATCCTTTAAAATTTGAATTTGAGACAGTATTTTTGTGAGAAATATAATGAACTTCTAAAGCATGAATTAAAGTCTACAATTGTATTGCACTAGTTATAAAGAGACATATTCCTGTTTTTTGATTTGCATTATGCAATTACTTGTGAGATTAGAATAGAAATATCATTTATTTTCTTACATTGTAGTAAGTCTTTTTCAAAGCACATTATACACTATCAAGTGGCAATTTTGTGGGGAAACAGCATCCTTTGGCCCTGAAATGTGCCACTTACTTAACCTAAAGATGATAGTTGCAGAGTTTGTAAATTCTTACTAAATTGTATTAATAGCAAAGTGTAATCTGGTATAGTTCTGCCTGCAGATTTTTTTATTCCTTGTAATGAGCAAATCTTATTATAATATTAATATATTAATTTATTGTTGTAATTTATAAGTCATTTTATTTTGTGAAGAAGATTTCTTTGTGCTGTGATAATCAGTTTTATCATGACCTACACAATTTATTTACATACTGTCATCAAACCCTATATTAAATGGTTATGTACATTTTGTTCTAAGATTTCCATTTTGATTTGGGTTTCTCATCCAGCTTTTTAGTGATCTCTTGGTATAGCAAATTTTGCTGCAGTTCCTTGTCTAATTTTTGTGAAATTTTGATTTTCCTATCAATCAAATGGAGAGTACTTACATCATAAAAAAAATTGTTTAAATAACTTTTTATTCCATAACAATTAAAACGTTGAAGTTTTTGTAATTAGTTTGGTTATGAGAAGGATGTTCATATTATATCTGTATGTATATGTGCTACTCTTGAAATATGATTTTTGTGTTTAACATTTGTCTTTAGGGTAGATATTTCTCTGGATTCCATGATTCTCTAGTAAAAAGGAAAAGAAATTCAATTGAAAGAAATTGGACTATAGTAAAGCAGTTTTATTTGCACAAATAACCTTGCTAATCCAATCATTCTCTGCAAAAACAATAATGCTAAATCACTGAAAATGTGCAAAATCCCTTAATCCATATACTATATATTACAATTAAAATAAGCCTGTGATTGTCATTTAAGGGATCAGGGCCACATAATATTCCTTTCACAAATTCACATGAAAGATTGCATAATTTTCACAAAAAACATTTGAACACGTTACAAACATCCTAATAGAACTGGAATATGTGTATAGAAAGCAGCAGGAGGTGTATACACTAACAGGGAAATGTCTGGATTTGCATACTCTTTCTTTTCCTCTAGCATCCTTAAATGAGATTCATGTTGTTGTGACCCCTTCATTAGTTACGGAAGAGTTTTCAGGGAAGTAACTAAATTGAGATGTCAAATAGGCATGATGACTACCATTTCTGTGCTGTGATTGAATGTTTTTAATAAGCATTAATCACATACATATTTTAATCAAAAAATATATGTAATTTTTTATTGCCAAGTGGTTAATAAAAGCAGATGTAAATATTGAGACAATTAATGCTGCTTACATGCAGTTGATATTCTAACACCCTGCCATTTATGACTGAACTCACACATCCTTTATGGTCTTTTTTAAAAAACACAAAATAAGAAGATAACTAGCTTTATGCGCAACAATTTGCACCTTGCAAAGATCTATATTATTATGAAGTTTTTATGTTAGAACCCAGCATCAAACACCCAGGCCCAATACTAAGTGCTACATCATGCGGGCCCAATACTGGGCATGGGTAAACAGTCTGAAATTGCTAAGAATCTATTAACAGAGTGGCTTTCTGTGTGATTATCATATGTAATACCACTAGTGCATTGGAATTTCGGATAAAATTCTATTATAAAATTTGCAACAAAATCATTTTGCTCTCTAATATCATAAATTATTCCTTAAGGAGAAATTGAAAGAGGGGTCCGAAGCTTCAGAGTGCATACCAATGGATTCTACCCTGATCGCGTGAACTCGCATTAAAATTACTCTGAAAATTTAACAGGCATACAACACTATATACTATATTTATGAAATTATTATTTATGCATTAAATTATTTTTTGGTCAGTTCTTTTTCTGGTGTCATGGCAAAAGTGGTTTCTTTAAATAGCTAGTTCACTTTGTATTTTTGTTTCAGACTTAGTCCTCTAACAACACCACCTGTTGAGAAATCACCTATCATGAACTTGACCCTCCAAGAAATTCTTATTGTTGGCAATTGTAATGATCAGGTAAATTTTGAGGCAGGCATTGACTTTGCAAACTGTTAACCTTTTAATTTATATTGAAAGAATTGGGAGTTGATTATTTATGATTTTGTGATTTTCAGGTAAAATTTAGTGAACTAACAATGGATATGTTCAGAATGCTGCAAACACTAGAGAGAGAGCCCCAGGAAGATTTCAATCACATTTATGATGCTTCTCCTGCTCCAGGAAGAATGCCTTTAGTAAGTTGTACCATCAGATTAAAACTAATGGGGATACATTAGAAAATTTAGTGCATGGCGTACGTTTTCATACATTTCTCATGAAATCATACTAACTGCTGTCTTGCTGGTAGTGGTCTGCTTAATCCTTTTGTATTCATGCATGGTGGTTACTATCTTTTAGGAGAAGGGTTACTCCTTGGCAGGTGGCAAAAGCTCATATCCTTTAGTATCTGCATGTCAGGAAAATGGAGACCGGCCTTTGAAACGTGAAAACCCTCATAAGTACCTGTTGTATAAACCAACTTTCAGTCAGGTGATGGTGTTCTTAGCTTCAGGTAAATTTCTTCTTTGTAGTCTGCTGCATATTTTTTTGTAACTAGTGAAAGAAGTACAGAACTTTCTCATTGTTTAATGGTCTCATGTTTACAAATTGTCTGTTTAGGTTTTAAAGAACTTCCTGCAAATGGCGCATTGCTTCTGTACATTTCTGCAGATGGCTGTTTTTCTTCCATGAAACACCCTGAAGATAGTAAGTTTTATTTGTAGTTCATATGATACATACAAAATGGCTTTCTTTGCATGGTGCTATTTTTCCTCACGTGTTGACTTTTCCATTTCTGAACAGTATTATTAAATATATATATATATATATATTTATATATATTATGAAAAAGTATTTTTCATACTCTAATTAAAAGTAATAAGTAAATTAAAATATGTAAATAATACAACATATATACTAGTCATTAACGTATACTCTGGCATATGTATTTGGTCTTAAAGTTGTATTTACTTGAAAAGTCTAAGTTTGTTCTATCAGGATTATAGCTTTCACGCATACAGTAAAACCTCATTAGTATGTATGGACGTAAATATGGTATTTTAGTTTCTTCTCAGATCTTTTTGTAATGGATGCTTTTATCATAATTTGAGTGTCAATAGCCCACTACATTAGCATGAAATTGAACAGATCACTAACAATACACTGTTTACAGCCTTTCTTCTAAGAAGAGTGTGATCTGAATATGCGAATGCCTTTCTGGTTACGTGATGATTCCTAACAACATTATCGTGCTTTTGATGTTTGTGTGATTACAACGTTTTTAACATGGATAAATGTTTGAACTTCCCTACTTATAATTGTTTCAGTATAGGTATCTATATTGCATCCTATCAGGCTTCGATTGTTTCTTTAATATCTTGAAATTTTTTAGAGTATCGTCCAAGCAACCACTTAAATGTGTTAAGCAGGATCTCAGTGTATCAAGTAGTTTTGATATTGAGTAGCACAAGATGCTTTTTTTGTGTTTTAGTTGTTATTGAAGACCGAGAATGGAGCCCTTCCTTGGTATTGATGCTTAAAATAGTGTTTGCAGAGTGGATCACATAAGCATTATTTTGCTGAATCATCACTGGCAAGTAAGAAAGTTGTTGAAATGAAAGGGGGAGGGAGTATGTAGTCCGTACAAACATTAAATGTGCAGTCCATTAGGAAACGTGGCTAGCAGTAGTGCAAAATTTTGATTGTGGCCCAAGGTTATCATGTACTACAGAAATAGTTGATATCAGAATTTGTTGATAATGAAGACTGGAAGGGTTGTCACATTTTACATTCTTTGGTGTTTATAATCAGTTTGATTACTGAATTTTCAAAGCACACTGATTAGAATTTTCAAGTATATGAGGTAGTTAGCTATTAAACTGATGTGAAGTGGTTGCTGTATTTTAACGACGTTGAAACTGATGTGACCATACCTCTCAGTCGCTCGCAAAAACTGTGAAGATATGGATAAGCAATAGAAAAGCATTTTGCTTTCATGCGTAAATCATATGGCATGTAATTAACATCCTGTATGTGTAGCTGTGCTGTGTAATGCTTAGTATTCTTAAGCATTTACTAATATATGTTTTAATATTTAATGAAATAGTAGTAGCATGCCTTTGACTTTAGAACAATGTTTGTATCTGTGTTGTTGAACTAGGAAACAATCTGTACATCATATGGTAAAAATATTAGATGTGCCAAGGATATTATAACAATCTATTTCCACTTTCAGTGCATTTTTCAGTAACAGTGGTATTGTGTTATTCGATAAAAGTGAAGGCAAAATTAGTTTTTTGATAATGCTGTGTTTGCCATGTTTTTCACTGCATATACATGTCTGTGTGTAATAGTTGCATAAACTTTAGTTCCCGCACCCTTTGAATTTCATGCTAATGACGTTTTACTGTATGTATGTATTATTTCAATAATTAATATGAATGTTAGACTTTGCTTAACTTAAAATTGAACAGAATTTGCATGATTGTTAGGTTATTTTCGAGGTCTATATTATAAGTGAATTAGTTATCCAGTAATTACTCTTTTCTCTTATATAAATTTATTTCATCTAATTTGTAGATTTTACCAGTGTAAGTGAGAAATAATATATTTGTGTTTTCTAAGAGTGATGTTATAAAGTTGACCACAATTCTTGAATACTCATAGCACATAGCTCCAGAGGATCATTTACAGTTGTATCTTGCATGGAGGTTTAGTTATTTGAGGTAGAAGCTTCTAGCTTGGTAGATCATCATTTATTTCGCATGGCAGAAGCTATAAGTGTAAACTGTTAGAATTTATTTTCAAAAAATAATTTGAGACAGTTGTATGTTTTAAACACTATGAACATTTTTAGAACTTCTTTTGTTAAAAAAATATTTGAAATTCTTGTGATGTAAGGCCAGTGAATCATACTATTATTACTTACTAAGTTTGTTTAGATTTTCTTAATAGTTTTTAATAGAAAATAGAATAACTGTGTTCAGTCTTATGTCCAATATCAGGAATACTAAACATAATATTTCTGATTAAATTTTTTTCACAGTGGGTTATGATTTGGGAGGAGTTTTAACAAGTAGTAAGAAGGAATTAGATCACCCAAACAAGAAAGGAATCCAATTGAAAGAAATGCACTGGTATGTAACGATGTTTCTTTGTGCCCTTAGCTTGTTTGTGTTCTTATTGTGAGATTTATCAAGAGCTTTCGAAACAAATGCTTTTGTCTTTTATTTGTAGTTTATATCCTGGTGACCTGTACCCATTCACTCGGAAGCCGTTTTTTGTGATTGTGGATTCCGACAACAGTTTTGTGTTCCAACACATTCCACGTTATTTTGGTCAGCCACTTGTTGTACTTATGTCACCCCAGGATGTTCCACCTGCCTTCCAAGGTACTGTTTAGACATTTTTCTGTAGTGTGATTGAATTGTGGTTGTATATTCGTCATGTTTACTTTTTGTTTTGTTTGGACACATCTACCCTACATATTTAAAACTTTACCTCTTTACTTCAAAATGTTGGAAATTTTTAATTTTGTAAGTAATTAATAAAATTCAATTTTGTTGCAAGAGATGATCCTTGCATTTTTGTATAACTTATTATAATCATGTGTTCTTGAAATTGTTATTAGCCCATTTTATTTTATTTCCTTTACTTTCTTGTCACAATAGAATAAAGAACTAACAAAGAACACAATTTTATGAGGTCATCTCAAACAAGTTTCTAGTTTCGGATTAGCTATATATTGTCCGAAAATCATATGTAATGCATTTGGTAAAGTGTGAAATTACTGGACTCTTATAATCAGTACACACTTTTCAATTTTGTTTCTTAATTCTTTGGACTTTTCCTTACCAGGCTTATAATATGATTTGTGGTATAAGCCTGGATTTAAATGTAATTGGAAAAGATAAAGAAAGGCAAATGCATTTTAATGTTTTTTCCTTTAAGAGTCCTTGTTTTTATATTCAGTTATGTAATGTATGAGATGAAGATTTAATGAAAGATAGGAATATTTTTGGGTAGTGATCAAACAATATCATTGACAAGGTTAAAATTGAGGCAGCTTCCAAATTATCATTTTTTTCCCAAATTACTTGCTTTAAATAGTTCTTTTGCATATTTCGTTTTGTTCTCTTTTCTCTTTTGCAAAGTAACACCAGTCTTTTGCATTTGAAGTGTTGTGATATTAATGCTGTTTGGAAAAGAGGCTTAGAAAATATAGTTTAGTTGGGGGAGTAAGTAGCTTTGTCAGCAAATACATGTTTCCGTCAGGTTTTGATGTTTACTCATCTTGGCAGGCCAAATTATCACCATTTCAATTGGGTTATTATGTCCTCTTGTTTATGTAGAGAGATAAAAAATTGTGTTAGTTTTGTTTTCAAGACTTTTCTGACCATGTGTGTGCGTGCACTTTAACAAAATAATAATAATAAAAATAAAAATTTAAATGATCCAATTAAAGGATCAGTGTTTTGTTCTGTTAGTTATGATGTACTTGTAAAATTCCATGAACATGTAATTCTAGTAAAAAGAATACATGGTCGCTGTAGCAAAATCAAATCATTTCTCTCATTTTGCATTTAGTTTCATGATTACTATATTATTACATTGCTAAAATTAATGATTCTGTTTTATGAACAGGAATTAAAAGCAATGGTTATGTCAATATAATCAAATTTTATTCATTTTATTTACATGTTAATCATTCTTTTATCTCCAAAAATCAATGATGTGAAAGCTAAGATCATCTTATTTCTTCTTAACTTTTATTTGTTTAGATACAAAGTTCAATTCCAGTAATCAAAGGTACATTTATTTGTAGTTCACACTTGACAATATCCAGCGTTTTTGGTAATATTTATATTATTTTTGTTTCTCTTGCTTTATTTTATCGGGTATATTCTAAATCAATGATCAGTCTTGTTGATACTGCTTAGTAAGCCTTCTAGGAATTACATCATTTTGAACTTGCGTTACTTAATTTTTTTGAAATAGAAGAACAAAATACTGCATTTTTTACATCGTATTTCAAGATATTTTCACAATTTATTTTGTAACAGTCTGGTTATTACAGCATTTAAAAACATTAGAAGGAAATTATTTTCTTTCTACAATATTACTTTGTGTTTTTTATTTCTAGGGTACACTATGACATTCCACGGAATGCATTTATTTTTGCTTCCTTACTTTGGTAGTACCATATCCTCCTATACCATCAATTTATACCCTTTTAAGTTAGTTGTTTTTGTAGTAAGTTGTAGTAAAAATGATAATGTTACTGTTGTATTGTAACATAAATGTTACTTGCTGCGTTGCTCTTGAACATTGTATTTGTACCACAAGGCAATGGTACTGAGGTAGCAAAAGCAATAAGTGATTCATTATGATGTTATAACACGTGTATCTTTCATCAGTTACAAGTTTATTTTATTTTCTATCTATTTCTATAGTAAATTTACACAAATATCTTCATAGGAAAGTAATGCTACTAGTTTCTTTTAATCTATGGCTTTCTGTCTTCCAATTGGAGTGTTATAAAGAAGTTATTATGCAACAAGTGCTATAATAAATCCATTAAAGCACTAGTGCTATAATAGGTCCATTAAACTACTAGTGCTAATTAAACTTTATCAGATCATTGTAGATAGTATGTTTTATGACTGTCACATGACGGATTTAATGTATGTAGAATTCAATTTTTGATTTTATCCCTTAACTTGTAACATCCACTTCTCAGACTACTAGCATTTGCAATGTTTGCAATATTGGTTGCAATGATTGTTGTATCTGCTTTAAATCCGTGTAATGCATCATTTAAGTGTTTGTTTTGGATGTGACACTGAAAGATATTTTTGTGTGTCCATGTCGTGGTCCTAGGTAGTGTATATGCTATGGCTAATATTTGATTCTTCCTTTTGTTTCTTAAAATTGTTGCGGAAGAGTGAAAAAAGTATGTCTTCTGTATTTATACGTATTGTATTAAAAATGTGTTTTAATTTGTTTCGGATATCTGTAATTGTAATTCATTATTTTAATGTTTCAATAACAATTAAAACCAGTTAGAAAATATTTAATGTATAATTTGTACTAACGAAGTTAAAATAAATATTACAACCAGTTAGAAAATATTTAATGTATAATTTGTACTAAAGAAGTTAAAATAAATATTAGATAGTCTCAAAGTCTGATGTTGCCATTAAAGTCACAAAAAGGATGTTACTAGTGAGGGTTAAGAATAGTAATGAAGTGAATCAATATGATAGAATTCTGCGGTTAAATATAGAAAAATAAAAGTTCTTTCCTTATTTCTTTGTTTAAATGACTAATAGTGATCACCTTAAACTTAACCCAATGAGAAGTGACAGTGGTGCCGCAATTACTGCTTTTTACTTTCTTCTATACATACGTATATTATAATATATAAGTAATATACATTGTATAGAGAAAGTTATGTAATGCTGTGGAAAATCGATTTTGAGTTCAACGGAAATACACCTTTTGGGGTCCCCTGATACCGCAAAAGTGTTTTTCTTTTTCAAAACATCCATCTGTCTGTCTGTCCATCTGTAAACACTAATGCTGTAATCTGTGAACACTACTAGCACCTAAACCATGTATAGGATTTTTTTCAAAATTGAAGAATTTTACATGAAGCCTCCCGAACATTTGCAAAATTTTCTCAAAAATGGCTCCAATTTTTTTCTTTAAATTTCTTATAAGATTCGAGGAAAATGCACTTATAAAGATGGCATATGTCAGATTTTCACAGTTAACTGTGAATTTTCAAAAATTGCAGAACTTTCATTCTTTTTTCTTTTTTTTCCCCCCAGCGTCTTAGTACAACTATAAAATTGAAGACAGAGATTTTCCTTCAAATGAAATTTGTTGTTCATAAATAGTTCTTTCATAAAGGTCTTGTAGATTTTTTTGAAAATTTTAGTAGTTTTCATTCAATAGTGCGTGCAATATTTGAAATTTTAAAAAATAAAAACAAGATTTTCTCAAAAACGACTCCAAATTTTTTCTTTCAATTTTTGGTAGGAGTAGGGCCAAATGAACCCTATCCGATAACATAAACGCCATATTGCTATATTCTTTTGTTTTTCAAAAATTACCAAATGTAATTTTTTTAAAAGTCTCAAGCTGTTAATATGCACATTTTTATCGATTTGTATACATGATTACATTTGTGAGTGGAAGTGCTTGAAATGACTTCAAATGAAGTTTCTCAAAATCTCAATAGATTTCTGTGAAAAAGAACTTCAAATTTCACATTTACAGTAATGCTTAATCACCATTTTCTTAAAAATGGTTTTGAATTTTTCAATGTAAATTTCTATTTATGACAAGGTTTTACTCTTCTTTAATAATATTAAAGAAATGTGTCAATTCTACTATTAAGAAACTGAAAAGTTAAGAAAAATGTCAAAAAAATGTACTTGGGCGATGATAGATGCCAGCTGGCCAGAGAACGGAGCAAGACCTTAAAGCCAGTTCACACCAAAGAAATTAGAAAAAATTGCTACAAGAAAGTGCCGTTCTGTAGCACCTTTAGTTCTTTTATCTGCCAATTGCAGGGTTTAAAACTCTCTCTCCATGTGAAATTTGTGATAGACAAAAACAATTTGCTATAGGTTTTCACAGATTATTCTCTTTTTTTTTCCCCCTTTTTCTTTTCCTTCCTTTATTTTTCCTTTTCTTTTCCTTCCTTTCAATCCCACATCACATACCTCATTTTTTTATCCATCATTGTCAATGTCGTGATCATTACAGTCGGGTCTTTGTTTTTATATAAAGGAACAGGAATACAGGGAACAATAATAGCTTCAACATATTAAAAGTTAAAACCACGAAGAGAGTTAGTTGATGTGTCATCAAAAAGGATTTTGCAATACGTTTGTGAATTTTTGGTTGTAAGGGAACAATACAACAGCAATGATAGTGTTTTACAAAATGTTTATCAATATGATGTATCCCAGTTCCCATACAACCAAAAACTCACAAACATTGGTGTACCCACAACTGAATGTTTCAGTTTGTGATGGTCCAGAAGTGATAATGAAAGGAGGAAATCTAATGACTAGTAAGAGAGATTGTTCAACAAATGCAGAATTGTCAAATGTATTTGTTCAGTTTTCAAATGTAGTTTCCTTTTTTGCAGATCACCAGCACAACGGCAGTCTTTTTACCCTCTTCCTGCATAGCCCCCTGACAGCTTTCTGCTTTATTTGTAATATCTTAAATATTCCAATTCACCACTGGGAAAGATGTCAGTCATACATAGATCGTTTTGTCACGGAAGCAAGTAGATTATTTACAAGGTGTCGAATAGGTAAATTATTTTTTTTTTTAATGATGTGTTAAAATACCTTAATCTGCTTTATAAAACTTGTTATTGTTGTTTTTACAGACTCAGCATATCTCCAGTTCTTTGGAGATGACTTTTTACGATTATTGCTTTTGAGATACGTGTTTTGTGATGTGGTTCTTCATCTACACAGATCTTTTAAGGTAAAAATCCAAGTCTCATTTGCATTATTAATGTACATGTAATATATCAAGGCAAAACAAAGCTCTTCTCTGTAAGCTATTATTTTGCATGATATGAAGGTATGTTTTTTTCCTTACCTTATTTGCATTTCATGTTTTCCTTCTTAGCTAAATGAGTAAGAGAACTAGTGTGAGAATAGAAAGAAACTTTTTCTCCTATTATGAAATAAAACATGGAGAATCTGTGTGTGTTTTTTTAATTTTAGTGCTGTGTAAGGCTAAATTATTTAAAAAGTTCAAATATGAATGCTACTGTCAAAAAGTCTTCCTAGGTAGGATAAGTAAACTGCCCGCAAGAAAAACTAAAGAAAATGTTTTAAAGTATGATTCTCATAAAAAAGAAACAATAAGAAATATGATATCAGATATTCCAATGTTGTTTCATTATTAGAAATTAATAGTAAATGAAGGAAAATATTTTTCAATACAACTTCGTTTATCAAATCAAAGATTGCATACTTCATTTAAACTGATGTGCAAGTGACTAATGTTAAGTATGCTTATTTCTGGGTGTCTCAGTCAAGATAAATCTATACTAAGCATTCAGTATTCTTTCGAATTCAGCCAGCCTTCATGCAGCTTGTTGCAGATATTTTGCAAATGAACATTCTCTCTGAGATATGGCATACTATTCTGGGGAAACAGTCTGTAGTTCCGAGGTTTTTGGATTACAGAAAAGAGTTTCTCTTGTATAAGCAAATTCCATCCATGTGATCCCTGTTAACCTCTTTTCATCAAGCTCAAAATCATACAATCTTCTTGCCAATTCGCATTAAAGGCTTGCAACATTCAGAAACCTGCTTAAACGGTCACCTGGATTAAGCAATCACCTCTATTAGTGGCTTCCTTTTTTGTTGAGCCAATTGAGCTTTCCATAAACATAATAGGGGAATATTCCCTTAACAGAGAATAATTTATAAATAAAGAACTCGCCTATTTAAAAATGAAAGCATTATGCTTTTCCTTACTCGAAATCAACTTGGTAATAACTCTTTCATTGAAATCTGCTATTTGGATGAAAAAGTCTTGCTCGGTGGACGTAATAATCTCTTTTATGCCATTGCATGCCACAGGAAAATATTAATACTTTTCAGTTTGGGAAAACAACATTTTGCCTCAAATGTTAAGGTTCTGCTTTCAACCTAGATAACTTTCATGTCTTTCTGTAGTTCCTCTGTGGCATTCTGGTTCTTTTGAGTATCATTGGATAGGTTTTCCACTTTGACAGAAATTCAATATCCTTTTCCTGTTTCTTATACTGTTTCTTCAAAGGCTTTTATCAATGTGGTAAATTCCACTTTCATTTTTTGACGAATGATCATGAGGTCAGGAAAATTTGCATTTCCTCCATTTCAGAGGATATCATTGCATGAATTTAAGTCTGAGTATGTAGCAGTCTCTCTCACAGCAGCAGAATCCCAGCTTCTTGTTCTAGTTGACTTTGACAGCAGGCCAGCAAATGTGTAGTTGCCTTCTTATGACTCTCCATTCTAACGTGACTACATATAGTTCAGTTACCACTGGCTGTGAAAGAAGTATTTTGAATGTGTCTGTGATAAGGAAGCCATTATTACTTTTTTCCAAACTTCACAGAATTTTCAGCTTCAAGCAACATTGTTCAAGAATGTGCAATAGTTATGCACAATATACATTTATTTTAATGATATAATTTATGCAAAACCAACAAAAATAACTTAACATGCTACTTAAAAGACTAAATATGCCATAATACTGTATTTACCTGAATATGTAGATTGAATGTAAGTCGACACCCTAATTTTGAAGAGACCTCTTGAGAATTGTAAATTTTGAATTAATTCTTACTATTTAGTCAAAATCAAATTACAAATTGTTTTATTGACTAGAATATTTGTGGATGAGAATGTTAAGGCTTATAGCTGATTTGTCATTTTCTTGTTCCTCGAAATCATAATTATGATTTTTGTCAATACCCTCAACGTCTACACATGTATCAATGTTTCTTTCTTTTTAGTCCTATTTCCGTGTTGCAACATCTTCTGACCTTTTAGGCCCCTCAGGAAGTTTTGCACATTGAATTTGCATTGCTCTTGGTCTTCCATCGGATGCCACCTAAGAGCATTCCTTTCTACGAAGGGCAAGTAAAAAATAAGGTTCCCACATTTTTTTCAGGGTTAAGGCATTTTTTATTGCAATAAATATGTATACCATCTGAAAGCTTGTATTTCAAACTATTTTTCTACATAGTCCCCAGATCTTTCAACGCATTTTTTCTGACGAGTTATCTACTTCTGAAAACCGGCTTCGAAGAACTCCGCCGCTAGGCTGCCAATGTACTTGGTGACCGCTTCCTTCACCTCTTCATCTGTACTGAAGCGTTGTCCACCCAAGTGTTGCTTCAATTTCGGGAACAAGTGGAAGTCGCTGGGAGCAAGATCAGGGCTCTAGGGGGCATGATCAAGCAATTTCCAGCCGAATTTGTCCAGTAGGGCGGTGGCCTGTCGAGAGACATGCGGTCGCGCGATGTTGTGGTGCAACCTAACGCCCTTGCTCAGTCTTCCTCTCCGGCGATTTTGGATGGCTCTTTTGAGTTTCGTTAGTGTCTCGCAGTACCTGTCCGAATTTATTGTGGTCCCTTTAGGCATAAACTCGGTAAGCAAGACGCCTTTTCGGTCCCAAAACACCGTAGCCATCACTTTTCCTGCGGACAGCATCTGCTTAAACTTCTTCGGCCTCGGCGACCCGGGATGGAGCCATTGTTTCAAGTCTTCTTTTGTTTTCGGAGTGACGTAGTGACACCACGTTTCATCTCCCGTAATAATGGAGTCCAAGAATTCTTCAGTATTCTTGAAGAAACCCCTTGGCACACTTGACGCGATTGTCTTTGTGGGTTTCTGAAAGCATATGCGGGACCCACCGCGCACACACCTTGTGATAACCAAGTTTTTCGGTCAAAATGTTGTCGATGGTTTTTTCACAAACCTCAGGAACCTGATTAGCCAGCTCCCGAAGCGTTACTCTTCGATCCTCGAGGAGAATGCACTCAATCTTCGCCACGACGTCGTTGGACACCGATGGCCTCCCACTCCTTTGCTCGTCGTGAACGTCTGTGCGTCCTTTGGAGAACTCCCTGCACCATTTTCGGACATGCTGGACGCTGATGCGAGCTTTGCCGTAAACTTCTTCCAACTGTCTATGAATTTCAATAGGTGTAAAGTTCTTCGCGTTTAAAAATCGAATCACTGAACGGATTTCACACCTGGCGGTGACGGCGATTGCGGGCTCCATCGCGGATGGCTGTTAGACTCGCACTAAGCTTCGCAGTGATCTTCCAGGTAGTTGGAATGGAGTGGGGGGGATCAACAATGAAGGCGGTGTTGCCGGATTTCTCCTAGTATCTCGCGTGGCGAGTGTACAGCGTTGGGAACCTTATTTTTTACTTGCCCCTCGTATTTGTCCTGCACTTGTTGATGGCAACTTTCTTTAACAGTTCAAAACGCAGTTTCGCACTTGCTGTGTTTATTCCATGTGGCCTTGTCGAACCCACATTGTGTATCAAAATCTTGGCATTAATTTTCATGTTACATTTCATTTGAAACAGTGCCATTCGTTTGGGATTTTTTCTTCACAGATTTGAAAAATATCAGCTTGAATTGCCCCGCAAATTCACAGTGGATGCCAAGAATATGACCGCCAATATAATGATGTATTATAGATCCGCACGATATTATTACTGTCTTCGCAGTTTATTGTTACGTCTACATTTATGGGTTTTGTTACATGGAATGGCAATGTAAAAACTTAGGCACTAACTGACCAAACTTTATCTGCAAATGTAAGACAACCCTGCATTTTTCAACTGAGATATTTAGGGAAAAAATTCATCTTATATTCGGGTAAATATGGTATATGGAAGATGTATAAATAAGCATTATTTTCTCCCCCATACATCACGTACAGTATTTTACTGTTTTTAACTAAAATAAAAAAAATAGCATTATGCACTTTCTTTTTAGTACTAATTGACACTTCAAACTGTTTTTGTGTAGTATTCATTCGAGATATTTGCTATTTCCTGTGCTACTGTGTAAGTGCCTATTTGAGTTGTTTGTAGCTGAAAAGTAAACTTACAAGGGCTTTTCTCAAATTTGAATTTTCAAATTTCATTCTCGTCCATCAAATTTTTCTAAAGAAAATCATCCTGTGAACCAGAAAATGAATTTATAAGAGTCTGTCTTTCCTTCTCTCTTTCTTTCTTTTTCTTATTTTCCTTCTTTCTTTCTTTCCTTCCTTATTTTTTGTTTGTTAATTGTAAATAAATTGTTAATTTTTTTTGTGGCCCCTTGAAAGAATCTTCTAAAGAAAAGTAAAAAGAAGCTCAAAAAAAATTAATGAAAAATATACTCAACCTTCTTAAGTAGAACAGAAGTGATTTGTCTTCTTAGTATGACATTTGAAACCTCTTTTTAGTGTTGGCAGTAAGCTGCAAGTGTACTTGCACTCCATTTGTCCTGATATCTTTTCCATGTTTCACTGATCACAGATTTTCAGGAAAGAAATGTAGATGGATGACCAAGAAATTAATTTTTTGTGGAACTACACCCCATAACTTATATCACTGCACCAATTCTCCCTCAATCTCTCAGTAATTCAAGGCTCTCTCAAGGTTCCCTATAATGTTTTGAACAACACTTTTCAGTGATCTTCATACTACAGTTTCAACTCTGCTTATCACCAACAAGCATCATCACATTTCAACTAGAATGCACCACTTGAGTCTCCTAGGCCCAGGTACAGAACTTATGATAGTTTCAAAAGAATATAATGCTATTTTATCTGTGTACTGTTTACTTGATTTTATATTTAGTAGGACTTTTACTGACTTGCATTTCTAAATCCCATTAAAAGTCACATACTAATGGTGGGGAGAATCAATGATGGACCCTAGTGTAGGGTTTTTCCTCTATCTTTGATTAGGGAAGGAGTTACTATTTCAATGCTCAGGTCTTTTTACCAGCTGGGTTTAGCTAAGAGCTAGCATTGCCGCTGTGTCTGGAACAACTCTGTCTTGGTGCTAGGATTAAAGTTCTGACAGTGGCAGATTTTCAACACTAGCTTGGTCGAATTCAGCTGCTGAGTGGAGGAGAATTCTGTCAGTAGGAAATTGCATTTTTCTTGGTTTGAATGCTGCGTCCATGGGCACAGTAAAACAAAACTCATTGCTGAAGATTATGTACCAGTGTATTGGTATCTGCCCAAGTGAAGTAGTGTAGATTTTTTTATGGGGTAAAACAAAACTAGAGTGAGAAATGACACTAAGCAGTGCAAATGAATAAAAATTCAAAAAACAAGAGAAATAGCCATCTCTAAGCCTTATTTCGCAAAATCTGAAATTTTCAAACCTGAGTGGTATTTGCCAGAAGAATAGAAGGAGTGTGTACATTTCAACCTGCTTCATCTGTCGACAGATTTATTTTATATTGCTTGCTGGATTCGTAACAATATTTCATGTCACAAACACTTCATTCTTTGTAAAATATTTACTAAATTTTGTATTATTAATACAGGCTCTAAACCAAACATCATCTAAATATTAACTTCTAAAATTTAATAATTAGTTTTTGATCATTTTCTGTACTTGCAATACTTTCCATGGAATCATTTTTTTAAAAAAAATTTATATGTGCATATAAAAAGATATAGTTTAACATTCACAATTTTGCTCCAATAGCATAACTGTCACCTACATTGACAGATAAGATTACAATGTTTTTATGCAGAGGCTTCTGTATGAGAACATCAAAGTTTCCATGAAGAGATAATGCATGCAACAGTTTTGAATTGTTTTGTAAACATCAGTAAGTGTTGAAAGACAAAATTACCTCTTAAGGTTAGGAATGGTTGTAATAAAAGTACTGATTGGTTGATCAATTGATGTTTCTGGGCTCATGAACTGCTGTGGTCATTAGTCTCTGTGACGTCCCCTCCTATGCAAATGCTGTTATCGAGCGTAATTCACTTAGGAGAGGTTGTCATGGGAAAATGATCAGAGTGACCGGAACGGGAAGGGGTTAAGATTGGGCAGAGAAATACAACCATAGTAGTAGGGGGTTGAAATACACTTAAATTATCTAGCTCAACTACCCCAAGATCACTGTATCCTGCTGAAGGCGTAGGGCTGACAGAGAGAGGGGGCAGGGGAATCAGTGGAGCAATGTCGAGGATGAGGATGTCGAGCTCACTCATGACAGCGTTTGGCTCCTTACCATCGCCTCCAACTCTCCAGCGGGCACCTGGTTGTCGGTGGCTGTTATGATGGTCCTATGCAAGAGCGGCTGCAACGCAGGCGTCGACACACACTGCAGACAGGATTGTGGCAGGTTTTCACGGAAGGCCTGTTTTTCCGTTGCCTTCTAATTTCCATCTTTATTATCTTCACCTAGCTTCTATCATATTCTCATTGTTCATCTTTTGGATTAACCTAGCAAGATTAATGAAACAGTCACCTGACCTTGACTGTTATCACAAAATAAACTTGGTGCCATTTGTGTCAATTCTGAAATTGAGTTCTGTTGTAGCTGATCTGTAACATGACCTTCTTGGTTGAAAACACTTTCTCTTTAAATATGGATATTTTTACTCTCTCATAAACTTCTATATATTTTTTGTATTGCTAAAAAAAATCATTCATTGTCAAAATTTTAATGGAAATAGTTATTTTGGGGTTCTTAAAAAGTATTCTCTCTTCTCTCTCTCTGTCTTTCTCTTTGGTGGGATGATTATTTATATTCCAAAAAATAAATAGAGATTTGGATAGATGTACTAAAGTTCTAGAGTTCTCGATAATTTTCAAAGAATTCTATGAGGGGAAAAAACATAACAATTGACAATATGTTTCCAGCCGAATTGATATTGTGACGTCCCTTCCTATGAGAATGCTGTTATTGAGCGTAATTCACGTAGGAGAGGTTGTCACAGGGACATGATCAAGAGTGACCGGAAGGGGAAGGGGGAAGAAATACAACCGCAATAGTAGGGGATCGAAATATACGTTAATTATTATTAAATATACTTTATCTGCCTGAACTACCCCAAGATCACTGTATCCTGCTGAAGGCATAGGGCTGAGAGGGAGAGAATCAGTGGAGCAATGACGAGAATGAGGATGTCGAGCGCACTCATCACGGCGTTTTGCTCCTTACCATCGCCTCCCAACTCTCCGGCAGGCACCTGGTTGTCGGTGGCTGTCATGGTGGTCCTACGTAAGAGCAGCTGCAACGCAGGCATCGACAAACACTGCAGACGGGAACTGCCTGCTGTTTTGGGAGGTCCCTTTAAATACCCTCGTGCTCAGGATGGAATCTTCCTGAGAACGTTGTTTGGAGAGGCAAAGATCCAAGCGGATGTTTATCCGGAACTTTCCCGCTCGTTATGTTCGGCCACATTGTAATGAAATATCTTCAATTTTTCCCTTTGTGATGGCGAAATGTTTAGTAACAAATTTATTATTTAGTAACAAGTATATTATTTAGGTAGCCCATCACAATATGACAAGGCTATAATACTAAAAATTTAAAAATAAATAAAGAAAAAAAAGTATAGTTTCAACTAATATCACAATAGTTCTGATAGGTTTCATTACATTTCAGTGAAAACTTTCAAAGACAAGTAAAATCAAAAATCAAAATGGCTTCTGTTTTTTTAATTACTCGTGTATTTATTGCCAGAGAACAAAATTATTTTAGGATATTCTTCAGATATTCATGTTAATTCCATTAATTTTAAAGGAAGAGAGATGACATGTTTTCCATGTGACTTTTACTACCATCCAAAAATTGATATGAACCAGGTTATTTTTTGTGAACAGTTTTTCAACACTTTCGTACCATCTGTATGGAAATTTCATGATGACAACGGGATACCTAAAAGAGCTGCTCTGCTTGATAATGCCCCTTTACATCCCTCAGGATCTACCCTGAAAATAAAGGATAGCCAAAATTTTGTCTACCGTCTTCTAAACTTGAGTTTATCTAACATGGCATCTGAGCGTATTATCTTCAAAATAAAATAAGGTGCAACGTTTTGAGTCTTTCTCGGTCCTGCTCCTAGAGTCGCTTGATCTGCAGCACTGCTTGATTCAGTTGCGATCATGCGACATCTTGCGGCAGAGCTAAGGAAGATGCAAAAAGTTGTGCCTTATTTCATCTTGAAGATAATACCCTCACATGCCATGTTAAAAAAACCCAACAAGTATACCTAATGTGACTTCTTTAATGCTTCCATTCCCTTTCATTCTATTGCTTCCAGCAATATGGCCCGATGTCCTGTTTGAAACAAAGGTACAAAAAGATGTTTCTCTGTTTTCTTTTACTACAAACTTTTTTGATTCAATGAAAAAACATATGAAAATATGGACCATAAAGGATGCCATTTTCACAGAACATGGTGCTTTGGAAAACATACCTGCAAATAAATCGAGACTTTCCTGGGTGAAAATCTTAGGTCAAGACTATGATAAAAATATAGAAGCTTCTCTTGAGCAGACCACATCAATTCCAGATTGTACTAATGTTGTTAAAGACGATATTGTTCATTGATTACAAAAATATGTTAATGAAGAGGATTTGAATGTCGAAGTGAGAGTGGTAGGAGCTTGTTATGGCAGCACAAGAAGTACTCCATTTACCTCACTGCAACACTTCACATGATTCAGAGGATGATGAGAGTGACAATGATGACAGTTTAGTTGCTAAAAAAGAAAAAAATTCAGATATGTCGAGCAATGGAAGCAGTTGATATCCTCCTAAACTTCTGCACACAGGAAAATTTGAACTTCCATGACATCATCAATTTTGAGAAGAATACTGAAGAAACTGAAGTAAGGAAAAAAATTCCAAACCAAAAAGTAAATACCAATTACTACATGTTTCTAGCCCTGATAATGTTATAACATGGCAGTGCACACACACGGATGTAATTTGTTAAATTAATGCGTCCCCAGTAACAGTGGTGTTTATTTACCCATGCACCCCATCCCCCCTCTCAATTGCCCTGGGTAATTGAAGTTTCCATCATAAAATAGTTTATCGCCTTGTGGCTCTGAGCTCTAATGAACAGGAAAACTTTTATATTATGGAATAGAAAATATGTTGACACAGCCTGGAAGCTCCATTTCTAAAAGAAATTTCCAGAAAGATTTTGGTGGTAATCATGCCTGTATATAAAAGGGATTCACAATTACCAGGATGACTTGCACCAGCCGGAGCACTACTATTTTACATTGCCAAAGCACCGCTGTCATAGCAGCACCAGCAGCCATGAACTCTCAAGCAGCTGACACTGTGCCAGCAGGGGAGTTGGAGGCCATGTTAGGCAGATGAGGCTACATCTCAACACTTCCCTCTGTCTCTCTCTCTCTACATTGTTGTCTCTCATTGCTCTCTCTCTTTCTTCCCTCTCATTTCCTTGTCTGCCTCTAGAGTATTACACGGTGACAATTGGACTGATATGATTTTAAACATCTATGCATTAAACATGAAACATTTCATCTATCACAATTACTATGCAGTTGTAATTACTCCCTTCCATTCTTACATCTTCCGGATACTCAGTTCCTTCAACATGAAAGCCTCTCCTATACTTCTCAATAGCATTCGCATTGGTCGCAGCTGATTTTTATTTTGATGCAACAAACCTTACGTCTACATTTTCTTACAAACAATTACATATGTTTCACTCCTTAGTGGCCATTTTTTAATAAACTTCCTTGTTATTGGATTCTTCTGAATTTTTGATCCTTTTGCACATCTATTTTTACTCTCTCAAATAGTATCTCTTAGAACTTGTGCATGCTAGCATTTCCAAAATTTCAGCAACACACTGAGACGAAATAACAGCAGAAATGATGGAGCTTGCTCGAAGGTATCACTGGCCTCCTATAATGCACAATCTTCACGAATAGGGATTCATATCGATTTATAACTTTCTGTTCAATGTACCATCCATCTTTGTCTTAAGTATCCTGGATGGAACCTCAATCTGGGAGAAGCAGATTGACACATGGATACTATGTAGATATATATAATGGATGGAAAATTGGCTAGATTTATAAATGGGTGGTTGAGGGGCAGCTTACAAAATCAGGATTTTACATAGTCAATTTTGATATTTAAAATAAATTTTGAAAAGTTGTTCCCTACTTTCATTTCACCCTCATTACTCCATCCCTTTTTCCATTAGCATTAATTAGCTATAAGCTCCTGGGAACCTAGGTTATTTTAGTTATACAGTCAAACCTGTCGAAAACGAAACCCGGTAATAACGGAAAACTGCATTCAACAGAAAAATATGTCGATCCCTAGCGTTTGCTATATAAAATGCATGTGATTTTTACGTGCTGTAAATGGAATCTGCTGATTATGGAAACATACAGCCTTTTTAAGTTTATTTTGAGCTGGCAACCTGGTGGTTGCAGAAAGGGAGGAAAGGAGGGGTGTCAGATGAAGGAGTGACCTTCACAACTGAACGGGACATGTTGCACGATCCACTAAAAGTTGATAAATTTCCAAGCCAATTCTGATGATGCAGGTGCTGTCCTTTCTCTCCCTGCCCAAGAGGTTTGTGTGAAAAGCTCTGAATATTCATTTCGATAACATTTCACTCCTCAGAAGCAGTTGAACTTTTACGAGTCTTTAGTTAAATATGTACCATATCTTTGGTCTAGTGCCCCATAAATGATGTCAGGAAAGAGGAAACTCTTGATATTGCAGGAATGTGTGGAAGTGTTAGAGTGCAAAAGAAGAATGACACGTCATGCAATTTGTGAAAAATTTGTTATAAAGAAGACTCAAGTTTATACAAATTTTAAGAGAAAGAATCTATTATGGACAAATGGTTGCAAGGAAACTGTCACTCTTCAAACAAAAAGCTGCTAAAAATGGTTATGGAAGAGTTAATAAACTCGCATGGGAATGATTTGTTGCAATGCCGGCAAAGAATGTGCCAATTTCAGGGCCCATTTTCCAAGCCAATTCTATTGAAATCGCCCACAAGTTAGATTTTAAAAGTGATTTTACGACTTCAAACGGATGGTTGAAATTGTGCAAGAAGAGATATCAAGTATCTTGCTAGACTGTATGTGGAGAAGCAAAGGACAGTGATCACAGCGCAGCAGGTGAGTGGGTGAGTGGCTGAAAAGAATTCCAGAGATCACATCTGGGTACAACGAAACAGATGTTTTTAACTGTGACGAAACTGCGCTGTTGTATGTACTACAAAAGTGATTTAATTAAAAGATAATTATTTTGTGACAAAATGCATTGTATTTGGCTTAGTCAAATTTGAAAACCTGGTAATAAAGGAAAACTGTCTTTAACGGAAATTTCAATCGGTCCCGTGCTCTTCTGTTATGAGCTTCCATTAGGCATGGTTTGTTTTTATTGACAAGCTAACAACACTAATGACCAGAGATCCTTTCATCTAAACACTTAACGTACCACAACCGCCACACCCACCCCACCCCCACCCCCACCCCCACCCCCACCCCCACCCCACCCCCACCTTCACCGCCACCACCACCACCACCACCACCACCACCACCACGCCTCTCTCTACCCCCATTCCTCACCATCTCCTCTGACCTCTCCACTATGACCATCATTCTCAACAACAAAAGAATCACATACCATATTCAAATTGCACTGTGCTCCCTAACAAATATTCTAAACAATTAGCGCAAAATTTGCTCCTCATCCACTCCATTCTTTTCCAATAATGAACAACTACCAATCAAGCAATTTTTATTCGCTTTTCTTTCTCACTTAACCCTAGAAATAGGAAGTGGGGGGAGTCTCAAGGAGCCCACCACCTTGATATTGGTTTCAGTTCACTTGATTCATGTGCTCAACATTATTGACAAATGATGTAATGGCTGAGGTAGTTCCATTCTTTGTTTTTTCTCAACAGTGGTGGAAGATTTGTGTATCTCTTTTTTTAAATCTGCATTTTTCTATTGTGTGTTCGATAAACTCCATCGTTCAAGACAGCTTTTCCATTGTGCTTTTAGTGATTTTACTATGTTTCCCCTTTTGTCCTTGTAGGAGAATTTTACTGTTATGCGTTGGCAATGTTGTCACATCCATATTTTTTTGCAAACACCGAGCAGAATTGGCAGTAAGAGTTTGACTATTTTTCAGTTGTTTATTCACTCAAGATGTCAGAAGGGTTGGTGGAATGGGAAAGAGAAGGATGGTTGAGAAGGACAGTATAATGTTAATAAGTATGTACGAGAAATTTGTATTTCTAAGTAATCAATAAATATATTATCTCTGGATAAGAAGATTTATAATTTTTTTTCTTTTCTTTCTTTCTTTTGTATGAATTGTATGAGTGGGTTTGACAAGCCTCTCCTGAGGAATAGACTCTCGTAGTGCTAAGATTCTGCTAAGAACAATGCTCAATTTATACTTTCGTAGTGCTAAGATTAACAAATACCATAGAGAATGCAAATCCAAAATCATGTCTTGACACAGCAAAAGTTACAGAAAATGTTCTCAAAAGTTCCTTCTTTAACAAAAATTGATAAAACTTCAGAATCTATTATTAGTAACTGCTTTAGCAACTTATCCAACACATCTCCCAACCTCTTTCCTCTTCCAACTTCTCTCCTCTCTTCTCGTAACAAAAATCAGACCATTTATTAATCTGCTCCTTTTGCGCACAACCAGGACACCCTGCCATGAATTGCCCACATAACATTACTACTACCTCCTCACTTGCAAAGCTACATTGCTCATACTGTTATGTAACAAACCATACCTCACAAAATTGTAGACAAAAAATTGTAATCATTTCCTACCCAAAAACTTTCTTGTAGATTCCATGGAAATTCAAATCATTCGCACAATGCAGACAATTCAAAATCCCCATTTACCACAGAATCTGTAATTTTTTCTCCAAACCAAACCACACTATCAAAGAATGCAAATCATTCTTTTCAATATATAATAATCCACAAGCAATGCTGTATTTAACTTCTCTTAATTTGCAATTCCACCAGCTCCCAGCTCCACCCCCACCTCTTCATACAGCATTCTAAGCAAACATGAACAACCTCTCTTCAGTGGCACAGCCAGGAGGTTTCCAATTCAACAATCCCAAGGGCAACAGGCTGGACTCGTTCAGGAAAAATTCTTCCCCTCCCCGCACATTCGTATAAAAATTTTCAGCAATGATAATTTTCCTTTAGTAGATAGTGGAGCGTAGAAATCTATTTTATTCAGAAAATTCTTTCCATCAATAACATTTCTAACAGTGCCAAAGAAATTTACAATTCATCACAGGCCACTATCTCAATGTTTCAGGTTGATATCTGTAGAAATTCAGTTTCCATCTACTCCTTTCTCTGCCTCCCAAAATTTCATCATATATGAATGACCCCCACATACCTTGGCTCATGGAATTATCAACATTTACTTTTTATTTCATAATCATGTCATAATGGACTGCAATGACTCAACATTGTGCGTAAGAACCATGACGTTGCCTTTAGGCGATCTTACACTACTACAAAAGCAGATGCCTGGTGGAAATGACAACAGGCCATGTTCACCATCCCACTACTACAGCTTTCTCTCTTACCACCCACCCTCCAGTGCCCGTAGACACCGGTTGCACCAGCCCTCCCCCAGCGTTCCCCTTCACTGCATCACTTCTACCATCTCCATCACTTCTACCACCCACTTAGAAAAGAAGCTTCCAGGGCTGTGTCAACATATTTTCCATTCCACAGTGTGAAAGTTTTCCTGGTTATTAGGGCTTAAATCCACATGGTGATAAAATATTTAACAATGAAATATTTTGATGAACAATGATGAATATTGGCATTTTAATGATAGCTCATCACTCATAATGTCCAAAATATTCATATTATGACAGTATGTTGAAAGAATATTCTTCAAAATATTCTTACAAACTTCTTTATTTTCAAATTTACTTCTCAAAGTTAGATTCTCAATAAATTCTCCAAAATAATGACATTTAAGAAGCTTTAAAATTAGATGTTTCAATGATCTGATGTACATTTTTTTTAAAAAAACTTAAAAAATATTTTCTTTAAAAGAAAAATAGGGGTTCCTGTTAATCTTAAAGAGTTTTTGCTCAAACAGAGCAATGCATGCTGGTAATTATGGTATAGATACTTTTATCATTGAAATTGCCAAAAGTTTGTAGATTGCAAAAGTTGACATTTTTTCTGTCCTGCACTATCAATATTGAAGCTGGCAATTTATTCCTTCTTCAATACTACATCTTAAAATGATGTTTTTAGCTACTTACAAGCCAATATTCACCCTTGTCTCCATTAGAGATGGGCTCTGGCATATATATACATACACCGGCAGAACCCGGCAGACATCTCTGCCTTTTTACTCTTTCTCTCTCCCTCTCTCTTACCCTCTTTCCCCTCTCATTTCCTACTTTTCTCTTTTTTTCCCCGTTCCCTTTTCCCCTCTCTTTTTATCTCACTTTTACCTATCTCTTTTCCTCTCTTTGCCTCTTGTCTTTTCTTCCTTTATTTTCCCCCTCTCTCTCCTTCCTCTTTACTTTCTTTTTCTTCGAGTTTTTAAAAATTTTCTTTTTTACAAACCATATCCTGACAATAACGAAGAAAGAAAGGGAAAAAAAATTATCCAAATTGGTGCAGTCTTTCAAAAGTTATGCGCTTACATACATTTCGGCAATTCATTTTTATTTATATAGATAGATATGTATATACTTCTAGAAATTACTTCAAACATGGATGTTTATGCATGTTTTGACACCCCACAAGAAAACAATAATCTGTGTCAGTAGGATCGATTCATTCATAAAGCTATGAATCTGGAATATACATAGTAATTTCTAGTTGTGACAATTTCCTAAAACTTCCAAAATAAGGTTTTGTGCAAAATGGTTCATCAGTTTTTGTAAGGATAGATCACATATTTACATAAGAGGTATTTTACAAAAAAATGTTTTTGTGGTCACGATTGCTTCAGATCACCTCTTAAGAAGTTTCTCAAAATGTCAAAAGTTTTTGAGGTTAAATATTTCCTTTATTTTGTAGCTAATAAGAGGTTAAGTGATAGTGACCTCTCGTTGGCCAGTGCTCTTCATTGTGGCCACCTGAAGTAGAGATTGGAGTTTGATTTCCTGGTAGTAAAGCAGTATTCCTTCATGTAGTGAAGCGTTCCTGCTGATGCCATCTTCTTGTCGGTCTGCCTCTATCCCTCTTGCCATTCGGTCTAGTTTTATGCCATCCGGGTTTGTCCATTCTTTTTACGCATTTTCTCCATTTTCTTTGGTAATTTTTGATTTCTTCTGCTAAGTTTCTTGTTTTCAGTTCTTTCTTAATTGTTTCAATTCAAATTTCGTCTCTTCTTGTTACTCCTAACATTGCCATTATAAACTTCATCTTGAGCTACTTCTATGCTTCTGGTTTCCTTTATGCCCATTATCCACATTTCTGATCCTTAACATATTTGTATATTGTCAAATATTGTAAAATCAATTTAATTTATAATTAAATTGATATCTAACAAGTGGCAAGTACTTTTTGAAGGTTTTAGATCTGGACACAGTGACACAAACATTAGCATTTCTCAGTATATTGTGTAGTTAAAGGACGTGTGCTGTCATAAAGTGCATATGCTCAAACTTTGTTTTCTTTTTTAAGGGCCGACAATTTAGACCAAGGTGCCAGCCACCATTGCCTGATGGAGATTTATTGGAACATCCTGCTCTGCAACATTTAGTTCTGGATTTGGCTTCACATTTGGAAGTCCGTGGACATTTTATGGAAACAAATGAAATGGACTGATCGCTAGCTGGTAGCAGTTCACCTACTGCTTTAGCTCCTAGGAACTCAGAGCCTCCTGGATTAAGCAGCAATGTTCTGAAACAACAGTGTATACTAAAATCACAGGTGAAATTCGTACTTTGGACCAGTATGTATTACTTGACAAGCTTTGCGAACAGTGATGGCCCAACTAAGACAACAGCGCATGAAGAAATGTCTGTCCCTGTACAACATGTAGAAAAATGTAGTATTGGAGTTCTACCTACATCTGTTTGCAGCAGTTTATTTGCATGGATAATTGTTGTGTTGCAAGTGCTTGGTGGAGGCTTCATTAAATCGACAATACAGAGAGAAGATGTGCAACAGTTTCTAGTCAGTTAACATTTAAACCTGTTATAATGGAAAGTGTGGTGAAGCTGTTATGTATACGTAATGTATACATTATTTCTCACTTCACAGCATGAACTTGAGTCATCATCAAGATTAACGTGTTACAAATTGTTATATTTCAACTGTACTACTGGTTCATTACTTTCTTTTTCGTAACAAGGGAGCTTTGTCCAGGTAATTTATGATGAATTACCTGTATTTTCTCAGATAAATCCTTTTTATAGCTTTAAGAGAATGTAATTATGATTAATCTTGATGGAGAATTGAAAATCAGTGCTACAATAGTTCTCATGTTGCAGAGCATTTTGTACAGCATAGAGAAAGGCTTCTGACAAGGCCTGCATTGTTACGTAGGAATATTGCTAGATGGTTTGCTTTAGAAAATTGCAGCTTGGCGACTAGTCATATTGTTAGCGATGCCAACCAACCACTGCCATCCAAGACAAGTTGGAATCGCTTACAGGCTGTGAGGCAATGAGGGCCCATGACTTAAATTGTATTGCATTGAATCTCTTATGATAAGCTGGGTAATGATTACAGTAATCTGATTGTTTATAATCAGTAGTTTCCTATGTTGATATGAGAAAAACTTAAGTCTGCTGAAAGGAATACAAAACGTATTCTTGATTATTTGGGAACAACTTTGTGACCCTGTGTGATTTTTGTGATACTCATCTTCCATATTGGACTGTCTAATTTCTACGGTCGGCCCAATGTGTGCATTCACTAATGTGTAGTGCATGGATGGGATGTTTCTTCTTAATATTTCAGTCCACCTCATCTCTGTTATTTCACTTCAGGGAATACAACTGAAATAACCACCACTTTACATGTAAATAACTGTAGTTAACAATAATTACCTTTTCTGTATATAAGATAATATCAAGTACAGTATTTAGTCTCCCTGATTCGTAATGTATGAATCTCGCTTCATGAAATATATTTAATGAAATGTTAAAGTGAATAATGAAAGTTAACACAATCATATCAATCTAAAATACATATGTAATACAGCATATGGATCATGTTCATCAATCACCTTAGCTTTATTTCTTACTTTATTTTTTATTCATATGATTATAAGTTTATTTATATGTATATATTTTTATTTGATTCTAATAATTTTATTAAAACTACAGGATAGACCATGAGTGTTATTTTATTTGCAGTGTTGTT
Organism: Teleogryllus occipitalis; assembly: GCA_011170035.1. NCBI lineage: Eukaryota > Metazoa > Arthropoda > Insecta > Orthoptera > Gryllidae > Teleogryllus > Teleogryllus occipitalis. The sequence continues at coordinate 139,929 of BLKR01000556.1, forward strand.
ACAGCACTAAAGCTTGTGATTTTTTCTGGTCAGACAGAAACTAGTCTAGTCAAGGAGTGCAAGATGACATAAGTGTATGTTTCTACTTTTTGTCATGGATGGGAGATATGAAGGCAGTCTCTGTTTCTGTGTTGAATATGCTGTTCTCTATTGTTTCATTGTAGTGTCTAATCAGTTCTTGAAGTGTTTTCATATATGTATCTCATTTTGTCCTGGAATGCTTAAACATACAAACGTTCCTGATGTTCATAATTAAACAGTTTACTGTATGCAATATGAAACTGGGATGGCTGACATCTTTACTCATTCATGTAATTTTGGGCTTCAGTTTACTTTGGTCAGTTATTAGATTTGCAACATAGCTATTATGTGTAAGGAAACCTTATTTTCATCACAAAATTGGGAGTAATAATGTGTTCAGATATTCAATCAAATAATGGAATCAATATTACTAGATTAGTGCAATTAAATAAAGCAATGAAACATAAAGCAATGGGCATAAAAATTATGAAAATTTATCGCCCACAAATACTTCTTTAGATAGGTACTTCTTGTAAAGATTTTCCATGTGTTGAGTAGATTTTATAAAAGTCAGTTGTATTAAAATTAAGCTAATTTTCTGAAGTGAATGGATTTGAATCCGTATTTGTTCTAGTTTAATAGATAAGGAAAACCTGTTTTTTCAGTGACTTTGCATCTTAGCTATCATTATGTGTATTTGCTTTTCCAGTATTGACACAGTGTTGTGTTAAGTGAGACTGTCAATGAAATTTGAGTAAGTGTTGCACACTCATTGAGTGTAGGTGGAATGTCCTTTTTTATTTGCCCGAGTGGTGTAGGTACTCCAGAAGTATCTAATGTTAGTTGTGTGCGGTTGACTTTTTGATTACTACACTGGGAGATTTTAGGTCAGGATTGACTCTCCCATTGAAATCAGTAGTCTCAAAGGCATTGACCTGACAATATCAGCTTCCTCAGACCATGAGGCATTGATTGCAAAGCACTGCATGGTAGTGATAAAAGGAAAGAGGATATTGTAATTAAATAGTATCAGTGTGTGAGAATAAAGAAAGATAAGCCTTGAGGTTGTTCAGCTGCTTTAATGTGGCTGAAATATTGTTAAAACTATGCATTCTGCATTCCATTTTGTATTTAATAATGTGGGAGTTTGTGTGTTGAAAGGAGTTTTAAAAAGACATTATTTAATCATTCTGTGAGAATGTTTTTACTTTCTCAATATACGCAATATAAAAAACGCAATTGTGCAAAAAATTAATTTCAAGATTTTTTAAATTGTGCCTGTTGGATGTCTATTGGGGAGTGTAATGGAAATACTTGGCTTTTTATAATAAAAATTAATTATTAAAACCTGCCAGCAAATAAAGTATTTTATTCAGTGATGTAGTTTCTTAAAAGAGATGGCACTATTGTTTGTTGCATTGATGAAGATTGTGCTCGCATGTATCTCTAAGTTGGCAATTATCCATAAACAGGGGTAACCTGTGCAATAATCTGCTGTGAAGCATTAATGTGTTGAGCATTGCTTGCTCTGCCCAAGACTGCCGTGTTGCCAGAATTCTGGTTCTTACGTCCTGAGTAAAGAGAAGGATAACCACGTATTTCTCATGGTTGATAGTTCATTTTAAAGTTCTTTTTCTTTTTATCAATTACATTCCAAGTTAAATGTGTATAAAATACTTCATTTTCACTACCATTAGGATTATCACCATGACACATTCAGTATTACCTACTAGTCCATACTCATTTATGTGCAATTTTGTATCTTTATTTATACTATATAGGTGGTTATATTCACTTACTATCCGGTTTGTGCTTACAAAATATTTGACGGTTTAACAATAGTAGTACACTGAAATTAGTAACATAGAAAAATAACAGGAATTTCCAACAATCTCTGTGTTTGTTTCCTTATTCCCATCAACTATGTCGCATATACATTTCATCTTGGTTTAGATTATAGGGAAATTTTATTGTGTTTTCTAATTTCACAATAATAAGAATAAGAGTAATACTGTTCATATCAACTTCTTTAACATGTCTATTGTGATCTTTATGTATTTTGTCTTGTAGTAGCCTCATGCTATGTTTCAGGTTGAGAGCTGTTGAGTTGTAACAGTGTTTCCTTACAATTGTAAAACAAAGTGTACAAAAGTTAACTATTGTGCAAAAAATGGAATAGCTTAAAAGATTACACAAGTTCTGACGAAGTAAATGAGATATTACATTAATATCACAACTATAATAAAATAATATTGTAGAAGACTCTAAAATTTAATGTGTCAATTTATTTTGACCTCTTCCTGGTTCTACCCCCCCCCCCAGTTTCCATTGGGAGGTATTGGGCGATTTTAGGAAGGCTTGCCTATAGTAGCTTCTTTCAGGGCTCTTTCTTAGCTTGGAAGTATGCCAGTTGTCTCCTCATTGTTTTCTGTTTAAATTTAAAAGGAGGTCATTACTTTGGCTGAGCTTCAGTTATAGTCTGTTCCAAGTAAACATTGAATCGCAACAAATATTGACAAAGAGTATATTTCGTGCTACACTTGATCGTGGGTATGTTGGTGGTAAATATATGCTTCGTCAAGATCTCAAAAAGTTAGCGCTTCACGCTCAGATGTTGGCTGGAGCACTGGACGTAAGTGGGGGAGGACGAGTAGGAGGGTCAGTTGGCAGGTGAATCCTGAAATAATCTCGCGCCGGTTCATCCTATGGGTGTTGCTGGTTTTCTGCAGCTGTGTGAGGTAGCAGACACTTTACATCTGGTAGTTTTGATCAGATGAAGCATGGGCGATGATCTCCCAGGTGAGCAGGTTGCAAATGAATTGTGGATTGTACGTAGGGCCTAAGGAGACGATTTTAGCCTGCCTCTGCTGTTTTATACATAGAATGTTTATTTTTAATCTGTCTCGGACCTCGCCGCCGGTAGTGCTACGCTACGGCCAAATAACATATAACAGTTCGTGATATTGGAGCCAATAAGGACACTAACCTCGCAACCCAGTAAGAATGCCGGAGCGGATATTACAGCACACTAGACAGTTTGCATTTCCGGGGCGGGAATTCTTTTAATGTTCGCTCTTGCGATACAGCGCGCGCGCTGACATTAATTACGTAGTTCTTGGTGAAGTGACAACAGAATTATTGCATTAATTGTTTGTTCATCTAAATAAAGTTTAATGGACGATTATCAGTTATGTTTTATTCCTTCAGTTCAAAATGTAGAAAGCCCACTCATTCTAGCTTTCCTGTCAATTTTCGTAACTAAAGTTAAACTAATATTCCCTTCAGGAACGAAATTGTGAACATCACAGACTTTGAGATTTACAGCTTTCATCGAGTTAAGTTTAGTTTACAACTTTAAGGTGGTTTTACAATAATTTAGAGATAACGAATTTAGTGCCTTTTTCCCCTAGTATGTATGTAAAGTATTATCGACGTTTTTAAAAGTCGATTCTCCTGAGCTCAGTAATATTATGTGGCAGTGTCTATTTAACCCTTACATAAAATTCACCTGTATTTTCAAGCAAGGCAAATTCCGTGTTTGGTCTAATGAGCTAATTTGTTTGAATCATTTTTCACTCCGATATTTTATCGAAAAGCTGTGGTATTTTTCTGTAATTTTGGCGGTAGCTTTGCAATTGTATTTTTTTATGCCTTTTTATAATAAATATTTGCTGTAGAATATGTAGATGAGGAATACAATGGCTAGCTTTCTCAGGATGTGTAGTTGGTTTTTTTTTTTTTTTTTTTTTTTTACGTGTTAAGTAGTATATCCAGAGGTTTACAAGAGGAAAATTATTGTTTGGAGCAATTTAGAGATAATTTTCAAGAAGTTTTGTGTAATACTGTATTTGTTGGCGTATTGTAAAGTAAAAGAAAATACCCTGGCAAATAAATTAGCCCCTGGATAATTTAGATGCAAATTATTGTTTACTCATAGTGAAGTATTTTTATGTAATTGCTGTATTTTTTTATAATTGTAAAATGTATTAACATTCTATCTTTTCAGTTTTTAGAATTAAAGTATACCCTTCTTTACTGATTTACTAAATTCACCTGCTTGCAATAACGGCCATACTCAGAAGAAAGAAACGGTGGTGCATCCCATGTTTCCATCAATCCATTATAACCTAATGTAAGTTATCTTGCACATTGGCAGCGAGGTAAGACACTCATTATAACTCGGAAAAATCTGAATCCCACCAGATACACTACCTTTGTGACAAATTTTCTCCCTATGTATATTTTCATATTCAGTCTCATTACAAATTGTAACTTCATGAATAATCATTTACTAGAATAACATAGGTCAATCTTGATAATACTGTCGTCTTTCATAACTTAATTCAGTATCTTTGAATTTCATTCCATCTGGATGGCAATGTGGGCATAGACCATCACTTAATCATTCAAACAATTTTATTTAATTCCGTTGTTTTATATTCACGTACGATCTTTCCTTTCTGGGATGTTTAGTAGGTAAAATAAAAGCCTTACTGTGCCCTTCCAACTAACAAACAGATAAATTCATTCTATCCCCTTGATGTTAGATGGCATCATAACACGAGTAACGTTGGCCTCCTTGTTTCATTTTTCGGAGAGCTGAACATCCCATTGCATAACCGTTTATGATATGTGAACGGTGTACCACGTCACACGTCAGTAGGCACGAGAAACAATAGCTGGCTGCCTCCTTCGCTTCCTCTAGCTTCGAGTGAGGTGGTGAGCAGTTCAGCAAGGCTGGAGTCATGAAGTGTGTTTGCGGCAGTGGCATCATGTTGTCCACAGCTTCGCCTCGTCTCGCACCCCGCGTGCCCCCGCAGACCTACCGCTGGGAAGACCTCCGAAGGATCAGAGCGCTGGGAGGCTACCCATGGACGCATCTCACTAAGCCTCCCTTCAGCGACTCGTGGGAAGACGTGAGGTAGGTTCTTTGTAAACGGGGTGTATGGCAGCGTCGTAACCGATACCGACACACAAACGAATCAGTTTCTGATCAGACCAAAACATGTTTCACCCGGTCAACTACCCCACCCACAAGCCATCATTCTGCTGCGGTTTCACTTAAATGAGTCTTTTGTACATATAATAATGTCAAAAAGGGCACGCAATAGCGCATTAGTTAGTTGAATATAAGTTACGTAGCACTTATTTGGCCTCGTTTCAGACGCTTATTATCACTAAATTCTGTCAGTTTTGTCTAATTTTCGACAGGATGTTACATGGTATCTTGGGCATGTGTTTTCATAGAGTTTGCACACGCATTCACTGTCGGCTTTATGGAAGTATTCCCTCTTGTACAATTGGTAGTGGAAGCCATGGATCGAGAACCTAATATAGACATGACGCATTTTTTGATTGGGTTCCATCCATTTACAATTCTTTCGAATTCTGTCAGCCTTCATGCAGCTCGTTGTGTGTATTTTGCAAATGTACATTCCCGCCTGAGATATGGCATAATATTCTGGGAAAGTTCATTCTTTAGTCCCCAGACATTTGAGATTGTAAAAGAAAATTATCCGAATAATGAAAAAATGCCATCCACGTGATCCCTGCAAGCCTCTTTTCATTGAACTTGGAATCTTACCAATGCCTTGCCTATTTATTTACGAATCTGTAGTATTTGTAAAATCTGACTCACTGAACGGTGGGAACATATTTTCATGTAATACTGATATTTATAATTACAACACACGATGTAGAAATCATGTTCATCAAATGTCAGTATCAACAGCTCACTACAAGAAATCCACATGTACGTTACTTTACAACGCATTGCCAGATGAAATTAAACAATTAAAATCTATTCACAAATTTAAGTTCAAAGTAAATTTTTTTCTGCTGCATAACTGTTTCTATACAATTAGAGACAATACTGGTCATCAAAAAGAAAAAGAATGTTTATTTAACAAAACAATGGTATAGAATAGTAAATTAGTTTACATTTGTAATGTATAATTTAAAAAAAAGACTTAATATGCCTGTAACAAGTAATTTACTTCAGCTTCGGGGCTATATCTTCAGTAATGCTGCCAACATCTATGAGTGATGAGTGCAATATTGAATAGTAGTGGGCTCAGGCAGCCTCCGTGTAGGATGCCGTTAGCTTGAGTGATTTCTTTTGATTTGCGACAGTGTCGTCTGTGTTCATATAGTTAAGGTGGAGAATGTTTTATAAATGGGAGAAGGTATTCTCTTTCCCCGATATATCTTTCTAATTTATTTACAAGTTTTTCTCTGTTGAGGAAATCGAAAGCTTTAGTGAGATTCACAATACATTCTTCCTTTAGGTTTATGTAGCGATCTTTCAATTTCATACAGTACGTTTTCGATAGCCTGTGAGGTGGAGGGACCTAATCTGAATCCAAATTGGGCATCCGTCAGTCTTGTGTCCATGACGGACGATAGTCTGTTGCTTATTATCTTTGTGAACAGGTTAAACAAAGTGTTTTCCAACGCGATGTCTCTATAGGAGTCTTTTGCTTCTATGTTCCCTTTTCCTTTAAATATGACTTGCATTGTTGTGTACCTCTAGTTATCTGGTGTTCTTCTGAGTTGGATGCATTTATAAAGTAAATCTATCCAGCGTTCCTCTAGGTATTTTTTGAACATTTTATGTGTTCGTTAAATATGGTGTCCGGACCAGCTGCTTTGTTGTTTTTGAGGTTTCTTATTGCCCTTGCGATTTCAGTTCGGGTGATGGCAGGGAATTGCACATTGAGAGTTTCGGGTTATTGGAATGCACAGCTTGTATTCTGTGTGTTGAGAATATTTGAAAAGTGATTTTCCTAGGAGTTTATTTGGATACAGTTCGAGAATATTGTTTTTTTCTGCTTAAAGGCTATGAATGGGTCGTTTCCGGTTTCTTCGGCGAGCTTTATCCTTTCCTACGGGTTTTTTTTTTTTTTTTTTTTTTTTTTTTTTTTTTTTTTTTTTTAAATCTTAAGGAGAGTCTTATATTTTCTCCTTGACGAACCGTATTGGTGATACATTAGTGCTGAGTGTTCCGCCCCAAATTAAGCACGGAGTGGCTGCTACGGGACCCCGCAGTGAGGGGAGCACCCGCAAATTCCTTAAAAATGTAAAGGAAGTCCAAAACGAACCGAGATATAAAAGCAGGAAGAACTGGTGAAGCGAAAACATCACGTACTTTCTATCCCGTATTTTCACGCAAAATTACGAGAAAAGTCCTCAATTTTTCGAAAAATTGTACAAGACCTGATTTCAAAATCTATCTTTAAGGAACAGATTTCATTAAGGGGAAAAATCTCTATCTTCATAATAGTAGTTGTAGGAAACAATTTTGATTTTTGCAATTTTTCGAAACATCCGAGTTTTTAAAGAAAATGAGTCTTGCACCATTCTCTTAAACATTCTTCACACTACTCAACAACGAAATTGAATTTCAAACTCAAGAGACCGCGACATCACCCTGGTCGATTGGGGAATATCAATTTTGGAGAAAATTGGTTTGACAGTTTAGCCACTAACGTTCACTGACGTACGGACAGACAGACGTGTTGCCGTCATTCGATTTTTCGGTGTCAAGGACCCACAAAACACGGATTCTGACTACACCATGTGTTTTTTCTAACTTTTGCAACTGGATTTATCCACTTTTTCGTTACCAGGGCCCTGTAATAAGAGTTTTTCTGCCGAAAATTCGCTGTTTTTCCGCACAGCATTACGTAACTTTCTCTCTACTCTGTAGCGAGAAAGTAAAAGAAGGGAAAGTAATGGAAAAGGGAGACAATGCCTCAGATTCTCGTAAGCAAGAAAGTCTACATCAGACTGCGGCGCACGAAAATCCCTTGCAATGAGAACGCGCTTGAGGAAGAGGCTACTCGATATTCTCATTACTAACAACTCTTGTAGCGAGCAGTAAATAGTGTTTGCGTAGCAGAAAGAAACCACGCGACAAGTACTGTGTGAAGCCTAAAACGATGAGTGGATTTTTGCATAGCGTGATACTGCTTAGCGTATACCACTTTTGAGCTTCTGGGCACATCCACAGAGGCTTAAAAGTTGTGTACGCTAAGGTACATCAAAAAGTCCCTAGTTTTTGTACAAGTTGTAGGTCAAAATGGAAGAGTTCCGAACTGTGCCATCAAAGTGTGCACTAAATTCTCATTATGCCACATCCTCTTTTTATTTATTTGTTTTACGTCAAAAACATAAAAACTGCGTGACGTGCTACGGGGAGAAGTGAATTCTGTGCACGTTTTCATAATTCTGTGATCTCTACCCTAAGCCATACACTAATTGAATTTTGAGTACAGAAAGAAGTGAACGTGTATTGCAAGGACTGTCAACAAAATATTTGCTCCGATGTAATAAAATATATTTTCAAGGGTAAATCAGCTATAAATTTCGGATATCATCATGTCCTTCGTGAGGGAATAATACTTCCTGCCGCGACAGCATGAAGAACGATAATTTGAATAACTATATTTTCCATTGAATTCTAGAAGTCGTGTACAGATAATGAAGTTATATTTATTCACAGAAGCAAAACAAGGGACCATCTCAGCATTTGCTCAAAGGATCGGGGAAACTAGACGAAAAAGCTGATCGAGATGGCGGTCATCTCTCAGAAGCTGCGGTACCAGAAACTCCTAGAAGCTGCGGTACAATTCTTGAGACAGGTTGTTTAGAATTATACAGTCCAAATGGTAAATAATGCATTAAACATTACTGTTAAAATTAAATTTACTTTCCTTTTGATGCTCAGTATAGACTCTAATTGTATACAAACATTTATGCAGGAGAAACGATTTTACTCGGAATTTAAAATTTTCTATCGAATTTATTCGTTTAATGTCATCTGGCAAAGTGTTGTAAAATAATGTACATGTATGTGAATTTATTGTATTGAGCTGTTGATACTGTCATCTGATGAATATGATTACTACGTTGAAAGTTATAGTTATAGACATCGGCGTTTGCTCAAAATATATTACTGCCCTTAAGTAAGTCATTTTTGACAAAATACACCGATTCAAGAGATAAGGTAAAGGTAAAATTCCTAGATTAATAAAGAGAGGCTTACAAGATGGATTGGTCGTTTGTGATTCCGGGCGCGTTAACTGCTGGGCTCATTAGTCCCGTAAGCATGTTTTTCATCGGGAGTTGGCGGTGATTTTCCCTACTGGATGGCGAGATCCGGCGCCGACCAACCGTCGACTAGCGGTTTTTTCCCAACTTGGTATCTCCCACCAGCGGGGAACCGCCCCAGCCGGGACAAGTTCTAGGTCCCCGACCGGTCTCCCGGCATGTGTGGTAGTGTAGTGCATGTTAGTGTAAGGAGTGAGGATAGGAAAAGAGGAAGGAAAGATCGCGCCTGGTCCGTTTGTTAGGGTACTGCTCCAGCATTCGCCTGGTGTTGATCGGAGAAACCACGGAAAACTTCCGATCAGAGCAGCCGGCCGCTAGAATTCTTCTCCAGATAGCGACTGAATTCGACCTAGCTGAAAAGCTAGTGTCGAAAATCCTGCCGCTGTGTCGTCGGGACTCGGACCTACGACCTCCCGGTCAGAGACACTGCAGTGACATCAGTTGATGCACTGAGCAACCGCTCCCGGCTTACGAGAATCATGTGGGTGGGATTTGCTTATTATTTGTTCAATTCGTTTTGTAATTTAAAAGTCTGGGAGCTATGAGATGTATTTCTTCAGAATATTATGCCATATCTCAGGCGGGAATGAACATTCGCGAAATATACACAACGAACAGTATGTGTGAAGGCTAACTGAATTTGAAGGAATTCTGAACGCGTAGGATAAAGAAGTTAATTTTTTTGTGTTCAATTCTTTTAAATGAACGTTCCATGTTAGGTTTGACTGAATTGAGAGACCTAAAAATTTTGTTACTTTAACATCAGTAAATGGCACTCAGTTGAATTTCAATGGAGTACAGAATTATTTATTTGAAATGGAAAACTGCATTGAAATCGCTTTCTTTTCATTTAATATTAATTTGTTATTACGGAAATAATTTGACACATTTGATATTGTAATATTTGTGGTTTCTTGATTACAAAGAATATTCGTATCATCCGCTTCGTATCCTCTTGATTCGAATTTTTTCGTCTAGAGCTTCCCATAAACTTTACACTTAACCAATTGTAACATATTATTATACAATTGTTATGTTATTATATAAATTTAACTGTTATTATATATACAGAAAAGTATATTTACAGATTAATGCCACCACCATGATGTAGCATCATGGAAATAAATAGTACTCTAGGGCCCTCTAGGAATATGGAGTCAGCAGCGCTCTGTCGCAATCAGTTGGGAACAAATTCTTCTAATTTTTCGGAAGATCTCCTCTCTCAGATGTTATCCTTCCTACCGGCTGAGTGAGCTCAGAGCCAGCAATACCATTGTATTTGCAGCGATGCTTACCGGATTGAAATTCAACGATTAGCCGGTGGCGGATTTTCGACACTAGTTAATAACCCAAGTCGAATTCAGCCGCTGTCTGGACGAGATTCTAGCGGCCAGATATTCTGATTGGTATTTTCTCTGGATTCTCCTATCAATACCAGACGAATGCCGAAGAAGCATCCTTACAAACATGTCACGGACAGCACGCGATCTTAGTGTCCTCTTCCTTGTCTTGTCCTCTCCCCATATTCACGCACACTTACACTTACATGTACTACACTACCACTCATGTCGGGCTATCAGTCAAGAGCTTAGAGCTTGTCGAGGCTGAAGAGGGTGCCCTGCCGGGGGAGCTGCCTGGACGAGTCCCCGGCAAATCAACTTGTAGGTCGGCGCCGCAAATTACCATCCAGCGGGGAACGGTCATCGGCACCTCCTGAGATTGATACATTCATTGTACTAACAGAACTAATGACCATTTCAGTTGACGTGCCCGGAAATATTTATCAATCTTACTATCTTCCTGCTCACGAGAAAATGAATCCTTTCGCCAACGCGCGTTCTCAACGTAACATTGTTCTCCATCCATGACTCCGTCCTTGGTCAGCGAGATTGATTCATTATCATCGATGAGATTTGAAAGAGACTGTACGATTTTATCGCTCGATGTGACGTAGTGACATTTTCTATCACTTCCTACTCTCTCTGTGCGCTCGACTTGCGCGAACTTGATTGCTGAGTTGGTGGAACGAGTACCAGCGTAGCGGTAGTTGGTGTTTCTAATGTTGATTCCGATGGAATTAAATGATCTTAAACGACCGAGAAGCTCTTTTCAAGTGTTCAAATATACAAAATTGCAGTTAAAATTGCACACCAATAATCATGCCCCACCCAGTAGACAAAGACAGACACGTAGCTCCAAGAATTCAACAAATCGGGGCCCAAAAACGAATGATAGTGGTGTATTGTGAACAGAAATTGAAAAGGGTTTCTTCTCAAGTTCATAACAATCGCTAATCTTCCAAAGCTACCGGCACAAGAAGATACAGGGGATGATTAATAAAATTAGATCTTTAAAAAAGATAATGTACATTAAGAAAATGACTATTTTTTTCGTAATTTCTTCTTGAAATTCATGCAATTTTTTAAGATAATGGTTTCTCAAAAACGGTTCCAAATTTTTTCTTGAAATGTTTCCCACGGATAAACGAAAGGACGCTTCATAAATGGCACATATCTCTTTTTCGTTGTGCTTTGAATTTTCCAAAATTGCAAGAGTTTTACAAAGCCTTGAATTTTAGCTTACTTTATACTTAAGCAATACATCAACATCTTCCAAACCTTGTCCCATTTAGATAGGGTCGGCTTTTTCGGATCGCTCACTACCATCCATTGTGATTTGACTGTGATTTTTACAACCGGCTGTCAGGCTGGCGTCAACCCCCAACCAAGGGAATACTTAAGCAATACATACTTTATCATTTTCTTCTCCTATAGGCTTCCTGCCGAAACCTCCAATAACTATTTAATTGTTATTAAAATTAAATAATAATTTTATTTTTAAAGGATGTGTATGAATTTTGTAATTTTAATATGATAGAAATAATTTTAGCATTTTTGTAGCCGGGCTTATTTCTCACTGGACATTCTTAAGAGGACACATTGATCTGGAAGCATTACCTTGTCCCTAAAAGATCCACAGAGTGATTTCCCTGTCAAGCAGTATCATTCAGCATTTTACATTTGGGAAGAGAATTGAATGACAATTATATTTAAAGACAGAAATCCACTATTTAAAAAGAAAAAAATGAAATGAATACAATTTTAATGTTTACAATATATACGTTTATAATGAATCAAACCTAGTCTTATTATCATCTAATCGTACGCCATCATTTTTATTACTTTCTCATACACAACTCGTTATTATAGGGAAAGTTATGTAGTGCTGCAGGAAAAGTCGACAGAAAAACGCGTTTTATGGATTCCTGATACCGAAAATATGATTTTTTGCGCCTATATGTAATACAGCCAAAACCAACGTTTTGTGGATCCTTACAACCGAAAAGGATTTTTTTCTCAAAAGTTTATCAGTCTGTCCGTCTTGTTTAGCAGAAGTGACTCCTTACATTGTGGGATAGGGTGCGTACGTTTCCCGCTATGTTGTGGAATAAATGAGTAGAATGGACGGAAGGATAATTAATGCTGAAAGATATAGTCAACTAAACTCAAATCGTTCATAAGTATCAGCAATATTCAGTAAAATCATGTTCATATGTGTCGAAGATCTTTTTCGCGATTCTTTCGCCACAAAAGGTATTTAATATCATGATTTTAATTATTCACGTTCGTAACATTACATATATTATTAGTATAAATATTTATTAATAGTAATCCCGTTGTAGAATTTGTGTTAGATAGGCTCAGAATTACGGAATATTGAAGTTCAATGAATGTCTATTTTCCCGAGTGGGAGTTCAGGCAACGGCAATTGATAACAAAAAACTAATCAAGCGTGGAGACACCTCAGTTGTATCTGACGTTTGATAAAAAGTAATATTCAATGTACTGCAACATTCATTAATATTAATGTGGTTGTAAGGTTAGTCTCACACAACAAGACACTTAGTTAAATTACTTTATGGGAAGAATTGTTTTTAGATAATTCATTTCGTAAGCTTTTACTGAATTCACTTGTAAGTGGATCCCCTGCTAATAATTAAGTCGATACCAAAATTTTGAAGACCAAAATGTCTGAAAAGTAATCGGTTCTGATGCCGGCCAACAGACGAGATTGTGTGGCAAATGGATTTAATATAATTATTTTAGATATTCACGTTTGTATATTTTTATGGAAGACTTGTAAATCCGTTATAGACCAGCATTGGATGGGCTCAGATTTGCGGTGCATGTGTTTGTCCTCTGAGAATAAATGCGTCTATTGCCTGCGTGTTGTTCTCGAGCGGTGGTTAGTTGAGTATCAGAATACCCAAGTGATTTCACCCAAATGAATGAAAGGTACACGTAAATACACTCTTCGTCATTGATTGCTGCACAATGAACAGTGGCTGCCAAGAAGGAGGCCTATGGACACGCGTCACACACTTCTACACACTCAACAACGTGAAAAACCTGTGGGAAGAAGAATGAAGTAGCGAAGGAAGCATTTAGAATACGCCGTTGACTTCCTACAACGGATTCATTTAAAATATCTTTTCGAAAGCTTGGAAATGTTAAATTTTCGTTTTTATGGAGGTGTTTTGTTGAAAGAACTCTTGAATTGTAATGAATTACAGAAACGATGTTACAAATAAATAATCCATAAATGTCACATACTCAAAATTGTCCCTAAACGAAGAACAAATACTCTTCATTCTTCACACAAATACACTCTCCACTTGTGGTAATGTAAGGTCACTAAAGTATTCTTATGCAATGTTACTCTTTGAAAATATTTCAGACATTTTGGTGTTTAAGTAAGGTAGTAGTCTTCGTGTAGTAAGGTAGAAAGTCAAAATTACCTTGAAATATACTTATTCTAGCTGTCATTTTTGATGTGTTAACTTAAATGAACGTCTTAGAGTCTAATGTGGCGAAACTGTGAACGTTTTGATGAAAGAATTGATATTGAATGTGGAATTTCTCAGCAACGCCAGGATAAAGTTTCGTTTTTGAGACGAAGTTGCAACTAATTCACTGTCACAAAATTTATGTACTGGGGCAGAGTCTCTGCAACATTATTTAATACCGTTCAGTAATTGTTACTTATTATCAGGAAAATAATTATTTTCAGTATGTTTTATTTTTATTAATTTACTTCTTTTTGGTCCTGTTCTTCCATAGACGGAAGTTAGATGACCCAATTAGGTTTTCTTTGGAAGACTTAATCAGGGTAGTTTACCGTTGCTTTCCCTAACGGTGGATTATTATTATTATTATTATTATTATTATTATTATTATTATTATTATTATTATTATTATTATTATTATTATTATTATTATTAAATAAAGGGATGATAGGATGATGATGAGAGGTGAGGTGATCGTGGACTTTTGAAACCATCCCAGCATTCGCCTTGTGACCGAATGAAACCAGAAAAATCACCTATCAGGACGGCCGGCCCGGACCTCTCGACTATGAAGTCAGTGCGCTTAGCACTGAGCCACTTTTCTCGGTATTCACTTACTTGATAAGAATTATTCTCCTTATTCTTATGAGTACATACCAAAACAGTACATTATTACATTTCATGTTGTCGAGAACAAATATCTCACTCCCTATATTGACTAAACCAACCATCTGAGACCTATCCACTCAATATGTTGTGAACATTAAGAAAAATTGAAATAAATCATGAAAGTAGTATTCTGAATACTCGGAATCATCAAATAGTTCTAGTATTTACACCATCTAGGGTGCATTTCGATGATGCCACTATTTTCTCAGATCATAATCAGTTGAAAATTCTGAGTTGGAAAACCGCCTACTTCCGAGAACTATTTGTTCCTCGGCGTTGAGCCAAGACTCGTGGCTCTTCCAGGACTAGTGGTTTGCGAGAGGGAAGATGGTATTCGAAATGTTGGCAAGCATTCGCCGCGGAAGTGCTGACTCGAAAAGTACATCATTTTCTGACGAATTAAATCACAAGGTTCAATATCGAGTCTGCAACTCTAAAATAGATTATGAATTGATACGTCATTTTGCATTCGGGAATATTAAATTTCAACATTGTCTATTCTTGAAACTGACCGGTATTTTTCTGATGCTTGGATGTAAAATAAAAGTAATAGTACGGTTATGCACATGAAACTTTGCACTTGTGTTAACGCATTAAAAGGCAAAATTGAAAATATTGAAATTTTCAATTTCGTTGACTTTTGTTCATATGAAGATAAAATAACAAGTAATAACTAATTTTGAAATAACTTAATTTCTCTGCAACTCCTATTGCGTGGTCATTGCTGTAAATTTATGGGCAGAGATACTAGAAGGCAAGTTTTTTCGATACGCGTGACCCAAAAAATCGTTTTTCAATATTGTATTTTTCTTAGCAAATAACTCAAAAATTTCGAGGAAAACAACAATATGAATAGAAACACTATCAAAGGAAATTTTATCAGTTTTAATTTTAAATACAATAGTTTTTTTCTATTATGTATATTTTTTTCTTAATTCGTTGCGTCGTTGTTGATGCAACGCGTCTCTTAACCCTTGTTGGGCGTTGAGCGCTTTTTTCTGGAGTAATCCTCCGTTGCTGAGCTTACTATATTGAATAATTACTATGTCAAGTCTCATCACGTCGCAGTCAGTGCCTTTTATCCCTTCGGCCAGGGGCTCGACGCCATTGGATCCCGGGGTTCCTGGCCGGTCACCCAATCAGGAACCCCCGAGTCTCGAATTCCTTAATCTTCGTTACTGCACGGAGCGTAGTAAACGAATTCGCCGGTTAGCGCCGCCGGCTTACATACGCCGGAGATTACATACTCACTACACACATTGCAATTTCCGAGCGAAAAAATCGAATAGGCTAGTCAAGAATTCTGTGGAGAACATTTGTTGCATCTCGTAAATATTATTTGAAGCAAGTGCCCATTAAAATAATATTAAAATCGATGAAATCAGATAAAAATGACGGGAAAAGTGAAGAAAAATTACTTATTTGCCGAAAAATGCAAAAAAAGTCATTCCTTTTTGAGACAACAAAGTTAAATTGTATGCTAAACGTCATTGTTCTAAAGAGAAAAGGAAAAAAGACATTTCATTAAAGTCCGCCCCCTAATTATAATATTTGGTAACTGTTACAATCAATGTGAGAAAGTATGTGCTGTTATTTGACGAGATATAAGCGAGAAAACAAATGTAGAGGCTTTCTACGTACCTCTTTGTAATGCTCGTAGGTCTCACAGAATTTTCAAGTATAATTTTACTCTTTCGTATTAACGAGTCATCATCATCATCATCATCATCATCATCATCATCATCGGGTGGAGAACATATAACTTGGTGAAAAGTCTCAGGGTTGAAAACTGTACTCGTCGTAATACTTGCCGTATGTATCTCTTTGAATAATTTGAATATGTCTACAACTTGTAAAAATTGAAAAGTCAGATATACGGAGTATATACCTGAGAGTCAGAATGCAAGAGACAAAAGTATAAAGGAATCTGGGCCGACACAAATAAAGTAGGGGAGCGTGGGAAAATAGAACCATCTTCTCCAGCCCTCAGACATAACAACGAGACTGTTTTGACGGGGGAGAACGCGATGGTGTGAGGCTCTGACGCAGCCGTTGGAACTGACGTAGGCACCGGCCGTCGGCGCAAGAAGCACGTGCACCACAGCGGTTGGAGACGTGCTGCGCCAGACGGAAGCAGACGAAACTACCCGCCTCGCACAGTTCTTTTTAAGGACCAAAGAATTAAAGAACTTTTTCGGCTTATGGTTGTCGTACACATCTCGTTAGGAAAAAACATTAGTTATCACAAAGATGTATTTTACTCGTATTTGTAGATGTAGTGTGGGGTGGAAAGGGAGGATTGGACTCATTAGTTCGGTTAAAACTACGAAACATGCGAAATGCAAAGAAAAGGTATGAGTTCCGTCATGCGCTTTTGTCTCTGAAATCTAGAGGCAGTTTTGGAAGCGTTCTTACTCTTCCTTTTATTCTCAGCAAAAAGGAAGCTTTGTCTCCAATATTTGTTATCAACATTAATTACTTCCCTCATTCTTATGTAGACGTGCAGTGGAAACTTTATTGGAATTTCAAGAGGAACTAAATGAATTTGGAATTTCCTTATCTGTCGACGTATAAGACGCTGTTCCTCTCCTCCATAAAAGTCAATAAAAGCAGAGCGTCTTACAATCTTCTGTTTAGGGTGACCACCTCTTCGGGTTTCACCCGAAGCTTCAGAGTTATTGAAGAGTTTCTCCAGTCTCCAGGACCTATTGTTTCAATCTCGACTAGTTATTGTCGACGCATTTATACGCAAATTATAACACATTTGAAAAATGTATAATGTTAAATTAGGTACTTCATTATGGTTGAATTATATGTAACTATGATATTTCAATTTTTAGTTTCAAGCAAGTTTAACACATAATGCAACAAAGTGTAATTCGATTTATTTTCGACCAAGTTTGAATAAACATAGTTTATGACTGTTCAAAGTTGAAAGAAAATAAAATGAATATAGAAAAATGTTAGACTGTTAAGATATCAGAAAACTCGAGTTAAGTTCTAATAGTTCCTCTGAAATGTCTGCTTTGTCAACATCTGATTTCTATTTTATTGTCTCAATAACATTTCCAAATAACATTGTAGATAAATTATATGAATTTTAACACAAAAAATATGCCTGAGCTAAAAGTCATCGCTGTTGGCTAAGAATATGATGGAAGGAGTTAAATTTGGTTCGTAGGGTGTGGCCAAAATCGTTTATTGCTGATTGAGTTTATGCCTCTAGGAGCCACGGTTAATGTTGATGCAAATTGTGAAACACTGAAAAAAATAGTCGTCTTGCATCTTGCTCCTCAACAACAATTTCAGACCTCATGTTGCAGCAAAAACACGACAACGATTTGTAACATTTGACTGATACTTTTTTCTACCACCCGCTCTGCAGCCCAGGTCTGACTCCTTCCATATATACTGTCTTCAATTCTGTTGATACTATTAAAAGACCTTTTGGGAGGCAAACAATGTCACAGTGAAGAAGTCCTGAAAAAAATCTGTTACAACTTTCTTTCACAAACTGGCGGCAGAGGTACTCGAGGCAGAGATACAAAACTCGCTGCACGATATGACAAGTGTTTGCATGTACATGTTGACTTTGTGGAAAAGTTATGTGTATATATGTATGTATGTGATCGTGAAATAAATACATCGTCCAAAAATGTTCATTATTTGCCTTTTAATTCGACAATCGGAAGGACTGGCCCCCTGTACTATTGAGTGTTTCTGAAATGAATTGTGGCGACGTAGTTTCTGGTTTTGTAAGTGGAAGTCATAAATACAAATACACACCACACTGATCTTCAAATTTTTGTTGTTTGTTCTTGAATACCATTTTATGATTCTGTCGTTAGCATTTATTGAAAATATCCGTGTTTCATTAATTTAGTCAAGTAGATTTGCGGAAGTGTAATTTTGATTAAATTTCTAGTAAAATTATATTTAAAAATGTCGTGCGTCTTATACGCAATACTGGCGCACATAATACAGTACAGTATTTTAAATTTGATGTAATACACTGTATAGGTTGTTTGAACAAAATTATATTTTTAAATAACTTTTTTAAGTTATTCTGGCTTGCAGATACAAATAGACCACTTAAGTGGACGCGATTACGTAATACTTTGAACTGTTTCAAAACACGTACGTCCAATGTGAGGCCATTTGTTGCCTCAATTAACCTTTGTCGTGCCCTATATAAAAAAGTGTCTACAATCCATTTGGGCACTACATGCCAATAACAGGTTTGGTGGTATTCCATATTCTTGAAGCATTTTCCTTTTCTCGCTGTCTTTTTGTCATTTTCGATACTTCTATATGTTTAATTTTCTATTCCGGTAATTGAACTACAATCATTCTACGACCAACACCGATAGTAAAAAATGGCACGATATGCGGAAACAATCTCTTGCCTAGAGAAACAGTTTGGGACTTTCCACATCTCAGTACTTTGTTTGAATTATTTGAATCTTGTAAAACCATAATCTTATATTTGGATTCAGCACGTAATCGTACTTGCCTTGAGACTAGGCTCATAGTAAGAGACTAAGATGGAAAACGAGTTGGAATCCACAACACCATACGGAGATGTGTACCGCGGGTTGCGTTGGCGATGCGAGTAGGGGGAGGTTGAGAGCAGCACTGTGAAGGTAGACTGACGCCGCTGAGTGGCAGAAGCGCGTCGCTTCTTGCAATTCAGAGTGCTATGCCAGGCGTATCTGAAAGACAGAAGGAAGAGAGGGGATGCGCGAACCGTGGAAACGAGGGGAAGTGGTTGCGGTGACGGCGGGGGGGGGGGGGCGAAGAGGGCGGGAAAGCGAAAGAAGTAGTATTGAAACGCAAAATCAGCAGTTCTAGCGGCAAAGTTATATTATCGTAGAAGTTCGTAGCATGGCAAGAGAGACAAACGCAGCGAAGAGGAGTCGAGAGATAGAGAAGAGGCCGTCAGCGTGGGGTTGCGCGGGACCATAGGCGAGAAGCCCCGCTGCCAGGGCAGAGCTCGGGGGGCAGCGTCGCACGCTTTGGCGAAGAGCAACGAAGCCGCACACGGCAGCGGAAGATTGATAGGCGAGGCAACGCAGCGCCGGAGGCGGCGGGCGAGGTGCGTGGGCGCGAAGGGCCTCTGCCAGCGGCGAAGTCGGGGGCGGCTGCCGAGGAGCGTCGGTAGGAGGCGGGCGGGCAACGACGCCAGAAGCCGCAAGTGGACGGCGCGCGGGAGGGGACAGCCCACCCCCACACGCCTCCACCGCTCCTCCCCTCCACCCCCTCCGCCCCAGGGGGGCGTCTCCCGGGCCGCGCACCGCCTCAACCCGCCCCGCCCCGCCCTGCCCGCCTCGCGTCGCCACGCCTCGCCCCGCCCCGCGCGCTCACGATTTGCCCGCATTCAGAAAAAAATATCTCGTCTATTTCTGCGCGGTGCCGTCACAAAAACAAGTGAAAAAAGTCGCATCGCGCCCCGGCCCGTTTCGCAAGAGTATCTTTAGCGTGAGGCTTCGGTTACTCAAGACGTTTTGATATTTGCAATGCTTCTTTAGCAGCGAATCTGAAGACCAGATTTTTTTTAAATTCCCGTCTGAGACCGTAGTTTTTTTTTAAAAAACGCATCCGTAAGAAGAGATGAACGCGTGCGCGTTATGGGCGTAATTCTTCGCGAGAAGTAATTCGAAGCGAAATCATTTGAAAAGGGGAGTCGGACATTTCCGACGGTGTTCGTCGTGACGCGGCGTGGCGGCGTCGGCGGTGGCGAGAGGCGGTGGTGGGACAATGCTGCCTGGCGGCAGGTGAACGAGTCGGCACGGGCGCTGCTGTCGACGCGCGGCGGGTCGGCGTTCCCCAGGCGGCGAAGAGAAGACGCAGGCGGAGGGGAGGAGGACGAGGAGGACACGCGGGCACGCAGCAGTGATCGGGCGCGGGCCGCCGCAAAATGACGTAGCGCGCGCGCGGGTGCGCGGGTGTTGTTCGTGAGCGGAGCGGAGGGGTGCGGATCGCGGGCCGCAGGGCGAACGAGGCCGAGGGCGAGGCCGAGGACGCGCACGCGGACGCGCTGGCGGAGGCCTTCATGAATGCGCGGGGACGATCCACGGAGCCCGGGCGAGGACAGAAAGGCACGTCCCGGGACTCGTCCGTGTCGAGCAGCGGGCGGGAGGTGCGGTGCGCGTGCCAGTTCTTCCAGACGGACAGCCTCCTGCCCGAGAGAGTGACCCTGGTGGGCAGGCCCCCCAGTCGCACCAGCACCGGCGCCATGGCGACGCAGATCGGGTGAGTGTCTCTCGGGCTGGGCTCGCGCAGACCGCGCCGCCCACGCCGCCCACGCCGCCCCCGCCGCTCCCGCCCACCCACGCCGCCCGCGCCGCCTGTGCCGCCTGCGACGCCCCCGCCGCAGCCCTCGGGGGTCGCCTTTAAGCGGCGCCCCGGGCCGGCCGTGCGATGCCAGGCGACGCGAGGCGAAGCGGGTCGAGGCTCCCCTGCATGTGAGCTCCCTTTTAGAGCGGCTCGCTGCCGTGACGCTCCTCTGGAAATCACCCGTGGGGAGATAACGTTTGGAGTGAAAAAAACTCGTAAAATAACTCGTCTACGGAAGAAGATAATATCAACATATGCTTCATCCGTTGAACATGTTTTTATATAAAGATCATGTAATTATCTGTGCCTGATCAAATAATTTGCATCTTCATGAGATGAATTCAGATTTCGAAGATAAATGTAGTTTTATACCTGCGGATGTTGAATAGATGAGAATGCAATAGTTAACTCTCCGATGCATATTCCTACCCTGTACTACTTACGTATTAACTCCGACCTACCATTAAGACAATAAATTTACTTATAAAGTGTGTTAAGTTTAATAATCTAATCTTGTATGACAACAAAATACTTACACACGTTTTTCCTGAATGAAATTTTTTTAAGACTTCTTTGAGAATGAAGAACCTATGTGCATGAAAAAAGTTCCTTGTCAGTATTTCGTAAGTTGATCGTAAAACACTGAAATGAGTGTTCAATTCATCTTTTACTCCACTTACGTGCAAATACACAGACATAGGTGTGTGTGTACTCTCTCAATTTCACATTCCTTACTAATAAAAGTATTTGCTATGCTATATTCTCTCATTGAATGTATGGGTTCTGGATTTGAATAACTCAAAATTTTATTCTGGATGTACTATATTGTGGGGAATTGTGTTTACCACACTACAATCATAGAGAAATTTTTCTGGAATTATGAATAGTTTGAAGATAGTTATCTTTTACAACAATTTTTTAAACTACACATTTAAATAATTATCTTATGATCCGAGGGGCATTAGTCGAACCGTAGCGAAAGTGAGAGGAGAAAGTGAATTAATATTCATGCAAGTGCAAGTGTATAATAGTGCCGCGCCATCGAATACGGAGAATCACGCATGTTCCATAAAAGAAAGTATTCGTGTATATTATCCATGAAATAAAAATAATCATGATAATAATCAAAATGATCATCATAGTAATCATAAATCTATAATCATCACCCCTAGGCTCTCGACAATTTTCAATTACTGTTACATTTCTTCAGAATATTTGTACGGCGTTGATTGGATTGACAGGGATTTGTTTTATGTGCTAACGCAGTTTGTAGACTCTCTCATGTGTGATTCAGAATGTTGACTCAGTGGGGTACCTGTTGAATAAACTTCAGGGAACAACACGTGTCCTGAGGATGTTGATATTTAGAATAGCAAAAGAACACTTAATGCTCATTTTTCAAACCCAATGTCCACGTGAGGTAGGGTCGAGAGAATAAATATTGCTTGTCGGCCAAAATAAGGAAGTTTTTTTCTGTTATAATATAATACAATGAATCACATGAACATGGTGTAAATTTGTGTGATCAAATTGTTTTTGATTTTTCATATTGGGAGGAAACATTCATGACGGGAGCTGTAATATTGGACGAAAATGTGATCTCATGCATCCAAAAGAGACTATTGATGTTCTTTGGACATGTGACGCTGTATTTATTGGGGATTGACTCTTTTATTGGTAGTCAAGCCCAACATTTTTCACAAACGTTTGTTATTTGATCTTTTCAAATTGCTTCATAAGGTTTAAACATGGGAGAAATAAACAGTTCTGACATTCCATGTATTTATTGGGGATTGACTCTTTTATTGGTAGTCAAGCCCAACATTTTTCACAAACGTTTGTTATTTGATCTTTTCAAATTGCTTCATGAGGTTTAAACATGGGAGAAATAAACAGTTCTGACATTCCATCTCTGCGAAAGTACATGCCGAATACTGCCATAGAAGTAAAATCCATACGTCGTGTCTCCAACATGTGCATATTGAATTGAATATACAGCGGTTGGTCGTTCGTCCAAAAGATTCGAAATTAATGGTGCGTTTGAAATATCAGGTCTGGCAGTACTGAAGTGTTTTCAATTAATCATTATCATCATCGTCATCATCTCCATCATCGACTTCACAGATTATTGCTGTTTGAGATTCAGTTCCAATTTAATTGTCATTCACTTTCAAATTCGTCTTCGTCATTCGGCACGATCTCCTTTGCAACTTGATTTCAGCGCAAACAACCTAATGGCAAATAGTGGAGGGGGTAGCTCCAGCTCAAGGTTGTATACAACTCTGAGCAATTACTCCGGCTTCGAGATGAAAGACTTGAGGGGCTACTAACTTCTCGCGATGTTGGCAACTTTTCTGAATGTTGTACTTATTACTTCAAAGTTCAAAGGAAAGTCACTAATAATTTCAGATAACGTTTCAAAGAAGAATAAGATTTAATTATATTTTATGTTGCATAATATAGTTTTTTTCAGTTGTATTTCCTATTACAAAATTACTCCTTTTGTGTTAGAAGCTATTTGTGTAGCATATACGTAACGCAACATGTTTTTTTTACATCCAGTTCGTTACAAAACAAATTTAATAGATTCTTTTAAACGTAGTCACATTAAGAGCCTCAGAATATCATGGAAGCGGTGCTACCGGGAGCGGCTCAGTGCATCAACTGATGTCATTGCAATGCCTCTGACCGAGAGGTCCTAGGTTCGAGTGTCGACGGCGGCAGAATTTTCGACGCTAGCTTTTCAGCTAGGTCGAATTCATTCGCTGTCTGGAGGAGAATTCTAGCGGCCGGCTGCTCTGATTGGAAGTTTTCCGCGGTTTCTCCGATACACCAGGCGAATGCCAGACTTGTACCGTAACAAACGGGCCTCGGACCGCGCGCGATGTCCTATCCTCACCCCTTACACTCACACTTACTCTGATATGCACTACACTACCACACATGCCGGGATACCGGTCGGGGACTTAGAACTTCCTGGCTGGGGCGGTGCCCCGCAGGTGGGAGATACCTGGTTAGGGAAAACCCCGCTAATCGACGGTAGGTCGGCGCCGGATCTCGCCATGGGGGAAGATCACTGTCACCTCCCGAGGAAAAGAATGCACTACACTTGCGGGACTAATTATCTTCGTAGTTGACGCGCCCGGAATCACTAACAATCAATCAATCAGTCAATGGGAGTGTTGTTCGGAAAGGAAACAGGACAGTTGCTGGGATACGTCTTCTATTATCATAAAGGCCATGAAAATATATTGGTGCCTAACAAATGAAAGTCACATACAAATTCTAAGGGCGTAATAAGCTTTAAAATCTGTAGTTGCCAGTGGATACAAAATAAATATTACTGAGGCCATGTGTCCAAATCGATTGCTTCTCATGGCTTTTATTTACTTTGATCGTCTTATCAGAGCCCATAAAGATTTTAATCACGGGTATAGTGTTACCCAGCATTTGAACTTCAGAAACAGAAAAAAACTGAAGCACCACATAAAAGGATGACCCTCACCAGAATAATTCAAGAACTCGATCATAAAAAATAAACCTGGAAATTTTAGTTTTTCTAATGTAATTTTTGGCTTTTGCTATCTGTTGTTGTGCA
Source organism: Teleogryllus occipitalis (assembly GCA_011170035.1). Classification (NCBI taxonomy): domain Eukaryota; kingdom Metazoa; phylum Arthropoda; class Insecta; order Orthoptera; family Gryllidae; genus Teleogryllus; species Teleogryllus occipitalis. Next base: position 164,510 of record BLKR01000556.1, read on the forward strand.
GTGTGATACTCAAATAGTTGGATATATAGTTCATAATTGCCTCAGGCTGTTGTTCTTTTTGTATATCAATTACTTTTGTGTTATGTTATTGTTGTATCTCACTTAAAACTTCTTAAACTAAAATTTCAAAACGATGTGAAGCTTCTCTGAGATGGTTGGAAGAATATTGTTGCATGGAACAAAAATATCAATTGGCCTTAAACTTTGATGATTATTATGACATTCCAATTAAGAAATGTCAGTTGCTTTCGGGCCGTATAAAACAATCAAAAATGAATTATACTTACAAAATTATCACTTTCTAATTATCATTTCTTCAAAAGTGACAATTATTAAATGTATCATTCCTACTTCGGAAATTCTCGGATAAATATTGTTCTCTGTATGTCAGTTATATCTTGTTCTTTTAAATCGCATCTTAACTCATCACTATTCATCTTTACTTCATTATTATCAATTCTGACGAGACTCTCAAGAAGCGCTTTCTGCCTATATTACCGACTTCACATGCGTAACGGAGTGTTGAGGATCTGACATGTTTCTTGCAGAACGGAGTAGTAAGCTTTGGGGAACATTTTGTGTCAAGAAATACATAATTTTCCGGGTAATTCTTTAGTATTTTATTTATGAGACCAGTCACTATAATGACAATTCGCATAATTTTATTAAACTCAAGTTTTCGAGTTTGTTTTATTGAGAGAGGAATGTACTATTTCGAGATTTTTCGTACTTCTCTAATGCAGATGTGACTTGCACACTATTGTTAATGACATATTATTTATTTTTTTCTTAGTTTAAGTGCATATATGCCTACCGGGTTTGTCTAAAAGATTGGTTTATCAATATGTATCGGAAAGTCAGTGCATATTGTAGAATTTATTTGCGGGCTTCGTTTTACATGCATAATAAGGGTTGGTTCCCAGATTGTCAGAAGTTTATATTCGTTGTTAAATTTGAAGTTTATATTCGTTCCCTAAATTGAAGACTAAAGGTGTAAGGTGTTTGTTCTACTACTAAAATCTACTCCCACTTGCAATCAGCTTCCTAAGGATCAGATCTATTGACTGTAGAATCTCTAAAATAGTCTGCTCAAAATGTAGGCTATTCTCAATAACGTGATATCTTGCACTTTCCTGAGTTTTGAACGACCCGGAAGTTTGGAGAAGTTCTCACAGAGATTTTGCGTGAAATCCCAGTGCTCTAATAATTATCCGGACGACCTGTGTATTTAGGCCCCACCTCCAGTTTTCGTTCTTGTAATTATTATTATTATTATTATTATTATTATTATTATTATTATTATTATTATTATTCTCTAAATTCACAACTTATGAGGTCTGGTGACCATTACATATAAAATGAAGTCAAAATTTGATCATGTTCTTGTATAGATTTTGCGTAACGAATTCTAAAGCTCCGATAATTACCGGTGTGGTAGTATAGTAAGGAATATGATTATTATTAATATAATTCTTAAAATTCTTATTACCATTGTTATGCTCATCATTGCCATGTGGCGAGTGTGCGTGCGAGAGGCGAGTGCGAGAAGCGCTCCGCCGCCTGCGCCGCAGCGCCTGCTCTCGCTTTCGATGGCGCGCGGGCTTCCTCGTCCGGCGCGGGGGCGGCCACCACTGCACGCCGCGCACTCACCCACCGTGCGACGAGCGCCTGCCCCGCCTCCCCCGCCACGCCCCTCCGCCGCCCGTTTACGCGTGGCGTAACAAAACTTCTCCACGGAGCCTCCCGCCACTTCGCCGTAACGAGCGCCGTGCGCAGTAGAGCAGCGCCGAAGCCCACGCTGGCCACGCCTCGTCTCGTCTCCACGGAAGCGGCGGGCATGTTGCAGATCGCTGCGGGCCCGACGCTTTCACACCCTGGCCCTAAAGCGAAACTCTTATTTCGTGGGACCGCCCTGTAAAAGCTCTACTGCCCTCCCACTTAGAAAGTGATTGATTTGTATCTTAACGGTTATTGATAATAATTCCCCATCGTTAATAACCATACATTCGACATTTTCAGTCCCGGCGGTGGCAGGATTTTCGACACAAACTACGAAGCTCGGTCGAATTCAGCCGCTGTCTGCAGGAAAATTCCAGATGCCGGCTTCGCTGATCCATAGTTTTCCGTAATTTTCCCCATTAACGCCAAGCGAATGTCAGAGCAGTACCCTAACAAACGGGCCACGAACCGCGCGGGATGTTTTGTGTCTCTTCCTTGTTTTATCTTCACCCCTTACTTAAACACACACATGCACTTACATGCAATTCACTACCACACATGTCGTGATACCAGTCGGGAGCTCAGAGCTTGTTTCGGTTAGGGCGGTGCCCCACTTGTGGGAGATACATCGTTGAAGAAAACCCCGCAAGGCGACGGATAAGTCACCGCCAGATTTCGCCATCCAGCGGGGGTAGGTCACCGCCACTTTCCGTGATAAAACATACAATACAGTTATGGTACCACTTTTTTTCAAAAAATATTTACATCAATGATCCATAAATAGATTACGTGGGGGAGTGAGTGAGACTTTGATTCCGCACCTCCAAGCGCTGCAGTGTTCGAAGGTCAGTGCACTCTGAAACATTATCTTGGGCACCACTAATCGACCTCTTTGCGTTTCTCGAACTGTAACCCCACGGTCGCTCCAAACAATGCGTTACAACCTACGCTACCCTCTGGCATCACTGCGCTGTGGCTGACACATTAGGGAGTTTTAGCGCCACGCGAAAGGTAGCGACGTTATGCACTAACAGTCACGTGACGGACTTTGAAGTCATAACGTCTTACATTATACCTTCGACCTTACGACCTTATACCTTCATAAATAGTGCACGCCTACAGGAGTCTCTACGGTCACCTTACAAGCGGCAAAATGGCCGCGTAAAAACAAGATTGTGGATTATTCCATCTCCGACAAACCGATTCTCGTATGTGAGGCAGTTACAACAATTCCTTACTAACTCTAAAACGTTGGCAAGAATTAATGGTAAATGTTGGAGAAGTGACAGGAAAGAAATTTGCGAAAAAGAAGTTGAAATCATATTTTTGAGATAGATTGTCTTACTCTCATAATGAACGCTGCTTGAAAATATTTCCTACGTTTTCAAGAACAGTCGATTGAAAATTCCAGACCGCATACTCATCTCAGAGGCCCACAAAATCTAAAATTCCAAACTTAATGTACATTAAAGCCGTTTAATGTTTATTAAAACTAAAACTCCCTTTTGATGGTCGACGTGTCGTTGTTTGCTTGCGTTGCACCTCTACTCTTGTATCGTATCGTGGTTTAAAATTCTCGCCGCTAGCCTAGACTCTCTGATATATTATGCTACTTCTTTGGTCAACACTTGAAAGGTTTCTTTTGTTGTAATGCATAACGCAATGTCGCAATTGCTAAAATTCTTCTGAACGTTGTTCATTATGACTGTATAAAGTCGTTAGTCATGTGATCAATAGAGTTTAAGGATGCCTCCTTACGCGTGGCGCTAAAACTCTAATATCTGGCAAGGCACCAGACACCGGGGAGAGCGCCAGTTGGACGCTCATTGGTTTCAAAATGATTTCAAATACACCGATATTGCTGCAATATCTTGAATAATGAATGTTTTAAATGGAAAATGTATATTCCTAAGATATTATGAGATCTTTTTTTCATTTTCTGGGGGTTATACAATTGTGCAACCGAGGCAGAGCTGCCACTTCTCAATAAATACGTTGTCATTTACTTGCATCGCCTGAACGTGTTGTACAAACACAGAGTTATAATATATACGAGCCACTAAAATTATGTGGATCTTCAAGACTATTTGGGTAAAAGCTAAGCCCATGTATCACGTAGGTCACCAAATCAACCGTTTTCTTCTGTCACCAGGGCTATCAAGTCGTGACCGAATTGTATTGCAAGAAATGGCATGAAATGTTTATTAAAACTAAAACTCCCTATTGATGGACGACGTGTCGTTGTTTGCTTGCGTTGCACCGCTTTGGCTACTTGCTCACAATAGCAACACGCAAGCACCCATCAAGACGATCCGTTTCAGATACGCTGGTAGCTAAAAAGATGTCGTGTCATCACAATTTGATCTTTTTCAAATTCATGTGAATCGGTCGTTTAATTTTATTTTTACTTTAACGCCAAGATAACACTAAGAAAGAATCTATGAGCTGCCCTATCTTATTGGTAGCGTTTTACGGCATTCCAGGCGCGAAAACTATTCTCGGGTCGGGTTGGTCAACACTTAATCGATGTTTGTTAGACTCAAAGACTGAAAACACTCACTGAGTGAAATAAATACAAAAAGGACAGAACGGATTTGTTTGCTCTTTCAAAACTATCACAACGCGTTTTGGTCTTTTTCCCTCGGTGTTTCTGGACGCGCGGGCCATGGCAGAAAGGCCCTCGTGAGCGTTCTGCATTCTAGTGTTTTTTTCGGTTATTAAGCGTTGTCGGCCTTTCAGCCAAACAAATATACTTTGGGTAACGCGTGTCAAAAAGGAGATATTTTCTGAATTACCGTTTTCTTGACGTGCAACCATATCTTGCTTTTCCTTCTCTACATTAATTGTAGCTGTTCTCTCGCGATCTAAATTATAGTTCTTTAACTGGTTTTGACACGCAAATAAATAACGCGTGCTGAGATGCTTTCCCGGACCATAGTGAAGTTACTACCACACTTACCCATTTTTCTCGAATCTGCTGTCAGTAGAACAGGGAAATACTTTCTGATAACACATTCGAACGATACGGAAAAAATATTCTAACGCAGTGCGGAATTCAAGCCCATGGCGCTTTTCGCGTTGGAACGGTGATTGAATTCATTGAAACGATTCTATTTAATTTAACTCTTTATTATGATTATTAAATTTATATGACAAAATTAATAATGAAGCTAATTAAGTAAATAAATAGCACACTTTATTAATAATAAATTATATTTAAAATAAATAAATCCCCCTAGAATGTATTTGAATGCAAACCTAATCTTTCCAAAATTTGATATATCACTCGCATTGAAGAGTACTAACGTATAACTAGGAAAGCCTTTACCATGTAATCACAATTTATAACTATTACGCAATAACATAAAACGATGAAAAAGTTTTTCCTTAGACATTTTATTTACATTTTGTGGACCCCTTTAACTCGTTCCCCTTCCTTCTCTGTGTGCAATTAGTTACATCTCAGCTACATCCTCTGTGCAATCAGTGAGGTGGTTCCATGTCGACGCGCGGACCGTTTAGTTGATACAGTGCAGAAAAACGATATAAGCACGCGGTAAATTAAATGCATGATAAATGATCACTAGATTATGGAGTCTCGGGATACCGATGTTTGTCTTGGACTCATTCTTGTGGCTCATGCGTAATTTCCGTTGATCAGATCTGTACATTAGCTTCCTATTTTCTCGTATTCTTTTCCACATCTGCCCATAAAGTCTTACTGGTACGTACTATATCACCTTTATATTAATCAAAATTAGGTTAATTTTAGGCGTGACAAGGTATTTAATATTATTTGGTTAGAGGTCATGAGAAAGCGAGGAACTTTTATCAGCATTTTACGCTTTTATGTTGGTATAATTTCAAGCAAACACATTTTTTTAAACTAAATTTTTTAATAGTGAATTACTACCAATTATCACTCTCGTATTTATGATTATTATGGTGTTTCAAGTTGTCTAAAGAAACTCTCAGGAAGTGTTTGCTCACAAATATCCCCAGTCATCACAAGATTTTGAATGCAAAAATACCGGTGGAAAGGACTTCGCGAGGGGAACAGAAAATGCTTTGCCCCTCAGAGTTGGCACCGGTGTAGAGATCCCTTTGACAGCCCCTCTGATGCGGCATCCTCAGGGCGCGAGGCATTCCTCTTGCTCTGCGCCCCGTCACTGCCTTCCTTATTTAAACCCCGGGCAGACTTGGGCTCCGTCCAAAGCAAGGACTCCTTCCTCGGTCCTGCACAGGGGACGAAATTTCATCACGATGTTTCCTCGTGATATTTGCTAATTGCGCCGGTGAAAAATAGACGAATTTCAGCCTGCGAAAACACCGTGAACACTTTACTTGATGGTAAACAGATTTCGTGGTTGGAAAATTTCAATAGGCGAATACTTTCTGAAAACCTTATCAAATAAAAGAAAAAAACTACTTACGTAATAATAGTACACTTTTAATATTCAGTGACTTCAATTTATTAAGTTGTTTTTTTCATAATTTTAATTTTAAATAAATCGTTTCACATTTATAATATAACTACGCACTTAAAATGTTATAATTATAAATTAAGTTGATGGAAAACTTACATTAAAAAAGTTCTCTTATAAGTTCTCCTTTGTCATTAAAACTGTTACGTTGTTTTGGACTGTTTGTGAATTTAATGGAGACTTTCCTCTGTATTTTGCTGCAAGAAAGAGCTATGAAGCTGGAATACACGCGCCAATGGTTACCGGAACGAGGGACTACAGAAACGAATTAATATAGTCAAAATTGATGTACATTTGTTCGATTCGGAAAGTAAGGACACATACAAAATAATAGTACATGCCGTGTCACGCTAAACGATAATCCAAGCAGTGGCAACGTAAAATACATTCTTAGCCGGACTTACTGTAGTGCGTGTGTTGAGGAAAATACAACGCTCGGAGACATTAACGCAAAGACTTATGCTTTAATGATAAAATTGTTCATATATTAAAGTAAAAACGTAAAACTGCTCTTTATGTTTTTAATGGTTAGGCTAGTGATATACCTTTCGTCCTTTGTCAGATATAATCCTTTTCTATTTTTCGTTTAAGAAAAAAAGGGTTCCGAGAATTTTGTCTGCAAGATCATTGTTTTTGTAGTTTAAACAAAACACGACATAAATGATTACAAAATATGTAGGGTGAACTCGTTTTAAGACGAGTTCGTACAGAAATTTACTCTATTGGCGTAATCATTGCACTATTTGCGAGTACTTAATATGATTATTTTTCTTAATAAATCACCAGTCCTTATTACAATCACATGTATCTGAAATTATTCTCAGTATGTTCTCTATCTTTTTATTTCTTTAAAAATATCATTTACACAGACGTCTGCATATTTCAGCCAATTAAACGTCCTAAGAATTGCATTACGGATATTCTGGGAAAGAGTTCTTAAGCACCTTCAACCAAAACAAATTCGATTTGCTACGGAGTATAAAACTCTCTGAAGAGCGGGAGCATTTCACAGTGCTCGTAAAGTGGTGTCCGAGACAGATGAATTCACCACGACCCAACACCAGCCACTCGAGTCTGAATGTGCAGGAACAACTCATTTTAAGTTCGTAAGCTTTCAATCCAGCCCACTGGTTAGACTGAAAACTACAGAGTATCCATGGAGAAAACAGTGGTTTACTAATTAATAATTTAAAAAAATAATTATAGAGATTTGTTCTCCATTTCAAGATCTGGGAGCCACTGCTCCCAGGATAAGATAAAATTTAAATGTGTATTTACACGGTAATATAAATAAGAATTCAATGAAATCAATCATGTTTTGTGCTTAACATCACACAATTTTATATCTCATGGCATATAAAAAAAACCTATTTCTGTGACTGATCGACGGTGCTGTAATTCAGTGAGTTTGGTTTTACTGGCGGATATTTTTTTATATAATGAACAAGGCCCCGGGCGTGGAAACCAGAAGCAGGACCTCCGGCGGTTCCAAATCTCCTGCATCGCGGCCACGCACAGTTTAGACGGGAAGGTACTACTCAGCAAGGGAGTGGCTATTTTGTACGTGTATGTGGCGGCCAGTTTTTCTTTTAATATTTTGCTGGACTTCTTTTTCGAAGTACAACTCGCTCCAATGAATGCTTTAATCAATGGCAAATTCGTCTAAAAAGAAAGAAAACATCTACTTCAACCCCTCAACACCCTAACGAATAATAAACGAAATTGCAGTTAAGAGCACAAAGAAATAAAGAAATATGAAAGAAAGCTTAACAAATATAAGAACAGGATATGATGAACTTTAAAAACAGTGAAATTGAAAAGTGCATGTTAAGAGTTCGATTTCCTTCCCTAAAGAGTAATTGTAATTATAAAACTTAACTTGAAAATATATTTCAATACGTTTGATTTTACACAGTAATGTGCCCATATGTGCCCATTGCTTTAAGATGAGACGACCTTCAAAGTATTGAATGTCAAATTTCCTTAATGAATGTTTTATTCTTTTCTTCCATTACCTAATACATGAATGACTATGAATATTTTTTTCGAACATAATTAATTCCTGGGATCCCTAATGAATCTAGTGAATTCGTGAACGTTAGTAAAACGTTAGTGCAAAGTAATCATGAAATACGTAGTTTCACGCTACTTAAAACAATTTTGCTGTATTTTTATTTCCATACTGTTAACTACTCAGTGTTAAGAGAAAGTCAGTGAGAAAATTTCGATCGGTTCGATAGGCATTTTCTTCTAGTTTTTCTTGATGAATACGGGAAATTCTTCTGGTTTCCTGACTTCTCGACCGTAACTTTTAACGATATGGACACTTGTCAGATACGGACTATTAATATTATTTACATGTATTTTATGTTTATCTTAGTAAAAAAAATGTAGACGTTTCTCATATATATATATATGTATATATATATATATATATATATATATATATATATATATATATATATATATATATATATATACACACAGGGACTGCAGTTTTCTTCCTACCGCGCTACTGCCCAGTTCGAGAATTCACCTGATAACTTCCTGCTCTTAGATTTTCTATATCATGGGGAATGGATCGTATCGAAATCAACCCATCGCCTAGCCTTTTGAGTTGGGAAGTGGGTGGGAAAGGGAAGAAAATGACATGCCCTCGAATTAATTCGAGTAAACCATGGAAAAGATCAATCGGAATAGTCAGGCAATCGTACCCGTATCTTCGAAGCTGCAGTCATGGACTTACACCCTGATATGCTAATGCTTGCGGCAGGCGAAGTAACGTGGCTCATTTCACAAAATAAAAATCGTAATTAACATAAATCGTTCCATAACATGGTTCGTTCTTTATTGCTATCCTAATGACTGAAATTTTGTTCAACTATCCAATAATGAAATAAATCCATTAACCTGAACAAAACTGCATATCCCCGCATTTTTACTTGAATCTCATTGCTTTATTGTTCCATCGTACCAATAATTATTTCTTGTCCCCTCCAATGGTATCAACCGCAACAAAGCTATTTCGAAAACAGTCTTCGCACACCCGACTACGAACCTGTCCACTGTGTGATGCACCAGCAGCAGCGGCCGGCCGTTTAAAAAATAGCGGGCAGCGGGCAGCCGCAAGCGTGGCCGGCGGCGTCGCCACCGCTGCCACGTCCTGCAGCGTCCGGCGCTGTTCCAGCGGGTATATTTGTCGCGGCATTTCTCGACCCAGTCTGGTCGTTATTTTTAGGGAGCTCGTCCTCGCGGACCGGCGCCGACGTTGCCACCGGGGACGGCGCCACCGCCACCGCCACCGCCACCGCCATCACCATCACCATCACCATCACCATCACCGCTTCCAACTTTCCCGCCTCCAAATCCACCACCGTCGCCGACATACTGATCAGGTGGACCGCAAAACGACAAGGAAAATGGGATACTGATTTACGGCAATTTTCAAGAATTGTTTTTGTGTGTTTTGTGTTTTTTTCAAATTATAAAGAGCCATGTTTTGAACCATAAGAAGTAATCTAAAATACTTCTAAGATTTAATTTAAGTTGCATCAACTGTTTCAGAATTATATGTAATGAATTACAATGAAGTAAATAAATACATTACAGCTGATTCCCTTTAGAGAAACAAAATAAATTAAAAGAAATCATCTAATAACAATTTTCAAATGTATTTTTATTGACATTGTTTTAGAGCAATAGTTAAAATTTAACCTCAATTGAGTGTTACAACTGATTAAATTACCAAATTTTTGAAAAATTTAAAGTCATTTCTAACTTACGAGCCATAAGCACGACTCTAGTGGACGGCTCCGAGCGCTACTTCATTAACGTTGCATATCACTGTTCTCATCACTTTCACTGATTCTCCCAGGATTCCTCTATTCTGCAATTTCCGCTATCGGTGCGGCGACCTCGTTGGTTACACATGTTTATTTTTTTTTTACTAAAGCCCCCACCTATTGTTGTGGTTTTCCTTCGGCTCTCAGTATTTAAAGAAGATGACATATTATGCGATGCCTGAATGCTGATGACGCTCTTGTGAAATGTAAGCCAGAAGAAACGGATGAACGCCGAGGAGAGATGTCACAAATATCTCTTTCCTCCGCGAAATACAGTCGCGGTCAGCGGGATTCGAACCACGAAGGTCAAAGGCGAACGGTCTGACCACCGTGCTACGAAGCATTCGTCGAGTAGCCCCTTCCGTGTTACCGTGAACTCCACTATGTCAACGGCTTCGTCGCCTGGTGGGGCTGCTGCCATCGCCTTCGCCTCGTCTGGGCACCTTCGCAATCTCTACCACCGCCGTCCCCTAGAGGTTGGCAAGTTGCTCACGCCAGGAGGTAGTGACGACACCAATGCTGGCGATGGCAATGGCGACGGCGGCTGTCTGCCCGGGGAAGGCAGGGCGTGGCCCTGGCCAGGCGCCTCGGCTCCCACATCAGCCAACCTCCCGAACAACTTATTCACTCTCTCCCGTTGTCAATGGAATTTCCGGGTACGGCCATGTTGGTGACTCGTGCGGAAGTAGCATTAATGAAGGGACACATTTATGTGGGCGCTTTTACATTACACCATAGGAATGGAGATATGTTGAAAACTACGTTTGGACAATTATGTCACCGTTCTAGTGCAAGGCTATTCTCTACCGCCAAATTAACCCATGTAACATAATTTGCGAATGCCACCGCCGTCTATATGACTCATCCATCAATGAACTTCCGACCAATTGAAATACAAATACACCAAGACGCCTTCGTTACTGCTTTTAAATATTTTGTTCAACCTCAAAATGTTAGATTAAAATCAATCCCATAAAATTTATTAAAAAACAATATTCATATTAAACCATTCTCCACTCTCACCCCATTAAGCTACATGAGCCTATGAACACCTAATAATTTACTTAAATGCCATCTGGACACTGCTATTAATTGCAAAATCCTCCAAAGTCTAGCAAGTCTAAATTAAAATCCTACAGTTTAAACCGCTAATAAGCAAACTACTAACCTCTCATTAAACAACGTCATCATATATGAAATAATAATCATTCCTCATGTACACGCGTCCAGTATGAACAAATGCTACGAAATATAAATCTTAAAAATTCAAGATATCAAAACCAAATTCCTAAGATCTATCAACCATGGTCTCTGGTTCATCGTCTACAAGCAATTACACACTCAACCAAACATAAAACGAATCCCTCATCATGTAGCCTCTCTATCCATATTATCTTTATTCGCATTTCCCTCGGATCAATGAAAACAACTGGGCAAATATAAAGGAAGTCGAACGCAAATCAAAAGTAGATATCCCGTAAAATTTTAAAATTTTTTTAGTAACCTCGAAAACTCAAACAGTGGTGCCCCGTGGGCGCTCGTCAAATGAAGCTGTAAATTAGACTAAGATAAATTGTAAGTATAAAACTGCAAAATTATTATTTTGCCTTAAATGAACTTTGTACTTCCATCCACAATATGACAAAAATAAAGAAAGAAGTTATTATCTCTCTCTCCCTCTCCCTCTGTCTGTCTCTATCTCTCTGTCTCTCTCTTGTCTCTCGCTTTCTGTCTCTCCTGAACAATAAGGAAATTGCACGTGGTCTTTGCCTCGTGATCTAAGGTACTGCTCCGGCATTCGCCTGAAATGGATGGGAGGGATTCACATAAACAATCGATTAGAGCAGCCATCCTGTAAGCCTCTCTCATTCAGGCAGTGGCATTAGTCGTATCCATTATCGAAAATACTCCATCTCCAGAACTCCAATTTGTCTTCCATGCGTATGATATGTCAGTTAAGGGCTGAAGAATAGATAGGCTACCCCACCAAGTTGTGCGGGGCTATTACTGTAGACATTTCTATTGGTAATTGCTTGCGAGCGGGGTTTGCTGTTGGAGGATAGAATTAGGTATAAACGTTACATTTCTTAGACCAGTAATCCACCAGATGGTTCAGATGAGTTGGTGCATTCTTCAACTTCCTTTGCTTGTCGGGCATGTGGCTTGGAAAAATACCTGTAAACAAATATTTTCTTTCCTATCCGTACGGAGAAACATTTCCGTTCCCCACTCAACTAATCTTCTCCTTTGGTATTTGTTGATCTTGGCTGCCCGTTCAAAGCGAGTATTGGCGTTCTCATGTTTTCGTAGTTAAAATGAAATAAAAGGATATACAATAGTTTTTCTTCCTCTTTTTTAGTTTTAAGTCAAGATTTAGAGAATTATAAATGTATGGTTTGGAACAGAAAAGATAATTAACTTGATATTGAGATGACGTGGGGAGTTGCAAAATCGCCGCACATTAATGATACATTTGTAGCTTTTAGATAATAATATATAATGCGTAATTAATGTTCGATTAGTAGTATTTATCATTTAATAACATATTCTACCTGATGGGTTTTTAATTTCTTGAGGGACAAAAATATCAATAGTTATAAATTCGCTCGTTGAATTTGTTGTAATTCATTGAATATTTCTGATTCAATTTCTTCTTCCCTGATTTATAAGGTGGCTCGTAATAACCCTTCTACCGAATTCAATAACACTACATTGAATTCTATTATTAATTGTTAAACGAAACGAAAATCATTCGTTGTACTATTTATTACACACTACAAATTGGCGAAGCGGTGTTTTTAAATGGTAGCTGAATTATTTTTGCCGATAATGCAGTTAATCTTCATCCAATTTAATTTATTGTAATTAAATACTTTTAGATATAATATGAAGTACTTTATTGTTGGGGCTTAAGCTGTACCAATTTGTACGTTTCACCTGCCATCATTGTAGCATGGCCATGATAAAGCGCCTTACGATCAAGAGGAGAATCCGTCGGAACACATCGAGAATTTCTTTAATTCGCGGAGAGCTAAATTGCTGATACCCGAAATCATCTTCCACTTGCGAAACGAACGTCGTCTAATAACTGTTGGAATTCGCGCTTCTTCCCTTTCGCCGGTGATTTGTGGAGGGCGGGTGCCGGTCGTTGGCGTCGCTTACGACAAAATAACAGGTGCGTGCGACGCGTGCACGCGGGCGATGACGAGACGAGGGAGGCGGTTCTAAATACGCGCGGGCGGCGTAGGCGATGACGGTGGCGACGGCGACGCTGACGCTCACGGCGGTCCACCCCCAACCCCCCAATGCACACGGGCTATCCTACAAATATGGACAATGATCCCAAAAGCGTTCATAGCCCAGCATTCAAATCCAAACCAATGAAATGAAAAAAAAGTTATTTATGCATAAGAGTTTATCGAGAGGCGACAAAAAGCCTGAAGGCCGTTGGCTTTTGTCACCCGAGATAATTAGCATCAGTTAACGCCCGTGGTACACACATGAATTTATGTTGTACTTCATTTTAATTATTCATATTTGTTTATTTACTAATTATCTAGTAGTTATCTTGACTCGATTTGTGACAATTCCGTCGCATAGTTCCCTCCCCAAGAGAACACGTCAACTGTTTTCGTATTTCCCTTTTCATCAGATCCTCTCGATTCAGGTAAGTTATGCAGTAAACAAGGAGATCCGAATCGAAGGCAATAACAACAATAACGTATAAGTAAAAAATAAAAAAATGTTAGAAAACGCTTTATGGGAGTTGAGACATTTTATATTGCACTTATATCGTTATGGGGTACACCATCAATATTATAAAAGGATATATCGGCAGATTAGTAAAGTGAGTGAGTGAGCGAGTGAGTATTGATTCCTCGCGCATCAACTACTTGGGTCTTCAGTCCCATACGTGTAGTGAACGTTATAATTCGGGGTGGGAGTGTGTTTTCCCCGCTGGAGCGTGACATTCGGCATTGACTTACACGGTGACTTGTATGTTTTCACCCCCATCGCCGAGATCTCTAAGCTCCCGACTGGTTTCCCGACATGTATGGTAGTGTAGTGAAAGTGCGTGTGAGGGTAGAAGAGAGGACGAAGATGAGGATCGCGCGCATCTGTGACTGGTGTGTAAGGATACTGCTCCGGCATTAATTATTAATCGGAGAAACCAGAAAAAACTACCGAATAGAGCAGCAGACAGAATTCTCCTCCTGGCAGTGGTTGAGTTCGATACAGCTTATGTCGAAAATCTCGTGACCCTAGGACCTACCAGTCAATAATAGTGTTGAGGCAATGATGTTGCTGTTGACCTATTGCAGCCGGTAAGACCGTGATCCTCAAATACTCGTAGAAACATGGAAAGGGTTTCGATCGATTAATATGGAAATATTTGTATTGTATGTACCCATTATATGCCCCGTAAAGCGCAATTGGCCTCGGCACCGTCAGATCCCGGGGTTCAAAGTCGGCCAACCAGAAACCCGTGATGTCTCGAATTCGCTCAATCTTCGTGACTTCACATAGTTAACTAATTCGGCTAGCGACGCGGGTTTCGGGGTCGTGGTCTTTCTGTAGAACCATCCCAGCATTCGCCTGGATGACCCAGGGAAAGCACGGATACCCCGATCAGGATGGCCGGCAAAGGATTAATGACCGGCCTCCTGAATGTGAAGTCAGCGCGCTACGCCACTTCGCTCGGTAATACGGAAATAGCTATACACTAAACAAGACAGTTTCTTTGTTTTATCTGCTCACATTCCCCTCTGCATTGTAGGCATTCTTATATGCTTCACTCTTCTTCCGACGGTGCATCAGCCGAATAGACTCCTTTGCTTATTTTCGGGGCATATCACTTCCTTCAGCATCCCAGCCATAACAAGCGATAGTTCATGAAACGGATCTAAAAACTTTATAAGGATGTGTCCGTAACAGATCCAAATAGGTACCAGTCGCTGTTAGAATTGTAGATCGAACCCTACATAAGACATAGATGTCACTTGTTTTGGCATGGCATTCAAAGGCAATCCACATGTGTGCCATAAAATCGTCTAGATCAGTGTTCAGATTAAATATCTACATTTCAATGATTTTCTTAAGCACCACTGTAAAATTAGTTTTGTAATGATTTTATTGAAAAATTATTTTATAGCATGTACAAAAGTATCTTCAGGTGTTATCGTTAAATAATAATTCATTATCCAGTAAGTAAGCAAATGAAAAAAATGTAATATTTATTTTAATACTTAACAGAAATTCAAAGGGTTTTCTGTGCGACTACTTGTGTTTTATTCCCTAAAAAAATGGTATCTGACCTATCAAATTCATCTTCATATTTATGGAGCATATTTATCATTATGATGTAAATAATGTAATGTAAATAGGTAAATAAATGTCAACGTAAAATAATTTGAAGTGTCTGTCTGTGATTTCAGAAAAACTGTTTTAATAATCTCTTAGTCATGTTGTGATGGTATAAAAAACCATTTGAATTGTATTTACGATTTTTGCCTGTCTGCTTGTTCGGGGTAATCTCTGAAACAGTTAAACCGATTTCGATGCGGTTTTCACAATAACGTAAAGAGTTTCCGGACATAACTTAGGCTACTTTTTTAAGAAATTTTCTTTTATCTTAAATGAAGAAGAATGCTTATTTTTATACAAATAGTATTATTCTGATCTTAATAAAATTTGGTGCAAGCGATCTTCAAAACAAGAGAATAGCAACGGTCTGCATTAAATTTCTTATAAAATATTATTCTCTCTCTTTCCTAACACATAGAGAAAAAAATTAAGTGTGCACTCTTTCGGCTTTTTTGCGAATATTGGGAAAATGGTGAATAAATTGATCGAAGTGAATTAAAACGTTCTTAAAGTTCATAAAACGTCTTACGAAAAGCATTTTGATTTATTTCCATAGTGCAAAAAAGGGTTTTAGTAATACGAATTACGACTGAAAATTGACCGGCATATTGCAACAATAAACCTGTTTACAGCTGGAGGTAGCAACGATAATCGTATCAAACATGTTAGGATAGATCAACAAGGAGTGGAATGAGGTGAGGAGTGGCAGGCTGATTGATGATTCCGAGCCCGTCAACTGCTAAGGACACTAGTCCCTTGAGTGTAGTGCATGCTTTTTGTGGGGGGTGATATTCCTCTGCTGATGGTGAGATCCGGCGCCGACCTACCGTCGGCTAGCGGGTGTTTTCCCCAATCAGATGTCACCCATCAACAGGTCACTGTCCCTATTCATTTATGAGTGTGATCAATATGTATCCACGAAACGCATAGTACTTCAGCTAGTCACCATGTCTGGAGCATGAAAGATCTGACGTTTGAACATTAAATTTATAGAATTAAAAGAAATATTTCCACTTTCACTATAAGAAATCAAATATTTAAAATGAAAATAGTACTTTCTAATCTAAAATCAGAGGCGAATACTTATTAAAACATTTAATAACATTCCAATATACCAGCAGACTCCTGGGGCATTTACCTACGTATTTATTTTGAAATAAACACAGGAGTATTTTTAAACCACAATGCATTCCTCCATATAGTCGCCAATTGATCTTCGAACAATGCGATTCAGTGTTTTCGATTTCTTCTTTGGTTCCATTCTCTCTATCACATGAACAAAAGGTTCAAGTATTTGCCAACTTGGACTTCATTGGACCTCTCCCTCTGGCATTGCTACGTTCCTAACAAGAAGCAATCGCTTGGTTCTTGCCAAAAAATGATATGCGTTCTTCTGAGATTTGAAGATGGTTGTCGCTTACCCGAGTTTCTAATTTTTTACTCTTCCACGCATTTAAATAATAGAACATAGTAGAACCTCTATATTTTTTGAAGGATATATTTCTATTTATAGTGATAAATAATAGAAAATTCCAAGATAAAAGAAATTAGAAGTTGACTGAGGAAACAGCTTTCTGTCATGCACTTGTTCTTACAAATACATGCAGTTCAATAAACGCAAATACGAGTGCAAGATAATAGTCAGTTATTGATGTTCTCACGAATCTCTCGAAGAAAAACAAGTCTCTATTACTAATAAGAAGAGCAGGGTATTTACAAAGTTACTTTCATATTGGCAGGATATGCAACTTCTCTCGAATTTCTCGTGACTTTCTGGATGGATATTCTCTTGGACTTGCTGAGAAGAGGAAGCTCAGATCATATCATGCATGGTCACGCATAAACGTGGAAAGTAACCCTGGCCGACACACTTGCAAAGAAATTGTTTCGAAACGTAAGATACGAAGCAGTCCGAAACTGTTGCACACGAAGTCAACAATCTAAATTTAAATATTTCGGTTTTAAATTAACTCGGATATGTGCAGATTGGGCTGGAAGACAAGTTAAATTTCGAGTTAAGGAGATATTTCACTTTTTGAGAACTGAGCTTCCCTTAATGGACATCAATGGCATGGAACGACAGAATGCAACATGTGAATTTCGTAATTAGTGTTTAGAAAGCATGAAATTAGTTTTCGAAACATGGTCAAAACATCAACCTTACATGTCAAACTAAAATTTTATTAAGCGATAAAAAGGTTTAATATAAGGAAATGGGTTTGTGAATGAAAAATATAGCCCCAAATTTTCAAACAACATTTAGTCAATACTTAAACTGTGCAGAAACGAACCGCTATCCAGTGTGAAAGCAGCACATTAGGCTCTTGTTTGATATATTTTGATGTGTATTTATGTTGTCTAATGTGATGAAATCAAGCTAGAATATAAGAATTAGTATCTGCCTCTTCAATTACCCGCGATCCGTGCGTCTGTAAAGGGTGTTTCCTGTCTTCACTTAATTTTCAAAAGTAAAAAAAAAAAATACTGTTGTTTAGTATCATGTTTTCACACCATTAATTAGATTTAACTACAGCCTTTGACTTCGTTCTGTTGACGACCAACGAGGATTAAGAAGGCTATTTTCTTTGGAAAAAAAGTACAAAAAACAAAAAATAACGCAGCATCCGGAAACGCTTATGCACGATCTGCCAGATCCCCGCGACGCGTCGGAAGCAGGTGGGGAGCTCCGCGTGTTTTTTTTAAAGGTCCGAATCGGGAGCCACGCGACGAACGAATCTGCTTTTTCCGCGAGAGCATATTAAGCGCCAGATTTCTTCTCCCTCATCCGGCAACGTCAGGGGGCGAAGGAAGACGTGGGCGCGCGAAGTCGGAAAAGCAGCATGTCCCAGCCCACGCCGAGATGTTTGGTGGAGGAATGAAGATAGTACACCCGCCTAAGAGGGAGGAAGTGGAGCTGAGGGTTGTTAATGCTCTTCGAATTCTCGAAATTCGAAGATCTCGTTTCGGGCAAGAAAGAATTTTTGCCGTGTATTGGATTCTATCTTTATTTTTTATTCATTTTTACGTTACGAAGTAATATACGTATGCATGTTACTATTATAATATATAGTTTGTAATATCGACTATTCAGGGATAATAAAAACTATTCAGTTATATTTCATGATAGTTTTATTTTTATATTAATCCTTTTCATTATATCCTCTGATTACAGTTAAATTATAGGGAATTTATTTCACATTTTGAAACAATGAGTGTGCTTCTTACATCTTTTGCCATTTTCCTCCAGGCAGGATATTTTATGTAAAAAATTCACATAATCAACGGGTTATGTTGCGTATTGTTTTTTGAAATTTCTGTTAAGTATTGTTCAAAACGTTCTAAATTTAAAACTTCGTTTTTTTACTCGCTATCCTGATTGTTATAGCTTATATACAGAAATGCTGAGAGCAAGTATAAGTGGGACGTTGTATTTGTGAAAAAGCTATAAATACCTCAGTTGATATGCGACGTTGTTCTGTTTTTGGATTTAATAAAATAATAATATAAATATGCTTCGAAGTTATGTACTTTGAAATTTGCTGAAACGTGCACTTCGATTAAGCTATCATCTAGAATAACAGCCATTTTTTCGTGGTCCCGATAGATTTTTTCACATAACTCGTGCAAAAATTCCATTCTTCAGCAGTCACCTGACCAGTCAGTGCCTACGCATCCGTGCAACCGGCCGTCCACGCTGGTCAGCGGCGTTGCATTAACCTTCATTAAACGGTCACAACTTCATGACGATTAGGTGCGATATTTGGATTGAAATGTGAAACATGTAGCCATAGAAACTGGAAGATATTTCACGAATGCGATAAAAAATGTTGAAAACATTGTTTGGTTCATAACGATGTTCAGCTTCAAATCCAAGTGTATATTTGATGAAATTCAAAATACATGTCAGAACGAACAGTGAGAAACAAAAATATTGATCACATATCACAAAAGTCTTCCTGTGATCAGCACAATGACTCTCTGACAAGGAGGGAGGAGATTTTAAACGATAACTATAAGGAAGAAATAATTTAGTATATATCCCTCTTATAATAGATAAACAATTTTACGTTACCATAAAATGTGAAGTGAGTTATTTTCAAATAAACCAGGATTCACTGGATAAACTAAACATTAACAATAAAACAATGGTTCCACACACAATACATATATATAAACAACACACACGCACGCACACACACACACACACACACACACACAAGTGTGTGTGTGTGTGTGTGTGTGTGTGTGTGTGTGTGTGTGTGTGTGTGTGTGTGTGTTTGCAGACGTTTCGACCTACTAAAGAGGACCTCACATTGTAGGTCGAAACGTCTGCACTCAAATATATATTTTAATTTGACTAGAATAATCGTTTTATTGTTAATGAGTTATTTTCAATGTTGATGTATCCCAATAATCGGAATGAAAAGAGCCATTGACATAATTTATTTCACCGCCACGTTTTTCTTGTCAATATGTATTGAAATCATCCACGAATCTCGCATTTACCATGTTTAATGTATCATTTTATGTGTTCAAGAATGCATGAACACAATAGAACATGTCAAGAACTAGGTCATGAAAAGGCGACAATGGCCTTTGTCAAAATAAGAATGAAGAGTATGTGCGCCAGGGCCTCAACCTAAATCTGTCTCTGAATAGAACCCTCTGAGCACAGCTTTTTTTAATCGCAGAGTACAGACGTTGTCAGTCGCATCGGACACTCCTTGACATTTTAGAAACTTAGATGTTAAAAAGTGAAAATGATGCTTCTTTTTGAAAATAGTTAGGCCGTATCAATGTAATGAACAGAAAAATAATTTCTTGCCAAATTTATTTCTCTGTTATTTCTGGTTTTTAAATACTCTCGAACCCTATTTCTAAAATCGGACTTTTCTTTCAGTAGATATAACTCAATTGAACTAAACTTTTGGTAGCGTACCAAATGTACCAGGAGAAAGTTTCTTGACGTACAGGTACATGGGAATAGTAATTGAAAAATATGTTCACCAATTCGTATTCACGAATCTCTTTGTATCTTAGTTTTCTGTCTCCTGTTTGTTGCTTGTTAACTTTATATTAAAATGTAAAACAAATTAATAAAACCCGCAATGGTATATTTTCTAATAATTATCGTACTTTGCTTCTCTTCTCTTTCTCAAAATTCTTTCTTTCACTGTCTCTTTTCTTAGCCGTTATTCTTAAAAATGGAAAAATAATGCATAATTAATGAACTCCTTTCATTGGAAGATACAAAATTCATCATATTGATATATTTAAAGGTTTATGCACAGTTGCTCACGTATTGGAAGGAACTAGCGGAAAGCGGGATGTCGGATAATGCAAAAAGCAAAACAGAAAAGAAAAGAAAAAAAAAGAAAAAAAAAAAGAAAAAAAAACAACAATCCCTTGTGGGAACTACAATTCTTCGCGAAAACTACAGGAAACGAGGATGCGACCATTTACTTGCTCTTCATCAGTTCGATACATTGATCCAATTGCATGTTATCCCCGTGTTTTCCACCTAAGGTTCTGCATACTTTTCAACGAACATTCGCTTAAATTTCACATTGTCCGAGTATGAGAGATTTTTTTCTGGTTCGTCCTTGGTCTCTTTGGCTGCACATTCTTACATAACGCATTTGAGTGTAACGGGAGCAGTCTTCCCCAGACACAAAATCACGCAAGCTTCTAGTAAACACAAAACAGATGTGACGGGCCCCGGCACGTTCTCAACTTTAAAGGAGATATGTTTCTCCAGCCAGTGAAAACCAAATGGCCATTGTGATTTTGATTAATAATTCGACTATTAAAATATTATCCAATTATTAATAAATAATTTAACAATTAGCTAATTCTAAATTGAACTATGAGGTGTAGAAGAGAGGAGGTAGGGATTCCGAAGATTATACTCTATCCTATACGTTACATGCCTTCTGTTTTTAGAAGGAAAAGTAACAAGATTATGGACATCGACATTAACCTCAATGTACACTTTTAGAATAGTCATGACATGAGATTGAAGACAATTGTTAACAATGTTACCATACGTTTGCCACTGTCGTTTCACGGTCATACTTTGATCAAAGTTATTGTTGTTGGTGAAAAGGGTGGTAAAATCAACAATTGTAGAATTATTCTTGGTAATGACAAACGTAATTTCGCTTTTGTATCTGGTGCCTGTGTCACTCACCTTACTTTAATGCGTGTAGGGAAACCCGAACGTTGATTATACAGGCATACAAAAAAAAGTTGTCAGACCCAAGGACTTGACACATGTTTCTCTATGTACTTCAATACGCTTAATACGAATCTGAAGACAGAATTCCGCCATCAGCCTCCAAGTTTTTTAAATCGCAAAAAACATCGTGGCATTGTATTTTTTGTTTTCGAGGGTTGTTGTCAGACCCAAAGGCAACAACCCCTGAACACCTCTGACAACCCCTGACAACAACCCCCGAAAGCAGAACAAAAAAATACAATGTCAAGAATTTTTTTGCGATTAAAACAATTGGAGAGTAATGACACAGATTTGGATCCATCACGTTGAAATACATCGAGAAACTTGTGTCAAGTCTTTGGGTCTGACAACTTTTTTTTGTGCACCTGTAATATTTTATGGGTTCTAGAAAGTTCAAAGTACAAATGCACTATATTTGATGAATCGCTTCAATTTTACAAGACCTACTACTATGAGTCAAAATAAATGATGATAAACATTCCACTATTATTTCATGAGACTTACAGAATCAACCGCAGACTTCAATGTCAGAATCAATCATCACGGCTTCTTGTGGTAGGCTAGATTGGCAGTGACAAATCAAAAGAATATATACTAATGTAATATATTTCACTCACAATAAAATTTAAATAATTCTCAGATTTAATATTGTTTATTTTTCATCTGGAAATGTAAGATGATCATTTTATGATGATCTGGAATGTCATGTCATGTTGCGAGCTTTATTATCAGTTCAAGTTATAGAATGTGCACGGGGGAGGGGGAGATCAGGGGCCCAGGACCCTCGTGAAACTTTCGAAACGGGCATCGTAGCTCTAAGAAATAAAACATTTTATTTTTGTAAGTAAGATAAATTCCCTATTTTCTCCTTTTAAGCTGACGGTTTGGGGAATTGACGCACGGCTTTTGAGAATGGCTCTCTAAACAATCTGGCAACCATGTAGATGGCTCAATATAAAATCAATTTCATTTATCACTTGTATTGTTAAAGATATAAATTCATTCTCCTTGTTGCACGTTTTATTCATTTCCTAATAAATCCTGCCATGTGTAAAATCGCAAAATAAGGCATTCATTTATTTCTATGTTACATTCGATCCATGTGCGTTGAATTGGCGGACAAATTATATTGTCCTCACGAAATATTTTGATTTCCATCCACAATAGCAGCGAGATGTTTATTTGTCAAATTAACAAGTGAGAAGGGGGATTTTATTTACAATGTATTTATTATTTCATTTTATTTTTAAATAAATATAATTTAATTTTATTTATCGTCAAAAACAGTAAAAGCTGTGCTGACATCAGGTAGAAGTATAATCTACGTACGTTTTTCTGGGCTCTAGAATGTCTACCCTGTATTTTTACTACATACACTTGAATGATGAATAGACATACCAACAAAGCGTGTTTAGCAACATGCGAAAAAAAAGAACTTTTCGCTCCCGAGTACTAGAAAATTTATTTACATCCCTATAAGAACAGATTTTTAACACAACCTCACTGCCCAACCCTACTCCTACCTCTACAAGCAAAAGGAGAGCTCAACAAAACGTGCGCACAGTGAAGCTACATTTATTCCCGAAGCAAAACGAGGAATCATCTCCACATTTTCCCAATGGATGAAGGGAAACTGGACGCAAAACTCGATCAAAATGGAATAGGACTACTTATCAGATGAGTAGGATTACCAGAAAGTTTTTGCAAGCCATAGCGGACAGCACTATCGATCATCTGCGCATGCGCACGTCAAGTTTCGCATCGCTTTTTTGAATCTCCGCATGCGCAGAAGATTGATAGTGCTTTCCGCTATGGCGTGCAAAAACTCCCTATTAGGGAGTTTGTTCACCCTCGAACGTTAAAGCACTATCGATCTTCTGCTCATGCGCAGGTCAAGTTTCGCATCACTTTTGTGCATCTGCGCATGCGCAAAAGATGGATAGTGCTGTCCGCTACGGCGTGCAAAAACTCCCCATCTACGTTGGCCTTTCTCGCAAACACCCGTCCTTCCGGCATTGGCGGGGCGTGGTTGATGGCGCGTTCCGCCGAGCGCCTCCTCGGGGCCCCCGCGGCCCGGGCGCGCGTCGCGTCGCCCGCGTCGCCTGCGCCGGCTCTCCGCCCAGGGAGGCGCGCGGCCCGGGGCAGGGTATTTCGGGCGGGCGCTCGTTCATTTCGGAGAGCGTGTCACATCGCTGGAGCGCGAGCAGACGCGTAACTCAACTGACGTCGCGCCGCTTTTCGTCCCCTGCTCCACCTCCTCCTCTTCCTCCTCCTCTGCCTCTTCCCTGCCACGTCGCCGACTGTGGCGGCCGGGGCTCGCATGCTCCCGCCCGCTACGATTCCCCCCCGAATAACCTCGTTTCCTGGACCTATACCCACCCTGCCCTCCGGTTTGTTCTGCTGACTTGGGAGCTCTGCCCTACTTCCGAGTGAAATGCCCGCGCCGTCTCACGTCCTTCCAGTCAACCCGTTGCGATTCTTCGCCGGCATTTCCGTGATAGCGATTCGACCCCGGCTTGCCCATCGTTTGTCGTGGCCTTCTTGTCTCTTTTGTGAACTCACCTCTTCAAGCCGCCTCTTCTGTCCGCCCAACTCCCCCCCCCATCACCTTCCGCATTCTGCCCGGTCCCATTCCGATATTCCCCTCCACTTTGCCTCGTTACACTTCACGTGGCAGTCCCTGCTCTCTGCGACCCGCGACTCCGCACGTTATTCTTACGTGTGTCTTTCAATCTTCTCTCGTCTTTCACCACTGCCCCCAGCCTCATCTCGCCCTAAATGTTTCCCCTATGGCCTGGCGTGGCCTGACCTCGTCATCTCCATAGGGATTTGCCTCTCTTCGTCTCCTTCCACTTCTTTCAGTGCCATTTGCCTTATCTACATCTGTCTGTCCCACCCCGTTAACACCCCGCCCCGCGACGATCTGTCCCCGCCCAGACTCGTTCCCATTCCCTCGAGCCTAGCTCCGGTCCGCCCACCCCGTCTCGGCCCTCCTACTCCTCCCCGGCCCGACCACCCAGCTCACCCCCTACCCACGCCTACGCTCCCCGGCCCGGTCCGCTCACCTCGCTCCGGCCCGCCCTCTCGGCCTCGGCCCACCCACCCGGTCCGGGCCCGCCCACCCGCCCCGGCCCTACCAGCCCGCCCATCTCGTCCCGGCCCGCCCTCCCCGCTCTGGCCGTCCAGCTCGCTCCGGCCCGCCCATACTCGCCCCTGCCCGCCACTACCCGCCACTGCCCGCCCCTACCCGCCCCGGCCCGCTCCGCTCCGACCCGCCACGGGCCGCCACGGGCCGCCACGGGCCGCCACGGCCCGCCACGGCCCGCCACGGCCCGCCCCAACCCGCCCACCCCGCGCCGGCCTTCCTACCCGCCCATCCCGCGCCGGCCCGCGCGTCTGGCGCCGGGCCACCTGCCCGAAGGATCCGAGCGCCCCGACGCGCCGCGCCGTGCTCTTTTTGCAGCGAGAGCCTGAGCGCTCGCACCCGCCGGCTTCGACCGGCCGTTTTAAATGTCCCGGGAGTTCCTTGACTCGGCCTGCAAATAGGGCGCAAGCGGGAGCCGTGGCGCGAGCGCGAGCGCGCAGGCATTATCTACCTGCGGCGCCGGCCGGGGAGCGCAGTGCGCTCCTGCGCCGCGCTGTGCCGTGCGTCGCTGAGTGACATGTTTACGCGAGGCAGCGCGACGGCCTAGTTGACGGAAAGATCTCTCTTGTTTTCTTTCTTGGCTTACAAATACTTCGTAAGGAGAGAAAGTTGTGTAATCGTGTCTCAGAAAACGGCGAATTTTCGCCAGAAAAACTCTTATTTCATTTCGCTGAGAAAGTGCGGCTGCGATGCGACTCAAAATGCGTTGCGTTGCTTAGGGGCTACTTATACGCGTCGTTTCGAACTAATAGATAAGTGTGGTGTGTAGGTAAGTTGGACGTTGTACAGCAATTAAACTCCCTGTCATCTTAAAATGTATCAGATTGTGAAGAAATATCCCAATAAGACAAATGCATGACTTCTCGACGACGTGAATTTTTTCTCCCCGTCCTCCTCCTCCGAAGCATGAGTATGTCCGAAACAAGGGGTTCGCCTCTGTGTTTCCGGAAATTTGGAGCAGTTCTCAAATTGCTCAGAGTTTATTTTTGAATTGAAAAAACGTTTTTGTTTGGCTTGTTACTTTTTTGATTCTCATTGCTGCTTGAACAATGGAATCACACGAGTTATTTCAAATCAATGTGAATTGTTTGATATGAAGTTGACAACCTGTACGTGTGAAGCAGGGAAGTCTCTTGGTACACACTAACCTTTTGGGTAACTTCCTGTACTTTCTTTGCCAATCATTTTTGTGAGGTGACGTAACTACCCTAATAAATTATGTAACTCAGTAGTGAACTGTCACTCAATTCATGAACCAATTTTTTCGAGTAAGGTCATAAAATTTCACTGAAATGATATTCAGTCAGTTCCAAATCTTAAGTAATACTTAAAATAACATATTGTTCAAATACACAATTCTGCTTTAACTGCTACATCACTACACATTTCGCTTCATCATCACACTGTTCATGGTTTAGGGCCTGCAATCCACACACATACTTCTTCTACAACTTCTTTTTCATTACCTAAGGAACTTGAGATTTATCAGCGTGATCATATAATGTCTGGTTCTTATTGATCTTCTTCCAGTCCACCGACTGAGGGGGCTCTGGGCGTCATCACTGTTGTACCTGCGACCGGGAGGTCCTAGGGTTTGATTCCCGACTCTGGCAGATTTTTCGACACTAGCTAATAATAATAATAATAATAATAATAATAATAATAATAATAATAATAATAATAATAATAATAATAATAATAATAATAATAATAATAATAATAATAATAATAATAATAATAATAGTGGAATAATAGCCGCTGTCTGGAGGAGAATTCTAGCTACTTTGATCAGTAGTTTCCCAAGGTTTTGCAATCAACAACCAGTGAATTCCGAAGCAGTAACCTAACAAACGGCCCAAGCATCGCGCGCGATCTCTCCTTCCTCCTCCTTGTCCTATCCTTACCTCTTATACTCTCTTACTTACAAGCACTACACTGCTACACAAGTCCAGTCGGAAGCTTAGAACTTTCCCCAGATGGCACGGTGCCCCTCTGGCGGAAGATGCCTGGTTGGGGAAAACCCTGGAATCCGCCGAGTAGGTCAGCACCGGATCTCGTCATCGATGGGGGGAAGATCACCACCTCCTGCGATAAAAACATGCGTTATAATCGTGGGACTAATGACCTTAGCAGCTGGCGCACCTGGAAACACTAATCAATCAATCAATTATTTTTTTTCAGATCCTTTTCTTTTTTATATCCCAATAAACAGCTTTTGATACATTCGGATTCCAATCCTCTTGCCAATCATGACTTTATCTTTCTACCAATGCCTCGCCTGCCTGAACTTTTCTCATTATAAGTCCGATAAAAGTGGCTCAGGGCATCAATTGATGTCACTGCAATGCCTCTGACCGGGAGTTCCTAGGGTACGAGTCCTGACGGTGGCTGGATTTTCGACATTACGTAGCTAAGTCGCATTCAGACGCTGTCTAAGGAAAAGTCTGGCGACAGGCTGCTCTGATCGGTAATTTTCCGTGGTTTGTCGTATCAACATCCGATGAATGCCGGAGCAGTACCCTAACAAACGTGCCACGGACCGCGCACGATCTTTCCTTCTTCTTCCTTGTCCCTTACACACAGACTCACATGCACTATCCTACCGCTAAGGTTGATTAAATCAGCCGTAAGGTTGATTGGTAGCTTGTCCCGGGCGGTGCCTCAGTCGCGGGAGATACCTGGTCGGGGTAAATCCCCGCAAGCCGACGTAGGTCGGCGCCGAATATCGTCATCCAGCAGGGGAAGCTCACCGCCACCTCCTTCACTACGCTCACGGGATAATGGCCTTCGCAGTTGACGCGCCCGGAATCACTATTCAATCACTACATTGAATGCCATTTGTTTATATCATTATTACCTCATACTAATTCATAAAACTTGCTTTTTGTAAAAGTTCTTAATAAAACCATTGTTTTTGTTGATTTTCGTATGACCTTTCGCCCAAGTATTTTCCGCTTTCACATTAATTGATTTTTGATACAAATATTTTTTAACGAAATGACTTCAACAAATACAACAGTTCTAAGTTTACATCAAGTCAAAATTTGAAGTTGACATTAATTAACTTATTTATATATTTAACGTCACAAACATTTCAAAACTGTTAGATGTATGGCGAAGACGTGCAGTCTGTGCTCCATTTTTTTTGGGGGGGGAGGGAGTTCCAGAATCCCCACATTTACTTTTCTATTATTTGAAATTGAATTATGAATCCAGATGATAACGAACGTTTTTGGCAAAACTTAAACACAAAAAGTAATATAACAAGACTTACATTTCTTATGCCCGCTTTCTCTGCAGATATTTTTCAATCTTTGCAAGGCTCTTCTGGAAATGATCTTTTACAAATATGACTATTACTCCAGACGAACGAAATAAAATTAAAGAAATCGATTTTAATGCCAAATCGGAATTTTCTAAACGTATAGCGTTACGGAAACAATCTATTACACAACAGACCATTAAATTCCCTAGAAAATAAATTACTTTTTCGTAAAAATAACTATTCTTTGTATTTCCCACCAATTATGTTTTCATGTTTCATTCTGTGTTAAAATTGTTCGACTAGTTGATTAAATTCGTTTGCTTACATCATTTTTTCACTTATTGATTAAATTTCCTATCTTCCACAAATACACCTCGCGGAATTAAAGTTCTGTTCTTGACAAAAATTCTACTTTCACAATTGCAAATTTAATGACCTGCATTTTGGCATGCTTCTTTGTGTTTGAATTCCTCGTAAAGAATTTTATATTCATACAAAAAATGTACACTTAAATGTCAAATATTTTAAATAATGCAAATTTCATTTTGATGCATGGTTTTGATGGTTTACTATTTAAAAAAATATTTAACCAGCATTTGCGGCAAAGTGTCGTTCAACCACGATCTGGGTGTCAATATCTCTTGCGTAATGTCCTCCATTAGAGATGGGAACAAAGTTATGGTGGTCGAAATGTGAGAGGTCATGGGTATGCGTGGACATGTAGTTATTACTTGCGCTCCGATTTGTTACGGCGGTTTCGATTGTCTTCGAACATCATCTTTACAGCCAAGACCTTTCACCATGCAGCTACCATGTCTTTGTTTTACTCAAAATAAGTCCAAAGGATGACAATTCGCAGACAGTAATGAAGTCCGGGTAACCGACGATGAATGCACAGGGAATCTCGGTTGCTCTCCACCCAAGGTATTCATAATCTTGTGGACCGCTGGAGTAACAGTATCATGTAGACAACCATGTATAATTATTGTTCCCTGTGAATTACTTTGTTCTGTACTTACTACTCTGATATCATTAAACCATTCCCGAAGGGATCACAGTTCCATATGCATTTGAGTGACCATCTATTATCTAGCGGAATATTCTCATAAGTTAGTGTTTAATTTCTCATTATTTTTGTAAGTTTATCAAGCAAAAGACATCAAACTCAGAAACATAATAATTTAATAAAATACTTTATTCGTGCTCAAAGTGTGTCGTCACACCACTTGGTTGTTTTGCAACGACTTAGAAGCAGAGCTACATTCATGCGCTGAAATTGCGCTGTTATTTGTGCAAATCATAGGTCGTGTAGCCCTATCAATCGGAATTCACCAATCACCATTAGCCTCCCACGCCCGTGCTTTGAGTGCTTCCGGAACTGACGTCACGCACGCTGCGTTTCAGACCGTGACGTGCAGATGCAGAATATTAAAGAGACGAACGCTTTAATCACAGAGCAACCCCAGACGAACATAACCGCTTTCATTTTTTTCTGTCGTCCAAATTATTTGTCTGGCTGCCAGATTCCTCGAACGGCAGCGAGCCCTGGGGCCAATGCCCCTTCGGCCACTGACCGTCACGAATAGACGAACGTCTCGCCAAATCTAAAAGCAAAGACCATGTGTACTCGACCAAATAAGAGATGTTACTTCACGTGAGAGTAACGTGCGTTTACGGGTGTACTCTCCGAATCGACAAATACAATACTTCAATTCAGCTGCACGAAGAGTGCCATAAAAGAAATATAACTTTTTATAGAACGTAATGTTATGCATTGTTAGAGTTAACATCCTAACATACTATAAGAGAGGCAAAAGTGTCACAAAATCTGCAACAATATGGCGCAACGGAGATAGCACAAAACCAACAGGATTTTAGTTTACGCTTGAACACTTGGATTGGGTTAGTTCTTCAATGGTAATACCTTTGACGTTCAGTAAAGATGTTCAGTTAAGTACATTAGCACCTACCATTTTCGCACCTGAATCCACCTCTCCTGATTAATATTCAACTTCGTCAAACTTCACACTTCTTGAAAAGCCTCCCAAAAATCGCTTCGATGATGCTCCCCATTTTGTGTATGAAGGTCTGGGTATGAAGCAGGGCTTAGCGCTGAATTGAATTGTTGCGTTTTTCGTACCAGAGAGTATGTATTTCATTGCTATGCTTGGGTAAGATATTCAGTAATGAATTATGAATTATGCCTTTTTAGGATATCGTATGATATGAATGCAGTATTTGCTACGTAAATAGCAATGGTAGAGTGTCATTCTGTCGTGAGAGATTTTTTTTTATCTGAAGAGCAACTGAATAGAAACAGAATATTCTCGAAAGAAACTTATGCGTTTCTTCAGATACTGCCATATTTGAAGGTAAATTAGAAAAATATTAAATCAGTAAAATCTAGAAAGGGTTTTATCATTTATGGGGCAGGTACATTAAATAAAGTTTATAATATTTTATTTATTGAGAATGTGCCGATTGCTGTAGACCGTTTGCGATACTCAACGCCTCTCAATTATTTTTTTCAATTATTTTGTATCAAGGCCAATAATAAACGAAAAATGAAGGATCCATTACGAGTGAGGAAACGTATACCCCAGAAAGTTGTAAATGCAACTTTTCAATAAAGGTGTAAAATAGTCCAGTGTAAAGTAGGAAATAATCATTTAATGAACTACTGTCCGATTCATTTTAAACCAATTTCGAATCAAGTAACAGGTAATACTAAACTGAAGTCTCCTGTTTATGTGGAAAATGTTCACATTCACTGTTTGCCCTTGCTCATACACCTTGGGAAATGGTATACAACAGTCTTTGCATGTTTTATCACATTCTCATGAATCTTCTTGATGAGTTAGTTAAGCATTTAGATAGTGAGATAATGCAGTATTGCGCAACAAGTGGGTGGACGGGTTTTAGATAACAAAAGCAGGAAGAAGTAGTCGACCCGTGAACCAATTCCTCTGCCTTACTGTCTTAATACCTTTATACTTTCTTTTACTCGGACAAATATGCTTTTCCTCATTACGTTCTTTTGTGTGATTGAGTGTATGTGCTGTATTCGGGGAACTTAAAAAAATATACATTTGGTCCGTGCCCCGGCTATCGTATGCAAAATAGAAGTAAATAATGAATATGCAGTGTGTGAGCTTGAAAAAATTTATACTTATTTACACTCGGTAAATGAGTATACATTTAGAATCTTCTATACGTCATTACGCCATGTGTAACAATAAAATTTTGATTCTACGGCAAATATATGCTTTATTCTTTACTATGCACTGTAACATTTACTAAGCAGTGAATTTAGGGCTACATTCTTAGGCGTCTCATGTTCTACACTTAGCAATGGAAGTATAACATGACATAACGAAGAGACAAGAATAGCTGACGTGTTATTAAAAGCAAGACCGACTGGGCCGACTCAGCGTTGAACAGCAGCCAGCTTCTTTGCGGCAGAAAAAATAAAAATATATATTCTGCAATGTACTCAAATTCCCGTTTCTCGCAATAGAATTCCAAAGCAATATTCCTTTCTACATACTTCCTTTGCTACATCGAAGATACATTTTTTTCTTCCTACGCTACATGTAATTTATTCATCCTTAGCTTCTCATACCTCTTAAATATACTCTCTTGTATATAGCTGAGACAATATCAAGAAAGCACTTTTTCGGTGTGCTGCATCATCCAGTAGCTACTGATGATTAGTTGAGGTTGCACCGTGCAAAAATAGGCAAAATTAGCATGTTACGGATCAAACATTGTAGCTAAATGCTCGTTAAACTAAACACTTTCTAACTCAAAGATCAATGATTCTTAAGTTGCAAGACTTGGCAGCAGCTACCGTAAGAAATTGTTGACGTGTTCCTCTTGTACTCGCGGACATTATTAAAAATAATTTGTAATGAACTCGGTGCTTCCTTCTTTTTCATTATTTTCCGTTTTTTAAATGATCAGATTTCGTTCTCGACCTTTCCTTTCCACTAAAACTATCTAGAACAATGTAGATCCATTATGCAATTTTTTAGATATGTCGCAAATGTGGCGAAAATAGATCCTTACAAAGAGATTTTTCTTTTCCAGAGTTTGTATTTATCCATTTAAAATTGAGACATACAGTCACTTATCCTTAATATCACTTTGTTTAAGACTATAGTATTTCCAAAAGGAGTATATCTCTCGTCAGTAATTTCCTGGTCAAAATATTATGTGCCATGCCTTTCTAGCATGCCATTTAATCATAACACTCACATCTTCTGACTACAATTTCAATTGGTTAGCTCTGCTTACGACAGACATTTAATTAGCCATTACTGCTTAGAATGCCTCAGAGCGACCCCCTGAGACCCGTCTCCATTGCATTACGTAAAAGGTCGGAGATGAGGCAAGAAATGTTCTAGTCAGATATAACGCGGTTACCTCACTTCTCTAGCGGAGCGCGACGGCACGGAAGGGGCTTGGAAGACGCGGTGGAGACGGCGAACCGTCGGAAAGGAAACAGCATAGGTATGGAAGGCGCCGAAGCGACAAGCACGAGACAGGGACGTGGCGGCAGAGATCGGCTGGGAGCCGGCGGAAGAGAGACGAAGAAGAAATAGAAAAGGCGGGGAAAACATCGAAGTATAATTCCTCGGAGTGCGGGAGGGACATGGCCCATGGAAGGAGGGGCAGCGATAATTAGGTGGATATGCAAACAACTCCTCGTTGAAACTTTTTGGCGGAGGAATGGGGAAGCGGGGTGAAAATTGCAAAGCGCTGCGAGGTAGAATCGAAACAGGAAAGAACATGCCAGGGAAAGGGATGACGAGACCGCGCGCAGGACGGCTACGAGACGACTGCGATGCAGACGGCGGGCGGCGGGGTCGTAGTAATCATCCGGATGACTGTGTTATTGTCCGCCTATTTATAAGCCCGCGCTTCTTCCCTGGCCCACTTCCGGATCGTAAACAGCGCTTTCCGCCGCGTCCCGTACCGTACCGTCCCGCCACGCCCCCGCCCCCGCCGGCGCCGGCGTCGCGGGGAGGGCGGGCGGGGCACCCCGCCTGCGCCGGCGCAGCCCCCCGCCGCCCGCCCCACACCGCTCCACCCCGCCCCGCCGCCCACGCACCGCCCGCCCGCCGGCCGCCCAGTCGCCGCCATTCGCGGCTCAAAGCAGCGCTCGGTTTCCTCCTCGGAAATTCGTTAAGGCTGCAGGCCGCGGTCTCGAGAGCGCTGACGTCACGGGAGTGATTGCAGTGGTGACGATAGTGGTCGTGGCGATGGTGCAAGTAATGAGAGTGATAGGTGGTGGGTGGTACTAGTGTTGGTGCTTTGGTGTGAGGTTTGAGGAAACAAAACTGATTGCCTGTGCTTCTAACCGCGGAATTTTTCATGAACATAGTGCATTTACATCGTTATTTATAATTAAATACTCGTAAAATACCAATTTCAAAATCCAGCAATACTTTTGACATTGACTCTACTTTGAAGTGAATACTGAAGTTCTTACAATGATGAAGTGGACTGAAACTTTGAGGTAAAAAAAAAAAACGTTTAAATCAACGTTACGAACAGTTGGTAGCAGTTCGACTCCTGTATTTTGAATTTATTTTTGGGTAGGAGGGGATATCCCTTCATTTCCATTTTTTCCTTTTAATAAGCTGTGACATGAGAGCACAAGGATGTAAACAGAAATTAATTACACTTTTTAAATATTTAAATATTCATTTTTCAAATAGCGGGCCTCTCCTTTTAACATAACTCTAAAAGTACTATGACGACTTTTTCCCGTGATGTATCCAACTTGAGTACTCTATGATAAGTCGTTTAAGCGGTGGATATTAAATATATTAAAACTTCCTACGCGTCAAAGTTCCATAACATTATACTAATGGTATACGTTTACAATTATTATTACAGATTTTAAAATGGCACGTTTGAAATGAATACATTAATCGCACCTTCCAACAACTCATGAAATACTTTTTTGAAATCCTCCTTTTTTCCTGGCACACGTCTTCTTCTTATGTTATTCTTGAATTTCGTCGTGGCTGTCTGCATGTTTAATGAGTAAACTAATCTGGTCTTTAGTAGTTATACATGCAGATTTCCATACTCTTGTAGTAGCTTGAAAGCTTCCTTTTCGGAGTTAACTTTGGCGGAAAGTATTTCTGACCATGATGCCAGAGTGCCCAAGCGGGGAAGCATAGTGACACAGAACCTTTCCCCTTTATACTTCGAAAACATAATCTACAGCTTAAATTCTGTATTATTTACGGCAAAAAATATTAGAT
This sequence comes from Teleogryllus occipitalis, assembly GCA_011170035.1. Taxonomy (NCBI): domain Eukaryota; kingdom Metazoa; phylum Arthropoda; class Insecta; order Orthoptera; family Gryllidae; genus Teleogryllus; species Teleogryllus occipitalis. The sequence continues at coordinate 198,845 of BLKR01000556.1, forward strand.
TAACTTTGATGTGATGAAATAATTAATAAATTTAAAAATGATATAATAATTTTGATAAAATGTAACTATTATCCGCGTACGTTTTCTTGAGCCTTCGCTTCGCTCGTTGCGCGAGGAGTGAGGAGTTCGGTTATTTTGACAAGGAATTTTATATCAAATGTGTGGTTCGTTTTTGCATGCAAAATAGTTTCTGATACATGGGAGCAAACATTTTTGGTTATTAGATTTTGTAAATTATATAGTACACTGGATAACAGAACTTTCAGCTATTCAGTTACTTCGTGCTTTTTCTTCTGATCAGTTTAGGTGAAATGTTACACGTGTTAACGACTTCAGTTTGATGGCTATAAAGAAGTAAGGCATTGAAAAGTTCTCAAAGAAACCTATAAAACAGCTACATATTCAAAATGTTACTAAGTACTGTGATCAGTAAACAAATGAAGTTGCACATTCTGAAATATTTTGCGTATGAATGGTGTAGCTACCTTACAGGTGGGGTTAAGAACTTGTTTAAGAAATAGTATAAACACGAATATAATAAATACGTGTATTTAACAAAATATTCTGTAAATAAAGGGTTTATCCTCTTCAACAGTGTTTTCGAATCATTGAGGTCGTGATATGAACATGCTGGACACGGCCACTTTGAAAAAGAAGACACCCCCGCCGAGCGGGGAGAGAGAGAGAGAGAGAGTCTATCGTATTATATCATCAGTATCACTAACTTCGCGAGTGTTAGGTCCACTCATTTTTCAACGACATAGTTCTCCCAAGCGGAGCGGAATAGCACATGTACGAAGGGATTCACCATTCTATATAAATTACAGATTATTATTATTATTATTATTATTATTATTATTATTATTAATAACAACAATTTATCAGCGGTGCTCAAAGTCTTTATGAAACAATTTCCCGAAACGATAGTTGTTGGACATTATTTTGTGGTCCAATATGTCGAAGAGTTCGGTTGATGTTCCGTTTTAGAATTTTGGGCACGGCGATAAATGAATAGTACGGTCTGATAATTGCAGATCAAGTGGTAGGTAAATGTCTAGGGCTTGAATAGGACAGAAATTTAAATTCTTCTTCTTATTAACTGGATATTTCACCATTGTTTATAAACAAAGACAGCCACCATCATACTCTGCCACGAGTTCCTTGAGTGCCTGTCTCCAATAAGGCGAAATGATTGAAAACAAAGCTTAACGCGTCATTCCAGAAAGATGTGGAAATGTTTCATTTTTAGTCCCCTTTTTTATGAAGAAAACATCTTCATTAAAAATCAAATGTTAAAATTTTTGTTGTACGAGTATTTATCCCAATAAGTTTTTCTAATTTTATTGAATCACTTTGTATTATGTTTATGGCTGAACACACTCATTAGATTTAGTACGTAAAGGGAAACTTATAAGCAAAGATACCAAGTCTTCATGATCAGAATCTGCTACTCATAAAATAGATTCCCCAAACCCCTTTTATGAGATAAAAAACTCCGATGATTTTTTTGTTTATGGGCCCGTCAAATGTCGTTAGTCCCGTTAGCGCAGAGCATGTTGGGATACGATATAACCCGGGAGGTGGCGGTGTTATCCCCCATTGAACGTTTCTCATATATACGGGGAACGGAAGAGTCAAGCATGAGGAAGGAAACATCGTGCGTGATCTGTGACCGTTTTGTTAAGTTACTGCCCCTGCATTCGCCTGGTATTGATCGTCGAAACCACGGAAAATTACCGATCAGAGCTAGTGGTTCCAGATAGCGGCTGAATTCGAAGTAACTAGTTAGTTTTGAAAATCTGCGACCGTTGGGACTCGAACCCTAGGACCTCTCGGCCAGAGACGCTACAGTAAGATTCTGGTGCCTGAAGGAACTGTTTCAGCACACTGAAATCATCCCAGAATGAACTCCAATCATCTTTCTTTTTCAAAACGATGCTTCCTCGAGAAGAGAGGTTCCTCCTTCGCCATGCCAAGCGAGTTTAAGCTGATTAATCGAATATCAGGAGTATAAATGATGACCTTCTGTCGTACGAACCTCTGAGAACTATTTCAATTGTGAACGCTTGTATGGAGAAGGCGTATAGTGGCAAATGGTCGGTGCCATTGTATGCACATCAAGGAGCCGATCTCGCCACTCGACGGGTGCGCGCATTGTAGCATTTGAACTGTAGCTGTTAGGCAATGCTCATTGACGCTTCCTATACACACAGATGGGCCCTCTCAAATCAACATTCAACTTAGTGAAACCTGTACTCATTTAATGTTTATTAGTATGGTCTTTTTAGTTTGGCTAGCGCAAATTATCTTAGTGAATTTTCCAGTGAAATAAATTGTCGCCTGGTCTTATTTGCGATGTACGTGTATTTATCCACTTTCACGAACAGTTTCAATAGTTATTGTCTTAAATTTTGTTGTCATTTAGTTAGACTGCCCTGTTTGATACGTAATTACATTTTCTGCTCCTCGTGAGAAATGAGTCGATTCACATTATAAAAATCAATGAGATTCCTGAGTTAGAATATTGAGTATGTTCTTTGCATTCTGTGGTTCACATAATATTTTATTAGTTGCCTTTATACGATGAATTCACCTCCCTTGCACATAGGAATCGGGTTAACGGTCCATTTAGGCGTAAAGGCATAAAGTGGATTATGGTCAATAAAGAATAAATAAATAGTAGTTACATGTTTGAAAAAAATATATAATACCCTATTTTCAAACAATTCAGAAATTTATATGAATTCTGGACCGGGAGATTAATATTATGACACAACTTTGATAATTGCATAACAGAGTTTGCACGCTTCATCTTGATGTGTCGTGTTGCTTGAGCTGATTTCTAGAAAAATGGCACGTGGTTCTCATGGAGCAAGAACGCGCTGATCTCATGGACATTGCGTTCGTCATAATTATTATGTGACTGTTCGTTACTCTCTGTTGCCGGAACGAGCATTGGCACGGTCGTCGGAAAATTGGGTAATAGCCAGTTTCGGATCATTAATCTTTTGTCTTGAAAGCGCTATTCAGCTCATAGACTCACGCTTAAAGTTATCGTTCCTGGAACAGAAGTTTCACGATTTCCTCTTGAGCAGTGAGCGTGGTACAATTAGTTCCCTAAAACCTAGACTTAGTGACTCCTCCTGCTTTGATTCTTATCGAAATTTCGGGCGCATGTGGGATCACATCAATTCACAAAGAATCAAAAGGTATTGGTTCATTCTATATAATTAATTATATATTTGATGAATTATAACGTTTAGACAAATTGAATTTTTTCACATAGTTATACCCCATGGTGATGAATATTTCGTTTGTTTCTCATTAACTCATTACACCTGTGTTCAAATCTTTCATAAAAGTATTGCGCCTAATTTAAAGTAAAAAGTCAATAATCTATTCTTCTACAGTTTGTACGTTATCTTCTCAAAATATATTTATTTACTCACAATGTATTTATTACTCACAATATCTTTATTTTTAACACTGCTATTCTTCTACGTCGAGAATTCAACTTATGTATGGTTTAGGGTATGAATCCCCGTATTAAGAAAACACACAGAATACACTTCTCTCCGTAGTACGTAACACACATTTTTTAACTGTTTTTGACATTAAATGTATAGTTTATTTATGTATTGCGACGTTTCGAGGAAATGAATTGTCCCCATCTTCAGACTACAATGAATATAAGAGAAAAATATGAAAGAACATAAATAACAAGTTACTGAATTTAAAATAAATTATACAATTCTAATGAAACAGTAGCACTCGGTACAGAATAATATGACTCACCTTTTGTAAAAGAAAATTACGTTAAGCTACATATTTTTAATGTATATTAATGTAAGTATATATTTTATTAAATATTTGTATAAATATACTTTTTTTAAACTAAACATTTTTTTCTATTTAGTTCTACTTGCTTTGCTCTATTTCAGCAAAACAAAATAATTAATGAACGGATTGTTTACTTCGTTTCTTCGTTCCCGTTAGTGTAGGGCATATTGGGGTATGTTATATACCGGGTGGTGATGTTCGTCTTCCCCCGCTGGAACGTGAAATACGGCGCCGATCCACACGACGGCTTGCAGGATTTCCTCCTCCAGGGATCTTCTCCAGCGGGGCGCTGCCCAACCCGGTACCAATTATTACTTCCCGACTGGTCTCCCGGTTTGCTCGGTAGTGTCGTCCATTTAAGTTTCGGTGTGTGTAAAGGGACAGGAGGGGACAAGGTGAGGAGGGAAAGATCGCTTGCGGTGTCTAGCCAGTGTATTAGGGTACTGCTCCGACATTCGCCAGGTACTGATCGGAGAAACCACGGAAAATACCTATCTGTCAGCTACAGCTGCTCCTAGAATTCTCTGCCAAATACTAGTTTAATTCGATTTTGCTATGTCGACATTGCAGAGACAACGGAAATGCTACCACTGAAACATTGCAATGGGGTGGCCATTTTTTTTTAATTTCGAAATTATCCAAGGAGTTTCATTTAAAGTACTCCCAAAAATGAAAAGATCGGTTTCAAGTTCGAGGTGCCATAACATCACGCAGATGAATAAGAGAATATCCATTTTGGTTAAAATCTGTTTAGACGCTAGTATTGTACACAGATGGCCAGAATAAAAGACTTTTGAAAACATCAGCACTTTTTTTTGTAACCAAAGAACCCCAACACATGTGTTTTTGCTGAATTATATACACGATAAAGTTATATACTGATTAAGAAAAACTTTTTCGGTATCAGAGACATAAAATGTGCTTTCTCGAAATATCGGCACATTTTTCTGTAGCATTAGATAACTTTTTCTGTAAGGAGTAAACAGAAAAGTAAAAAAGTACATAAGCTGCACTGTGATTTCGCCCACTGTAGTTATTTACGTAGTTAACTACTACAAAAATTGAGTCTTAGACGTAAGAATAAAATGCTGACGGACGAGCTGACGTTAGGAGCAGTGTCTGGAATTTTGAAAAAGTACTAACAATTCATACATATTTGATGAGTTTGTCCAGTGTTTACTTTCACAGACACTAGTTTATAAAAAAAATTGAAATAAAATCACTGAATCACATTTTTATAAACTTTAAAGTTCTATTTTTCGTTAACCGCATGTTGAGCGACGTTTCGGGGACATGAATTTTTCTCCATCTTCAGGCTACAATGAATATAAGAGAAAATTCTTCTTTTTTGAGAACATAAATAATAAGTTACTGACGTTAAAGTAAATCATACAATTACAATGAAACACTAGCACTCGATATAAATCCTCTTAACTGCCATGCTGGACTTGCTTTTGCACTGGCTGATGTAGTATATATTTATTTAGTTTAAGGTTTTAATGTTTTTTGTTGTTCAAAACAGCGAGTCTTTATAAATTATTTTATATCGAGTGCTTGTGTTTTATTGTAATTGTATAATGTACTTTAAGGCCAGTAACTGAATATTTATGTTCTTTTAAAAAAATAACTCTTAAAAGTTTTCTCTTATATTCATAGTAGCCTGAAGATGGGCAAAATTCATGTCCCCGAAACGTCGCTCAACAAATTATGGTTAACGAAAAATAGAAATTTAAAGTTTATACTAATAATTTGATTCAGTATTTTTTCAAAACATTTTTTTAATCTAGTGTCTATCAAAGTAAACTCTGTGTCCAAACTGGTCTAATAAGTGTGAATAGTGATAAGACAGACAATTTTCGGTTTTTATTTTATTTTTTAATATTTACAATTCTCTTACATCAAATTTCTAAAAAATCACTTAAAGTAACCTTTTCTCTTTCAAATGGCATATGGTTCGTGCATGATCGTGTGCTACATTGGGAATCCTGCCACATACATCAAGTTGTTGAAATTTTATGTCTTACTATGAATGAATCCAATAATGGCTATTCTTAGGAATCCCTCCATTCACTTTAATGTGTACCACTTCAGAGAAGGAGTGCATCGAGTTATTACGCTATCAGTAATTCGCTTCACGTGTCATTTATCGCATCCATGACCTTGCTCTCGCCTGTACGGGAGCGCTATCACACAACACTACGCAATTTATTTCGTTTTTTGGCGCTTCCATTCATTCTTTACGATCGTTCAATCGACAGTTTGTATTCTTCAACAGATGAAGATTTTCTAAATATTGTGACCCTTCCAATATGTGAATGGAAACAGGAATGTTGCAGAAAGATACGCATTTCTGATATCCTATGAATCTTAATAGTGTGCGTAAACATGAATTGTTTCCCTCGGAATTTTAAATGCCTTTTCAATCACTAAGCTTTTTAATGAAGGCCAGTAGCAATAAAAGTGTAATGAACATCTCGACTTTTCAACCCACCTGCGATATTCGTTTTACGACAAAATACCATACGTGCTTTGGGAATTATTGATTAAATTATCTACGAGCAAAACATCTTTGTATTTTTGAGGCACGCGTGGAATTTATTTACACTACTCCACAAGTGAAAATAATTTACTATAATTAAAAAGTATATCTATGTTTGTATAATAATATATTCATGATCAATTTTACATATCGATGTAAAGAACGTGCCGGACTTTGACTGATGAAACGAAATCAGTAAACCCCAGTAATGGCAGGGTTGGGCAAAATACTTTAAGTCTAGTATTTAAATACTTCGCAAAAATATTTTATAGATAACTATTTGAATACATAAGCAAAATACATTAGGACTTGTTGTGCTAAATATATAAGCATTTAAAATACTTCAAATACTCAAAATATTGTAAATATATAATAATTTTCTATTGTATATTTCTTTATTGCTACAATATACTGCAATTGTCAATTAGAGTAAATTATAATTGTCACACAAATTTTTTAACTATAACTATTGTAATGTATTGTAACAATCTACATAAACTTTTTCAAATAGAAAAAGATATCAAAAATATATCTTACACAAAGAAATGGACTATTTTTTTTAACCAAATCATCAGACAATAAGCCCCTAATTGGCGAATGAATAAAACCTGCAAAGAAAACAATCATTCGAATGGCGTGGATGAACATAAACTAGTATTGTAACGAATAAACACATTTTTTATTGCCGGATAATTGTCCAGAATTTTCAATGATTTAGATTTACAATTTAAAAATGAAGATAATTCAAATTTAACAGCTGAAAGGAGCTATTATGTTTGTTTCAACGAGGTACATTCACTAGCAGAATCAAGCAAAAAGAAACAATCCTCGTTCTAAACTATCTTCTTCTTCGTCTGTATTTGAAGTATTTAAAGTATTTCCCTTTGTAAATACAACTACTTGATGTATTTAAATATATCTCTAAAATACATGCCCAAAAATCTCAAAAATACAGTTTTTTCTAATACAAAATGTATTTAAAATTCGTATTTCAAATACAAGTATTTAAATATACTGCCCAACCCTGAGTAATGGAATCACTCATATAATACTTATCTGATTGCGTTTTGGAGGGGAAATTCTAAAACCGAATTGGTTCACATTTCACAATTAAAATAATCTACAAAAACACCCGCCTAGTACACAGTTTTGTTTTAACGTTTTATCATGAAATAAATTTTATTAAATTAATATGCGAAAATGTAAGACAATCTCTCTCCGTCACAATAATATGTCTCTAAAAGCAATGCAACTTATGAGTTTATTGTAAGATTGTGCTAACTTATGTAAACGTATGTAAAATTCATGTAAATTAACGCGAAGTCATATTAAATCAAAAGAACAATTAAATTCAATTTCACAGTTATACGGAACTTCTACATGTCATCCTTCGGATAAATCTTCGACAAAATGTATATATGCTAATTAGTACACTTTCCTTCAATTTCCGTTGCACTTCAGTTCTATTTAATTTTCTTTAGTGTTCACACCCATAAGAGACGTTTTATTACTATATCTTAAAGATAAAAGGTGCTCTGGAGAGGATGACGATGAGATAACAAAATATTAATTGCAACAGTTAGTTCTTAATTTTATTGTATACGGACCCTCTTGAGTTCAAAGAATTCATATGTTTGTGTATGAATTTCCAGAACGTTTAAACTGTCCAATTTTTAAACATATTTTCCTAAAATATCTGGCAATTTGTGCTACTGATCAGCGGAGGAATATTTTTCAGTAACGCACACCCGTTCCAAGATTACAATAAGAAGTTTCGATATCTATTAAAGGACTTGACCTTGAAATATGCACGCAAATTCGTTTTCGCGCTTTCATTTCTTCATGCAGAAATTATCGACCGTGCCGCAACAACATCCAAGCAGCAAAGTGCAATTTCCGCATTGTAACAAATAAAAATGTGTACATATAGCTATCGTTAGTCTGAAAATAAAAACTGCATGTAGTCACCTTATAATTGTAATATTTTCATTATGTTTAAGACACAACAGAGTCTTATCAACAAAATGTCATAAATTTATAGTGTAAAATTAATGTGTAAGATAAAGTAAAAACTGTTAGCGATCCTGGTGTGATTTGCAATCCCTTCTTGTGTCCTCGGTTGGGCTTTAATTCAACCCACTCGGATTGCAATGAACGCCTTTCTATTCAATATTCTATCATAACAACTGAGGTGTTCGGGTGCAAATATCTGACATTTGGGGCAAAATCAAGATTGATGATTTTTATAAATAAAAGGGATCTTCCCTATAAATCAAGTGGATTCAAGAAAAGACTAAAGTCAATGAATATTCATCCGCACGTTTTTGCATGTGCAGATCGTTTTGAGGAAACAGCAGCGTAAGGCTGCATATTCCTACGAAACGCGAACTGTCAGATAGCCTTGTTCAGCACCCGAACGCCCCGATGAAAACAAGGGCATGGGAATGATTGAGAACCTTTGATGTGCCCGCAGTGACCACGAGTACGAGCCGATCTCGCCGCCGCCCGTGCCGCAGGCGGCGCGCCTGGCCATGGACCCGGACGTGGAGACGGAGCTGGGCTCCCCGCGGGGGCCCTTCGCGCGCACCGACAGCGACGAGAAGCGCGAGCGCCGCTACCTGCGCATCCCGCTCGACGACGAGCTCGTCATGATGCCCGGCGACGGCGACGCCGAGGACGCGGCCATGCGCAGCCGCGAGTTGGGCGACCTCAACGGCACGCACGACGAGGAAGAAGAAGAAGCCGTGGCGGCGGCCGCCGCCGCCACCGCGGCCGCCGCCGCCGCCGCTGCTGCAGCCGCGGCCGCGGCCGACGAGGAGGACGCCGAGCTGAGCGCGCAGGAGATGCAGGCGCGCATGGAAGAGCGCTACTTCGCCGCCACGCCCACCACCACCGAGTCCCGCACGGACTGCGACGTCAACACCAGCCAGCTCGACTCCTCCGGCCTGGAGGACTTGCCCTTAAAGAGGGACGCCCGCAAGAAGAAGTCCTCGCCCGACGCCACTGCCGAAAAACAATCGCAGGCCAGAGGGCTCCAGCAGAGAATTCGATCGCAGGCCGGCAGGATACGCACTAAGCTACGCAGCATGTCGAGGCCCAAATTTTCCATGCCAGAGCGTCCAAAGTTCAACTTGCCCGAACGTCCCAAGTTCAGCATGCCCAGTATGCCGGAACGTCCTAAGTTTCATCTGCCCGAGCGCCCGAAATTCAATCTGCCCGAGCGCCCGAAGTTCAATCTACCGGAACGTCCGAAATTTTCGTTTCCGGAACGGCCCAAGTTCCACTTGCCCGAGCGCCCGAAATTCAACTTGCCCGAGAGGCCCAAATTCAACTTGCCGCAGCGGCCCAAGTTATCGATGCCGACTTTGAGCAGCCTCTCGAGAAGCAGCGCGTCCACCACCCACGAGAAGAAGAAGGGCACCAGCAGCACCCGCAGGCCTCTGCGCGACCGCCCGTCCACCCTGTCGAGCGGCTCCTCTTCCACCAAGCGCACGCTCTTCGATTTCGACCTGCGCACGTACCCGCGCATCTTCGACCGCAAGGCCAAGCAGGCGGACTACGCCACGTCGTCGCCTAAAGCAACGCGCGCGCAGACCCCGCCACCCAAGATGCCGTCGCGCCGCAAAGGGCCCGTAGGCTCCCGTTGGGTGCACCGCTTCACGGACATCAAATACGCCGACGACGAGAACGTCCCGCCCAAAGATCTGGCCGATGAAGACGTTCGCATGGACATCAGCGCCGAAGACCTGGGCGCGTTCGAAGAGCGGCCTGGCTCCGCTCACACCGAATCCACGACGGCGTTTCGGGACAAGGACTACGGCTACGCCGTCACCATGGAAGCCCGGCCCGGCCAGCCGGCCCCGGCCGCCGCCCCGGAGAGCATTCCCGAGTCCGACCGCGAACAGCGCTCCTCGGGCAGTTCTTCGGACCGGCGACGGGCAGGCGTCCTCGAGGAGATCGACTCCGACGAGTTCTTCCTACGCGAGAAGGGCCTCAGCCAGGAAGACGTGGACGTCGGGCGCTACCTCACCTCGGAGATCCGAGATGCGTTCCGCTCGCCGGTCAGCGCCCTCTCCCAGATGGACAAGTACGAGTACTACGACGAGGAGGACGTGGAAAATTTGGGCCAACGGTACCGCGGCACGCCCGAGCGCGAGCCGACGCGACCAGCACGAACTCGATCGCTCCGACCTCGCAAGCGAGAGAACAGAACCCAGAAGACACCTAGCCCCACGTTGGAGAAAGACGCCACCTTCTACAACACCTTCCCACCCGCCCGCCCCAAGCGAGCGCGCCGCCAGACCAAGGCGGCCGCAGCGGAGGACCAGGACGAGAAAGATCAGCTGGAGGAGAACATCGACGGCGAAGGGGAGATCGTCCACGAGTACGCGGAGAAGATGGAAGATCTGGAGGCCGACGCGGAGGTGGAGGCCGTCGGTCTGGGGGACGCGTCCCCGGCAGTGTTGAAGCGCGCCAGCCCGGCCATCGAGGTGGATCTGATGGACGACGAGCTGGCCGGCGAGGCGGACGAGGAGCCGCGCTCTGAACAGTGGTCCGCGGCGGCCCAGCACGACGACCTGCCCTCGGGCGAATTCCCGCCTCTCGCCCCGAAACGCAAGCATCGCAGCCGCCGTGAGCTGCAGGAGGAGGACGTCGTCTTGAACGGCCACTACACCAAGGAGGATTGGCTCGAGAATATCGAGGCGCAGATAGAAGTCGAGGTAAGTTGACGTATCATTGGAACTCGTGTTCATATTTGTAGCATGAGAGGCACGTTATGACACTAAAGAACAGTACTTAGGGTATAAGTTATAATTTCATCTTTTCCGACTAGAAGTTAAATAGATTTGATGGACGAATTGTTTAATTTCTTAAAATCCATCGAAAAACTAATCAAATTCTAATCAAAAAATACGCGAAGATATCCTTCTCCCTGACTTGTTTTGGATTTCAAAATTTTCTCACTTAAGATATTTTCTTTTCATATAATACGCCGCTTTTTAAATTTAGTTCTTTTTATTTCATAGATATTTATAAAATTCAGAGAAATGCACTACCTATTATTGTACTAAGGAAATTACAATTTATTAATTTAAATGTTAGTGTGTACACGACATAAAGGTGTAAGTAGTTTTGTTTAAACACATTCATTTTACATCAAAGGGCTGACGTATACAGGTATTTTTCCGATGCAGAGAAAGTGATTCATAAAACTCACAATGTTATTTTTTCCTTCTTACAAACCACAATAGCATTTGCGTGAGATCAAACCAGTATGTTCTTTCCGCTCGTCTTGAAGTAAAAATGAAATATGATTCACTCTCAACCCTGTTATTTCTTAGAGCCACTTTTGGTGTCTTACGCGGGCTGTGTATCACGGGTAATTTTCAAGAAGTGTTACTAAACAGTGCACTGAATAATTAAAATATCTTGTGCCCTTCACCTCGAAAATCATCTAATCGTTCATGGAATTAATTGAGTCAATTTTCAATTAAAAGGTCAATTTTCTCACAAGCCTGTATTATAAAACTAAGACCTCAGTAACTTGATGTCATTCTGAATTTCCTTTTAATAATACAAAACTTTAGGTAATTTTTGAGCACTAACTATAAAAGTTAATTTATTGACCCTATATCGCAACAATTTATTTGCAGTTCTTTCATAGAATATTAAACGGAAAAAAAACTGTTATAACATTCAGAGTTTTGTTAGATATAAAAATGTCTGTTCGATAAAATAATGTCACTTTTGTAAATTGGTTAAAGAAATGCGTTTTCTGAGTTTTTAACACACACAAAAATGTTAATGCCATTGTTTAACAAAGAAGAAGTACGGAATACGTTTTATTGCGGGCTCACAAAATTAGAACTTCAATTCGTAGAGCAGTAAAAGTATTCCCTTTGGAACAATCAGTCTTGATTTGTCATTAAACGGAATTATTCTTTCATTGAACAGTTATTGCCTCATAAAGCAGACATAATGGGCTCATAAATTTTGTTTGTAAACCTTGTTCAGGGCGTATGTGCCCAGGCAAAAATCCGTCGGTTTACTCTGTGAGAAGATATCCTCAACGACACCATAGCTCATTAGAGCCAATCCAGTAGATGTTACTAATGTTCTTACTCTACTTTCAACGATTTTATACTTCAATTGAATGCTTTGTATTGAATTCTTCGCCATGTCTAAAAATATCTCTCTTGTATACGCACTAGGCGGCTGTACTTGCAAAGCGGAAAAGCATTTGTTTCTTTGAAATTTAGGACAGAAGTTGGATAATTTTTTCACATGGCTCTTGAATCTACCCCTCAATGGCACAAGACAATGAGAAAGCAAAGATCATACATTTTACAGTACGTCTTTACACGCCGAAGGAATCTTGATATAACATCAATAATTTTAATTGAACGCTCTTCCGAAATGCTCTGCTTTGATTATGTCTAAAGAATCAATGAAAATAAAATTCAGCTAATCTACTTTTGAAGTAGTACGCAATCGTGGGGTGTATTTTCATCATGTATTCGAAAGAATTAGTATATTGTGAATTCCACATAATTTGGCAATGTGATCAAAATTTTAATTTCTCATAAATGATAATGCTATATCATTGCATGAAGGGAAACGGAGATTTAGTGATCACCTTTTTTTTAAATTAACTTTTACACAGAAAATAAAGAATTTTAAAATTAAGTCGTGTAAATCTTCTAAATATATCTTACGATGTAAGGAAAATGATCGAATTTCATATCATTTTCATTCTTGTAAACATTCTTTTCCGCTCGTTTGAGAATTACGTAGCAAAATCATTTATTTCTGCTTTCTACAAAATGTGATTCATATTTCGTCTACAAATAACTTACGGTTTTCAAAGTTGTACTATTCTGTTTTTCTGCGTGGTATCCACTTTCTTTCAGGTTTCTGCACTCTCATTTTAATTTCTCCTCATTCGTATTCTACAGGGAATGCTGTTGAAAACGATGTATTCATCTAAATGTTCTGAAGTTCAATACATTTTCGTATTTGCTCCCATATGCTTAAATTGTAGGTTTTATCGGTTGTAATATAATTGTCAAAGGCTATTGCACTCATGAACAATCCTACACAATTTTAAACATTTCGAATATCTTCATGTTCAATTTTTATGAGAATAAAGATGGAATTGCTCATTTTATGATCACTTGATGACCACTTTGACCCAAACAGGCATTTTATCTTGGGTTGTTCATAAAACAGAAAACAATAATGGAAATGAGTTAGACTGTTATCTTTATGGTTAAGAGTCATGGCGGGATACGCTGAAAGGCGTTCTGGTACCTTCGGAACAAAATAGTAAAAACAAAAGCCAGTGAACCAATAAACATTTGCCGACTTCGATATTAAGTTCATTCAACTTTCGCAAACACAACATAAATACTTTTTTTATACTTAACTGTGTCCATCATTTCTACGCATTTAATAAAATTATTAGTGCAGATCCTATAAAAATATCAGTATACACGTTACATTATTTTTATTTACTATTATAGTTATTATATCGTTTTATTCATAAATGCATTTCTATCATTATGCAAGCGCGTCCATAACGCCGGGCGCCGCCGGCTGCGGGCGGCGGCCGTCTGTTCGCAGGAGCCGCGCGGAGAGCCCGACTACATCATCCCCGCGTCGCCGGAGGAGGAGGGCGAGGCGGTGCCGGTGCCTCCGAAGCGCGGCCGGCGCCAGGGGTCGCGGGGCGCGTCGCTGGCCGACGAGGACCGCACGTCGCGGGGGGCGTCGTCCCTCCCGTCGGAGCGCGAGCCCTCCGAGCACGAGCTGGCGGCGGCGGCGGCTCTCGAGGCCGCGCTGGACGCCGCGGGCGGCTACGCGTCCGTCGACAAACAGCAGCAGCAGCAGCAGCCGCCGCGCCCCGAGCGCCCGCGCCGCCCGAAGCCGCCGCGCCCGCCGCCGCCCGGCCGCCGCCGCCGCTCCACCGGCGGCCCGCGCCTCACCACCAACGACGTGTCGCACTTCTTCTCGCTGCCGCGCCGCGCCATCCGCGCGCCGCCCGTGCGGCCCGTGCGCAACTACAGCACGCTGGGGCCCGCGCGCCCGCCGCGCCGCCGTGCGCCCGAGCACGAGTACGTGGAGCAGGAACAGGAGCAAGAGCGCAAGAGCGCCGCCTACATGGAGATCGAGGACGCCGAAGCGCGCCTCCGCCGCGAGGACGCCGAGGACGCGCACGGCAGCGCGCGCGACCTGCAGTCGGGCGACGTGATCGAGAAGATGAAGACGCGGCCGCTGCCGCCGCCGCCGCGGCCCCCGCGCAAGACCAGGGAGGCCGCGGAGACGTCGCTGGACGCCGAGGAGTCGCTGCTGGAGGAGAGGCTGGTGGGCGTGTCGGCGGCGGCCGAGCCCTTGGGCGCGCTCAGCGACGCCGTGTTCTACGCGCGCCAGGAGGAGACGGCGCCCTTCACGCAGATCGAGGAGGACGCGCACGCGGCGGCGATGCGGGAGCTGCGCGAGCTGCGCGCCCTGCGCGACGAGCTGGCCGTGGGCGACGCGCCCCTCGCCGCCGAGCTCGACCTGGAGCTGGAGGAGGTGTCGGTGGCCACGCAGACGGACCCGCTGCCCGACGACGTGTGCGTCGAGCCCGACGAGCCCCACGAGCCGCACCCCATGGCCGACGCCAGCACCGAGACGTATCCGGCCAAACTGGAGATGTCCGAGATCAAACGCACCGTCATCGAGGCCCCGCCCCCGCCCCCGCCGCCCGAGCCCATCGTCGTCGAGAAGCCCGTGCCCTACTACGTCATGCCGGATCCCGACACGGAGGTGGAGTTGAAGGCGCAACGCTTACAGGTGTCCGAACTGGACGTGGAGAGACTGAACGTGGGTGAGTTGCAGGCGCAGAAGATTCTCGTGTCGGATATCGACGGAATGACCATGCAAGTCGCGGAGCTCAGTAGCAAATCGGGACATTTGGTTGTGAGTGGCATCGAACTGCCTTCGGGCTTCCTGCAGGAATTGGTGGACTCTCGTGTCGCGGCCGCTACGCCGCCCGCCCCCGCTGCTCCCGCCCCCGTCCCCGCTCCTTCGCTAGCCCCCGCCCCCGCGTCTTCCCCGGCACCTTCCGTAGAACCAACAGTGCAACAGTCGACGGCGTCCGCGCTTCAGGACAGCGCGCCGACAGAGATCGCCGGCGAGTCGCAAGCACCGAGCGCTGCCCCCGCCGCCGCCCCCGCCGCCGCCGCCGCCGCCGCCGCCGTCGCTCCCGCCCTCGCCGCCGCTCCTGCTGCCGCCTCTCTCGCCGCCCCCGACGCCGCCACCGCCGCCGCCGCCGCACAGATCGCTGCCCAACTGAGCGCGCCTTTCTATCTCTCACACGCCTTGCATTCCCTGCAAGGGGCTCCTCCGGAGGTGCTACACTCCATTATCCCCGAATACTTCGCCTCTCTGCCACGGCCGTCCTCGCGAACGCGGGCCCATCCGGCCTCCCAGCGCGACCTCGAATCCGAGGAGGAAGGCGCGGTGAGCATCCCGCCGTCCTCGCGGCGCCGCCGCCACGCGCGTCCTCCCGCCCAGCGGTACAGCAGCGACGAGGAGGAGGAGGACGCGGGGCCGGACCACCCACCGCCCTCGCGCCGCCCGCCGCGCGTCGCCGCCCAGGCCGCCGCCCAAGCCGCCGCCCACACCGCCGCCCCCAGCGCCCCCGCCGCCTCGCAGGCGCTCGCCTTGCCCGCGGACGCGTCCGTCGTGGAGCTCGGCCGGCAGTTGGTGCAGGCCTGCCACGCCGTCCTCCTCCGCGCCATCCGCCACACGCTGCAATACGCCAACTCGCAGCTCCACGATCAGGAGGACAAGCGCCGCGACTTGCAAGTGGCGTTGTGCCTGTTGCTCGTGCTCGTGGCGGGCCTCATCCTGCTGGGCTGCTTCGGCTCCGGCCAGCAGCACCACCACCACTGGGATTTCTTCTTCCCACCCTCCCGCTAGCGCGCTGAGCGAATGCTCGGGGGGAAGATATATATCTATGCTCCTTTTCAGCCACGAGTCGCCTAAGAAACTAACCGAAAATCAAAATACATTTGTTTATGTCTGTAGACTTATTTTTTGCATTTTTGAAACAAAATAAGTTTTTAAAATGCATACTATTAAGAGCATGATCATTGTTACCTCTCTTTTACGATAGAATATTGGCAGTATGAGATTTGCTCTCTAATGGAACACAGAAAACACGTTTTAATCATTTCCTCCTTGTGGACAAACCCTCGATGTTTGGGGTGGTATTTTTGATTTTACTAATTTTGTTTTCCTGAGTGCCTAGGGCTACGTGCGCCGGAAGCGAGCATATATCTGACCCCTAAAGACGATGGGCAGAACACCCTCGCCATTGCGTCCTTGAAGTCCCGCCTCCAACCCTCCCCGCCCCTCGGCCGCTCATCAGCGACCTACGCCGTCGCTGCTTCGGTGGCGGCGGCGCGTACTCTGTTGTTGAAATACCAGTTTTCTAACAATAATCGTTGTTTCTGTATAAAATTGATGACTTATGTGAATTCATCCTGTTTTCCATAAAGAAAATCTGTGAAACGTATTTGAAAGTTTTGTTTAATTCTTTTCACATATGTAAGTAGCAATTAATATGTAAATAAATATCCATATCTTGTTTCTTTCTTTGCTCCTGTACTTACTGGGTACAAGAAATTCGAAATTTTGAATGGAGATGAATTTTTGTATGTTTTAAATAATAATTCTTGATATAAAGTTTGAGAAAGAAGGAAATTTACATATCTATTTTAATTATTTATTTTCATGTGAACATAGCAGCATACATCCTTTTCTTTTTACTTATTCCTTTCTCTTCAAATTTCTTCAAAATATTTTACTGTCTTTAATTAATATTACTGATACTTTCAACATTTCATTAATCTCTTTAAGAATATAAGCAACGAGTTCTTTTACACTTACTTTTATTATAGGTAACGATATAATACAAACCGAAAATAGTGTACGACATTTCTCCATGTGAATATCTTTCTAATACACAATAAGAGTAAATATAATTTTGTTTGCAGCCACATTTATCTTCAAAAGATACATATCTACTACCTGATCATAGAAAAACATTGCAATCAGCACTCAGAAAAGCCTGGAAATAACACGTAAAGACTAGGCTTTTTTGGAATTAATCTAGTAGTTGCAATATACTCTTGTGACTGTTGACTAGACACACAATTGAATCCGGTCACATGTATTACTATTTATTTTTCGAATTTTATTGTTAACCAAACTCGACACAAAATATTCGTCATTATAATTATTATCCATGTCATATTTTCGAGTTACGCTTGTTTGCGTTTTTAACAAAATGATAAAACCCTATTATTGAAAACAATTTCGGTAATACAGTTGTTTCATGTACTAAATAACCTTTCGCCCGAATATATTCAAACAGATAATTATTTTTCTTTTATAAATGACAGATTGTTTCAACATTAGGAAACATTTTCTCTGACTCAAAGGCCTTATAATATAATAAATATAATTTTTAACTCCAAATCAAGAAAGTGAGCAAATATCATGATATAAAAATAGCATAGTCTAAATTGTTATGTCCTTACTATTTGTTCTTCCTTTTACAAACGAATGCCACAGCGAAACACATCAAATCAACCATTAGCCTATATTAACTTAAAGAAGATTTTTTTTTGAGAAACGGCACCTTTAAGAAGTTTAAATAATATCATATTATTCTTAAGTTATAAATTAAATAACACAAAATAAATATATTTTCCCATGCCCCCAATTATACTATTTTTCTTCTTAATACTGGCTTGACAAATGAAACATAAAAAGAAACAGTGATTGGTAGATAGAGAACAGTCTATAAAGATTTACTGAAGGCAGGAACCAATTGAAAAGAGTGAATTTCACTTATAAATTTCATATTTACTATTCGTGAAAACAATTCTGATTGTAAGGGGATGTTCACTATTATCAAGACATTGGCGAGTGGAGAAACCTCAAGCATGTCAACGCTGTGGTAAGTGTTGAAAGTTAAATTGAACATAAACGTGGGTCGTTAACAATAAGGGATTAAGGATGATCTTGATATTTTTTAATCAGGAATATCGGCCCAGATAAATTAATAAAGGTGAGTGATTTTCTTGTTGTGTGACCATGGTAAATACATATGGATGGACCATGTAAATGATTTTTATATGTCCCTTTATAATTTTATCAATATGATTGTCATCTTATTTCTAAGAACTTACGTTTTCGTATCTTGACACCCTTGATCTAACGCCCCCGCCCCCACCCCAACTCCATATTCTAATTTGAATAACACAAATTGATCATCCTCTCTTAAGGGTTTCATTGTGGCTTGTACTACCAAATATATTTTTATTTCAGTCATAAACATTATGTAAAGGATAATATCTTGTATACGTACTGTACGTATAATTATTGAATACTTTCGACATGTAATACATATGGAGCATACAATAAATAATATATAATAGCGCACGTACGAAGGGAGTGCCCCCTAAAGAAGACGATTATATATAATTAAAAATATATTTTTTTACTAATTTTCCTAGTAACGTAAGTTATTCACTATCTCATTTAAATACGTTATAAATCAACAAATAAAAATGTTTTAAATTCAGCATAAATGAAAATTTCGTTATTAGAAGAAACGTCAACTGGACACTACCCTTCAAGATACCCTCCTGATAGAAAAATTCTGGTTTTGTCTCTGAATGCGTAATATGCATGTGAATATATGATTTCCACGCCTACTTTCCCAAGTACAAGTTAATTCTAAGAAAATTTACGGCCCACGCCAAATTCATGACCAATTTTCCTGAATTTCTAATGATTATAAAAATTGTAAATAATACGGTGTATAGTAAAGAAAGCAACCAATTAAATCATAACATTTTTAGAGAATATTTTTCTGTAGGTCAAGGCTAGAAAGGCGAACAATCTGACAACAGTGTTTAGTCTCTTCAACTAAGTTGTTACGGTTCTTACAGGAGTAAAAAAAACACAAAATTCACATTCGTAATTTTTTCCGCAATATTTTGACAAGATCGTCATATTTGTAAATTGAACTTCTCCAAGAAAAAAAAGTCATTAATCTTATTACACCTAAGATATACAAACTCTCTTGCATCAGTAGGTACAAGGACACATACACATACTATATACTACTAATTAATCATTCATTTATTTTTATTTAACACCAAAAAGTATTTGTGACACACATATGAGGGAGAAGTGCAATCTATGTACGTTATGTTGACCTCTGGAATCTCGCAATTTTACTACGTAAGTTGAATTGTGAAAACCGTATCAAAGAGCATTTTTCTCAAAACCTGTTAACAAGAAATATTCGTTCACGTGTAATAAAAACTAGTCGCTACACCAATTAAGCTATATATTTTGCCTTATCCCTTATAGTGGCCCAACTACATAAAGCGATTCACTATTGCGAGAACATTAATGGAACTATACACGGAATAAATATATTCTGCACTAACACCTTATACGTATCAAGAAAACTTGCGTAGATAGTAAATGTGCACTTATGCCCTGAAAAGAAGCAAGGCCCCTGAAACAAAACAAGGCCCCATTTCAACATTTGTTCAGTGGATCAAGGGAAAATGGACGACAAACTTGATCGAGATAGTGCTCATTGACTTAAAATCTGTCATTCAATACTTGTTACAGGCAGTGCCTTAGCTGGCGCTTACCTGGAAAGAGGAGGGGGATTTCGTAATTATTTATCCCTGATTGGCAGGCGACCCATCTTACATTAGTGTTTGTAGGTCACGTTCTAGCTCATCTAAGAGATTTCGTGTACCCACCGTATTCGTAATCAAGGTAACTATTTATATTCATAAAGTTGCATCAATCAGGATAAACATAATACTGTAAAATATCGATTCTCGGAGTTACGGTGGGTTAAGCATACCTCTAGCTCTGGTAATCGATATCTCCGGTAATATGAAAGCTTAACCTAATATTCATTTTATTATTTATTTCGTATTCTTTATAAATCTTCGTATTCTTTAATATCCTAAGAATTGAAATATTTCAATAAAAAATCTAAGACCACAATGACAGCATTGATTTTTTCCGACAATCTTGATTCACAAAATTTTGTTAAATGGTCATCCTTCATTCCCGATTCAAGATTATGGACTTCATATTTTTAGAATGTTTCAACATTTACTAGAAGTTCGGGAATAACTAATTTCCTATTTAATAGTCCCGAGAGTTTTCCTTATACTTGGAATTGAGCAGGCCCCACAACAGCTAAATTTTTTAACGAATGACTTGCACAATGGACGTAAAGAGCTTCAGGATATTCCTCCATTACATTAAGAGACATGACTAGGTTAATTTTCACTCGAGGCGAGAACTAGTGGAGAGTAAAAGTTGAATTTCAAAGGCAAAGTGATTATATTGCAGTGATTTCAATATCTGTAAAAGAACTTTTAAAAATTATAATGTATACGTACTTGAATTGACATTATCTAAAATGAGACCTTTCATCAGGTGCAGGTCGAAATCTAACCTTATTTTTACTTTCTCGTCTTTGCTTCGTAAGAAGAGAAAGTATTGTAATCGTGCGCCGAAAAACGGAGAATTTTCGACAGAAACTCTTATTGACGGGCTGTGGTAATGGAAAAGTTGGTAAATCATGTTCATAAACTGTCGACTCCGGTTTTAGTGAACTCGGATATAGTAAACCCTCGGTTATAGTGAACTTAAGTCACTGGTCCTGTTTCACTTACATTAAAATGAGGCATACGATGATTCGGTTATAGTAAACCTGAACCTTGGTTATAGTGAATGTAGGTAATACAACGTCCTGGAAATTAATTCCCTTCTGGAAAAGAATATATTGTCTCGTCGTGAAGTCGTAGGCTTCCGCGGCCAGAGCCATGTAAATGATCTTGGCTGTCCAGGTGACGCCGCGTCGAAGGCTGTGTTGCCGACGTTTCGACCATCTTGTCGTGGTCTTCCTCAGGGCTGTTGTGAATATATTGTCTCAGTGCCACAAATTCCAACACTAGGCAGCTTTAAAAAATATCGTCAGTCAAACGTCATGGTCCAAGAAGTCCCCCCTGAGGTGAAGGTAGCGGACCCGTAATGGGCACCATACTGATGACCTTATGCCACTCAGTTTCACTGCGAAAACATTGGCGGCGTCCTGCTTGGGCTATAACGGGCGACGAAGACACGCGATTGCTTGATCTAGTTTCAATCTTGGTGTTATTTGACATTCCGCGGGATAAAGCGCGTTGAGTTCTACGTAGGCGACAGGAAGCACGCGACTGACACCGCCTGGCGATATCCGCCGTGCCGTGCGGAAAAGCGATCGGTTTCATTAGTTGCTTGCGCCTTCCCGGTTCCGAAAGCATCTCTTATGCTAGGCGAGTAAAAAGGGCCTTCGGGGAGTGGGACGGTGTTCCAGCAGTGTAAGAGGCATTGAAGGGTGTCAAGACTGCTTTACGATGCTTTGATACAGAGGACATTAACACAGAATCAGCTATGGGGATAGCACGAACTCTGGAGAAGGATCTAGAGAAATTAATAATGAAAAAGTACAAAGCAAATAATTGATTTTTTTAAGGACAAATGAAGATATTGAAATTTTCAGTTCGTTCTGTTAATGTATTTTACTGTATCTGTATATTAATAAAATCAGTCGTTATGGAGAAAGTCTATTTAATTTTGATCGAGGAATACCAATTTTGGAGAAAATCGGCTGAACGGTTTTGTTTGTAGCTTTGACAACAGATGAACAGACTGTAAATTTAAAGACTATATATATATATATATATATATATATATATATATATATATATATATATATATATATAGGAAGGTATGGAGATGGATTTCAGTTCAATATCATTTAATATTTATATCATTGATATTAAACAGTATTGATGATAAAAATTTTTATTAATTAAATATCTTCTTTAAAATTGTATCTTGAAATTATGTAAATAAAAATATCCAAATTTTTTAAAATTGAAAATGCTAATGATGTTCAACATTTTTTAAACGCCATGAAGGTTGAATTTGGCTGTGATGCTGGTGATGTTGCGATAAGTGAATGGCGTGTTAACTTGCAGATCCGAAGTCGGAATTCCATCTCGCAGGAAAAAACAGTCTGCTGGTTGGAAACACTTTTGCAGGGTTATGTATTGTAGTCATATAATTGGGGGGCGGATTTTGATGACCTAAAACATAGTCAAAAATGATCGATATGCTCCAAAAAGAAAAGACACGTAAAAAATTTGAACAAAACCAGTTCACATGAACAACTCAAAATGTGGGATATATTACTAAGGTAATCGAGGCTTCTTCCTTTCGTTCAAGTAAACTCAGTCTGTGAACTTTTGGTTTGAACTGATGTTTTCCAGGAAATCTCTGCCTTCAGTTATCCCGAAATCAGCGGAACTGACAATGGTGCTGACAGGCGTCAGTGAACCTTAGCTTTTCTTAATTCGTTGCGTCGTTGCTGATGCAACGTGTCTCTTAACCCTTGTTGGGCGTTGAGCGCTTTTTTCTGGAGTAATCCTCCGTTGCTGAGCTTACTATATTGAATAATTACTATGTCAAGTCTCATCACGTCGCAGTCAGTGCCTTTTATCCCTTCGGCCAGGGGCTCGGCGCCGTTGGATCCCGGGGTTCCTGGCCGGTCACCCAATCGGGAGCCCCTGAGTCTCGAATTCGCTTAACCTTCGTTACTTCACGGAGCGTGGTATACGAATTCGCCGGTTAGCGCCGCCGGCTTACATCCGCCGGAGATTACATACTACAGACATTGCAATTTCCGAGCGAAAAAATCGAATAGGCTAGTCAAGAATTCTGTGGAGAACATTTGTTGCATCTCGTAAATATTATTTGAAGCAAGTGCCATTAAAATAATATTAAAATCGATGAAATCAGATAAAAATGACGGGAAAAGTGAAGAAAAATTACTTATTTGCCGAAAAATGCAAAAAAAGTCATTCCTTTTTAAGACAACAAAGTTAAATTCTATGCTAAACGTCATTGTTCTAAAGAGAAAAGGAAAAAAGACATTTCATTAAAATCCACCCCCTAATTATAATATTTGGTAACTGTTACAATCAAAGTGAGAAAGTATGTGCTGTTGAGCCCAGCAGTTTTAAAATGAATATACATATATACCTGTAGTTTTATCAATTTATTCATTTATCAAAACATTAATAAAAACAAATTTTAAGCAATGAGCTACGGAGTCCCCCCACCATAAACTGGTAACGCACGGGAGTTTCTATGCTATGCACGAAGTCTATAGTCGTATAGACTTCGTGATGCTTTGATATAACATGGCTTAAAATGATTCCGAATATGTAAGTCTATATTGTAGACCTAAACAGACAAGCATGAACACGTTAACAACGATTTAAATAAGTCTGAAGCACAATGAAGAAGTCTTAGGAACGAAATGAACGATGGATACATTAAAATAATCTCTCCTAGTGCACAGGGTTTCATAATCCTCAAATGTCATGATGGTTGTTGAGAATTAAATGGAGAAATGATTGAATCACGATTACTAGTTGGATATAGTAAATGTTTGAGATTCATGAAACTTACCTCTTTTAGTATTTCTTTCATTTCTGTCGATCTTACGATCGTCATAATGCTTACTTTATATGTGGTAAATTATAAATACCTGTTTGTGTTGTTGGCAAAGAAAATTGAAGCATTTCACAACTGCATGCCCGCCTTTTCGTTCAAATTTACAGGACTACCAAAGAATAAACCTGACGCCACAGCTGTGAAGTTAACCTTCAATGACTCCCGTATATCCGTAAGCTGTTGGGGGCGAATGGTGTCCTGTTGTTGTTGTTGTTGTGATTACGTATGTTGTGTTTGACCCATATATGTTCCACCTCTTTATACGATATTCAAATTAAAACGCTTTTAAATCCTCGGTGGTTGCGTTGTTCTTTCAGAGTGGGAGTATTATTGATGTTGCAATGGTAAATCGTTTAACTTGACGAAATCAAAATGAAGGTTACTTGGTTCTTGTGATCAGCATTTATGTAACCTTGTGTAGTTGTCTCGGGTTTTGAATAATGATGAAGAGGTTAACGCTGAAGATGTCAGTAAAGTGTAAGAGTTTTAAAGGAATTAATTATGTACAGTGTGACCGGAAATAGCTGAAAATTCAATAGCTATGTCAAACTTAATAAAACGAGGTTCAACGAGGAGATCAGAGTAAGCAACACATTAAAACTTATGTATAACTAATTTAATATCTTTGCATGGACAACACATGTGGAATAAATTATGATTTTGGGGTTGTCATGTCGATTTGAGTATAAATATATCTGTAATGAAAAAGGTTAACTCCCTTAACTTAGTGTTGTACAGATGTCATTTTGGGTTAAATTTGTGTTCATGTAATTTCCTTCTAAATATTTATTTTAACACTATGATTTTTGATGTTTGCAGTGATACTATGGATGAAGATGGTGATGACAAGGATGATACTAAGCGGTGAGGTTATATGCTAATGAATTGATACCCCTGTGGTTAATATAAATTAATTGGTTTGATAATAATGCAATATTAATCTAAATGGTGTACATCTACTTTTTTATAGAAAGTCTCGAAATTTGAGTGAGAAGAAGCGACGAGACCAATTCAACATGCTCATTAATGAGTTGAGTTCTATGGTATCAACCAACAGTCGTAAAATGGATAAATCTACTGTTCTAAAATCAACAATATCTTTCCTTAAGAATCACAATGGTGAGTTTGTGTGCGTGTGGTTTTTTGTTGTTTTTTTTTACATAAAAGGGAAATTCATCACAACATTGTTAATTTTATAAAATCAGTGCATCGAGTGTGTAATAAGTGTTAGTGTCATATGAAAAGTATACGTTCTTGTGAATAAATTATCAATCCCAATTTGAAGTCCTAAAGAAAATTTGGAAAGGGCAGCATCCGTGAAACTTCAATGTGCTCATCAGTTTATTGTGTATATAGTGTTCGTGTACAGTCATGACCTCACCTAATAATTGTATGCACTTATATAACTGTGTCATGATTTTTGTGCTCTGTGTTTTCTTTATTGTGATGACAGTTGTATGATGACCCCTTAACTTTTTAGTTGGATGTATTGTGAAAAGTGTTTTGATCCAGTATCTTGCTTTAAGATTTTTATGGAGTGTGTATGAATTTTTCATAAAATGTAAAATATTTCAAGAGGAAGGGGTTGAAATACTGTTCTGAGTCTATGGTACACAGAGCAATGTAAATTTCTAACAAACTTGATTATTCCTTCAATGTGAATTTAAGTGTGTGATAGTATTTAAATGCATTAGTAGCATTGGAGCAAAGTGGCAAAAGGCTGAGAAATGTTTAATTAAAAATTACTGTAAACTCAAATTCCAATAAGTGAAGGTTTAATATCAAGAACTGTACATATTCCTTGTAGGGACTGTCCATAAAATAGTAATACAAATTTGGAGTATTTTGAATTCCCCCTCTCTCCTCTGTAACACATTCTTGAACCCTCCTTAAATGATTATGCAATACTTGTGACAACACCCCCTCCCCCTTTTACAATAAGTAAAAATAAATTATGAAACAGTAAAAACAATTTATATTAACTTAATAATGTATATTAAAATGTATAATAATTACACATAGTATTAGTTGGTGATGCTGACTGCACCTAACAATAATATTGGAGGCAAAATTTGTAGTGAAAGATAGACGCTTAGGCAAGAATATTTCTAACAGCAATCTAAGAACACATTTTGTGGACAACACAGGTGTGAGAGTCGACTACACCAATTTAATTGGATTCTAGAATATTTTATAGATCAATTTTAAATTATTTCTTAACAGTCTAAGAGATTCAATCAATATACCACAAATAAAAAATATTTTAATTTAAACATAACTTTTTAATTTATATTTTTTTAAAAATTTAAACTGTTAATATTTAAATGTTTTAGTAGAAGCCAGAATAAAAGGAGTTTCTTCAGTAAACATTGAAAAAATTTAATACATAATTCTTATATAACAGTACTTAACACCCCCTACCCCCACGTGACGCAGGGCTGCCTCAAAATACCCCGCTCTTTGGCATTACATAATTTATAGATGAACACGTAATCTTTCCAGTACACATGGCATTCGGAAACTTATACCTTGTGTTTATATATTTAATAACTCAAATTATTATTTTCTCCTTTCATTTGAGATATGGAGGTTATTCTGTACATATTTTTCCAATGTTACTCTCTGTTTTTTCATGTTTGCCACTGATATTAAGTATCAATATGTACATATCAATATTTACCATTGAAATTGTTACAATGTGAAATCACAATAGTCTCACATTGTAAGGAGTTTTCTGTTGTTACAAAATTAATCCTTTGTAGATTATGTTAATATTTTGATATATTGATTATATTTGGCAAGAATAATGTAAACGATGAAAATTTATAAATAGAATAAATGTAAGTTGTTTATTGATTAATTTAATGAATCAAAGGATAGGTTAGATAGAGAAGAAATTTCTTAGTAATTAATGCTGAATGTTCTTATATTATTGTGTTAACACTATTTAGTTCTATTTTCGTATAGATCCACAATATTTCCTCTGAATTCATGCTTGTTATTGGGAGGATATATTATGTAGAAAGGGAAAAGAGTTTTTAAAGAAGCAAAATGGAAAATTAACATTGGGCTGAACTTTAAAGAACAATTTTCTTAAAATAAATTTTTTGAATATGTGTGTATATTAAATTGAAAACTTGTTTACAAATTTTATGTGATGGGCAGATATATTTTGATTATGTTGCAAATAAGTTCAAAAATCAGACATCTTTATGATTATTATTATTAATATTATTATTATTATTATTATTGATATATGTTTAAATAGGCAATTGCCCATTATACTCATAGATGTGGTATATACTTATAGCAACATTTTTTAAATGAGAAACTAAGATGATTAAACAAAATACTAAACAATACAAAGTGACAAAACAAGAATTAAAAATGTGATAATAAATTAATAATAAAAAGAAACAATTATTTAAGAAATGCTACAGTTTTTAATAAAGTCTCAAATTTTGGAAATTTGTGATTTTAATAAAAACTGGATTTTGTTTTGAAATAATAGGTACAAAATAGCATAAAAATATTAGGAATATTCAGGAACATGGAAGCTGTAGAATTTGTATTCTCTGTTATTTATATCTTGTTACTGTATTTTTAATATACCAAGGATCAAGTAGCATTTAATTTAGACATCATTGGTATTCATCAATAATCATAACAAATTCTTATGATTATTGATTAACTTTTATTTGATATTTGACAATGTTTTTCTATTGAGTGTAGAAATTGCTGTGAGGTCACGTGCTCATGAAATTCAAGAGGATTGGAAACCATCATTCCTTTCCAATGAAGAATTTACTCATTTAATTCTAGAAGTAAGTATAGTATATGGAACCATAAGTTTTCTTTATTTTACTGGATGTTCCCTTACATAACTTTTTTCTTTTTCTTATTTTAGGCACTGGATGGTTTTATAATGGTATTTTCTTCTTCGGGTAGAATATTCTATGCTTCAGAAAGCATCACTTCTCTTCTGGGTCATCTTCCTGTATGTATGAGTATAAATAAACGTTAATGTTGATGTGTGCACTATACTGAAACATTTTCATGCAAAGGAAAATTAAGTGTGCTTACCAAATATAGTACTGAATTGATTCTTCACAAGTTTTGTTAGTAAATGCAATACAGATAACTTCAAATAACTATTTTATTTGCCTTTTATCTATCTCTTATGTAGAAAAATTGTTTGTGTTTCCAATATTCTTCCATTGCATGATTACTATACTTATTTACATGCGTTCAGTAAATTGAATTCTTAGTTTGTGTAAGATTTGTGTACTTTGTAATTCTTGATATTTATAACTAATGAAGATCTAATCAACCATAAGATCATGTATTACAAACAGAGGTGGACACAAGGGGAAAGCTTAGTTAATTATAAGTCATCAAATTAAAATACATTTTATATTCAACATAAAGGAAAATTTCTTCACAAGAAAACATCATGTCGGCTGGACACTATACCTGTAGCCCTCCCCAGAGAAAAATCCTGAGTGCACCTCAGATTACAAATTTTTTAGTGTAATACCGTATTTACCCGAATATAAGACGAGTTTTTTTTACAAAATTCTTAGTTCGAAAAATGAGGGGGTCGTCTTATATTCGCAGATTAAGCTTGAGTCGGTGAGAATCACTGTTTGTCCCAGCCGCAAAACTCGTACGCTGACGAAACAATACGCTACAAAGGCGATTATAAGCCACGCTCATTTATCCCCGCAGTTAAGGCGCCACGGTATTGTCAAATCATTGCAGTATTGCGCGATGTTAGATTTCAGAGGGTGTCGGGAGAGCAAATAGAATGTAAAAGGCCACATGCCAATAGCCTTGCGGGTAGCTGCCGAGAGACGCGTCCTGATTGCACTCTTTATCAACCGTTTCTCAACACCCATGACATCAAAAAGGTGGCCCGAAGTTGTCACGGGATACATTAGCGATGAAAACTATAATTGATTCCCCGTCCTGAGGCCTGTAAACTCGCAGTCCATACCCGGATAATCATATTTCAGACACGGGCGCGTGTTGAATACTACGTATTTCTCTTCCCGAACGTTTTCGTTGTGTCAACCGCGGACGTGCCGTTCCGATTCAGACCAATATTTTTACTTTCTCGTGTATGTACGGAGTAATATACGTAGTATAGAGAACGTTATGTAATGCCGCGGAAAATCGATTTCGAGATTTCAACGGAAATACACGTTTTGGGGTCCCCTGATACCGAAAAAGTGGTTCTTTTCAAAACGTCCGTCAGTCCGGTGTATGTGAACAACACTAGCGCCTAAACTCTTGCTACGATTTTTTCCAAACTGAGTAAACCCCCGTCGATCTGACCTGAGTCGAAGCTCTGCCATTTTGAGAAACATTCATTAATTTTTGGGGGTACTTTACATGAAGCCCCACGGACATTTTCAATTTTTTTTCTTTAAATTTCTTGAAAGATTAGAGTAAATTACACTTGTAGATGTGGTATAGGTTCGATTTTCACTGTTAACTCTGAATATTCGAAAATGTTGGAAGTTTGAATTTTTTTCGGCGTCTTCTTACAACTACAAAATTGAAGATGGAGATATTTCCTTCAAGTAAAATTTGTTCTCCATATAAAACTCTTTCAGTAAGGTCCTGTACCTTTTCGGAAAATTTTAGTAGTTTTCCTACAATATTGCATGCAATATGTGCATTTTTAAAAATTCAAAAAAAAACAAGATTTTTTTCAAAAAACGGCTCCAAAAGTTTTTCTTTACCTTTTGGTAGAGATAGTGCTAAATGCACCCTGTATAATGACATAAACGCTATATTGCTCTTATTTTTTTTTTTTTTCAAAAAATACAAAAGTATAATTTTTTGCCTTGTCTTTCATGTCGGTAATATTTACATTAGAGGCAATTTCTTCACTTTATTGTATTTATGAATATAAATGTGCTTTAAATAATGTCATATAAATTTTCTCGAAAACTCAACAATTTTCTGTTACAATATGCTCAAATTTCCGCATTTTCAAAAACGCTAAAAAACGAAATTTTCTGGAAAATGACCCCAAATTTTGTCTTCAAACTTTTCCTATGGATAGTGCTAATTACATTGTTTAATGTGACGTAAAGTTCATTTTGGTGTATTCTTTTGTTTTTCCAAAAATTACAAAAATGTACTTTTTTTGACGTGTGTCTCACGTCGGTAATATTAGATGCGATTTCTTCACTTGATTATATTTATTAGTGCGTGTGCTTTAAATAGTGTCGTTTTAAGTTTCTCGTAAACTCAAATTTTCCTGTTAAAATGAGCTCAAAATTCCGAATTTTCAGAAATGCCCAAACGCCATTTTCTCAAAAATGGCCTCAATTTTTTTCTTCAAGCTCTTCCAACGGATAGTACTAATTCCCTGTTTAATGTGACGTAAAGTTCATTGTGATGTTTTCTTTTGTTTCTTTTTTCGAAAATTAAACAAATGTATATTTTTTAATATATCTCACATCGTGAGAGATCGCTATAATGCCATTTCGAAATTGCACATATCCAGTGATTTGTATACAGTATTGTATTTGTGAGTGAAAGTACTTCCAATGACTTGAAATCAAGTTTTTCGAAAACTCAATAGATTCCTGTGAAAAAGAGCTTCAAATTTCGTATTTACAGTAACGCTTAACCCCATTAGCTTAGAAACGTTTCCAAATTTCTCAATGAAAATTTCTATTTATGACAAGGTTTTACTCTTCTTTAATATATTTGATGGTATAGTGCGGTTCTACTATTAGGAAGCCGAAAAATTGCAAAACATTACCAAAAAAATTGACTTTGGTCGACGATAGATGGCAGCTGGCAAGAGGACGGGGCAAGAGACCGTAAAGCCAGCCCACACTAAGGAAATTAGAAAACTTAACTACGAGAAAGTCTGTGTAACCATTAGTTACTTTCTCCTATATGTACGTGTATACGGAGTAATATACGTAGTATAGAGAAAGTTACGTAATGCTGCAGAAACTCCATTTCGAAATTTCAACGGAAATACAAGTTTTGGGGTGCCCTGATACCGAAAAAGTGTTTTTTTCAAAACGTCCGTCCGTCTGCCCGTCTGTCTGCCTGGCTGATGTATGTGAACAACACTAGCGCCTAAATTATAGGTATTATTTCTTCGGAATTGAAGAAACCCCTGTCCAACTGGCCTGAGTCGAATCTCTGCGATTTTGAAAAACGTTAATTTTGGGGGTACTTTACATGAAGACATCCGGATATTTCAAAATTTCCTAAAAGATGGCTCCAAATTTTTTCTTTAACTTTCTTGTAAGAATAGAGTAAAATACACTTATAAACGTGGCGTAGGTCCGATTTACACGATTAACTCCAAATTTTCGAAAATTGCAAAACTTTGAATTTTTCTCTGCGTTTTCCTACAACTACAAAATTGAAGACATATTTTTCCTTTGAATTAAATTTATTCATAAATAGTTCTTTCATAAAGGTCATGTACATTTTTTTGAAAATTTTAGTAGTTTTCGCGCTATATTGCGTGCAATATGTGCAATTTTAAAATATTACAAAATCAAGATTTTGTCAATCATGGCTACAATGTTTTTCTTTGAACTTTTGATAGTGGCAGTGTTAAAGGACCCCCCGACGCGGTAGTGCCGACGACGCTATATTGCTCTATTCTTTTGTTTTTTCAAAAATTACAAAAATGTAATTTTTTTGACTTGTTTCCCACGTTGGTAATATTTACATTCAATGCGATATCTTTACGTTATTGTACTTATGAGTACATGTGCTTTAAATAATGTCATATAAAGTATCTCGAAAATTCAAGAGTTTTGTGTTAAAATAGGCTCAAAATTCCGCATTTTCATTAACGCTCAAATGCCATTTTCTCAAAAATTACTCCAAATTTTTTCTTCGAACTTTTCCAATGAATAGTGTTTAATAGTGGCACTGTTTAATATGACGTAAAGTTCATTTTTGCGTATTCTTTTGTTTTTTCAAAAATTACACAAATGTAATTTTATTAAAATATCTCTCACAACGTTCATATGCACATTTATATCCATTTGTATACATTGTTGCATTTGTAAGTGGAAGTGCTTCAAATGAAGTTTGTCAAAAACACAAAAGACTCCTGTGAAAAGAGCTTTTTTGATACAATCGTTATCAATAATTTAAAGAAAAAATTAGCCATTTTTTGAGAAAATCTTCTTTTTGTATTATTTTAAAATTACACATATTGCGCGAAAACGACTAAAATTTTCAAAATAATGAACATGACCATAATGAGAGAACTATATGTGGAGAACAAATTTTACTTGAAGGTTATATCTCTATCTTGAATTTTGTAGTAGTAAGAAAATGCCGAAAAAATCAAGCTTTCAATATTTTAGAAAATTCAGAGTTAACCATGTAAATTGCACCTACGCCACAATATACGTGTATTTTACTCTATTCTTACAAGAAATTTAAAGAAAAAATTGGAACCGTTTTTGAGAAAAGTTTGAAAATGTCCGCTGGTCTTCATATAAAGTGCCCCCAAAAGTTAATGAATATTTCTCAAAATCGCAGAGCGTTGACTCGGGCCAGATTGATAGGTGTTTCTTCAAGTTGGAAAATATCCTATGCATAGTTTAGACGCGAGTGTTGTTCACATACACCAGACAGACGGACCGGCGGACGGAGCGACGGACGGAGCGGTGGACGGACCGACGGATGTATGTTTTAGAAAAGAAAACACTTTTTTGGTATCAGAGGACCCCAAAACGTGTATTTCCGTTGAAATATCGAAATCTGTTTTCCGCAGCAGTACATAACTTTCTCTATACTACATATATAACTCCGTATATAGTATGTACACGAAAAAGTAAAAATTAGTGGAAGTTCTGGCGGAAATTCTGTGGAGGTACGGGAATTTACGAGTTCGCAATTGACAACTGGATCGCGGAGACTTTACAATACGAATTTTAAGTTAATGGTTCTGAAAGAAGCTGAGACCACTAACAACAGCACGACTGGAAGAAATTTTGGGGTCACAGAAAGAAATGTTTGTAGGTGGCGTCAGATGAAAGACAAATTAGAGAACACAATTTCAATGCGTAAGACATTTAAGGGACCTAAAATGGGAAGATTTCCCGAGTTGGAGCAGCAAGTTGTTGAGTAGCTGCGAGAGAAACACAATGAAGGCTAGTATCTCTCAAGAAATTATACAAATGAAGGCACGTGATATAAAGAAGAATCTTCTTCAAGATGGCGAAAATTTCAAAGGGAGTATGGGCTGGTGCATTATAATGATGCAAAGAGCTGGTCTGACACTTTGGTGAAGAATGACGCTAGCTCCGCGACATCCAGTAGCTTTTGAAGAAAAATTGATTTGTTTCCTATGTCATATTCTCGGATTACGGAAAGATCATGGCTCTCTGCTGAAATCGGCAATGCTGACCAGTCACCCGTTTATTTCGACATGCCATCAAAAGTTGCAGTTGAAACCAGGGGCACTTAAAGTGTATAGTCAGAAACACCATCAATGAAAAGGCCAGAATAACAGCAATGCTGTGTGCTCTGGCTGACGGCAGGAAGCTGCCTCCGTATGTGATTTTGCGTAGGAAAATAATGCTAAAAGGGAAACTGTTAACAGGGCTTGTTTTAGATGTCAAGAGAGAGAGAGAGTGGATGATCAATGATCTGATGCTTGATTGGTTGAAGGTTGTTTGGAATACAAGACCAGGTTATTTGTTAAAGAGGAGAGGAATGCTGGTGCTAGATTCATTCAAGGGACACCTTACGCTAGTAGTTTGGGAACTGATATTAAAAAGTAACACAGATCTAGTAATAATTCCTGCTGGGATGACATCTCAACTTCAAATAATGAATGTTGTTGTAAACAAACCATTCAAGGATCATCTTCAACTTTATAATGACTGGCTTCTTCCAGAAAACCATGCCCTCACTCCTGAAGGGAAATTAAGGAAGCTCTTAGTATACAAGCTGGGAGAATGGATAGCTACTGCTTGGAACAGGATCTCCAGTAAATCTATTGTGAAGGGTTTCAAAGTGTTCCATATCCAATGCACTTGATGTTTCAGAAGATGACCTACTGTGGGAGCACCAGGAAGAAGAAACAATACAAGTAGTGAACAAAGTAGTGAAAGTGTTGATGTTGATGATGATGATGATGATGATGATGATGATGCTGATTCTGATGAAGAAAACAGCAATTGAACAGATAAAACTTAGATTTTTCATTAATAGATTTTTCTAGACAGTAATACTACTTGTTTTTTTATTATTGTGATTGTAATTAATTACAATTAGTTAAAAAAAATTTAAAATTCTTAGGAAGCCTCTTCAAAATGGGGGTCGTCTTATATTCGAGGTCGACTTATATTCGGGTAAATATGGTATATCAGTTGCAGGTCAAGCATACAGGACAGATCATTTATGTTTTTAGAGATTACATTTATGTTAGTTATATATAATAGATTATTTCAAATTTGGTGTTGTATGTAATTTTGAATTTACCATACATACAATTTGTATGTAAATTTAACATAGCGTACCTTTTATCATGCAACCTGCACCACATGCCAAAGTGGCTATGGTGAACATGATGAGAAAGTATCTGGGGACTGAGAAGTGGTGCTGATAACTTGCAAATGCTTTGAATTCTTTCCTCAAACATCTATTGCGTATGTGCCTCTTGTTACAGTACTGGGAGACAAATGAGACCAGCTATTTCTTGCGTACTGTCTGCTCTTTTACTTGCATTCATTTATTTTTTTTATGATTTAAAAATTTTGCATCTTTTGTAATATACACAAGAAAAAAATCTGTCATACAGGTTTTTCTAAATGAAATGTTTTGAAGAGATAGTTAAGAAGCTTTCTATTTTATCTTTTACCTAAGCAGATAGCTTCATTAATATAGTATGTAGGAGATGATGAGACCTGTGCTTTACTTAGATGCATACTTGGCTCTGTTTTAGCCCAAATTTCAGAGTAATTTTGAGAAAATTTCAAGAATATTTCTGGACATGATGTAAAATACTCTCAGAAATCAAAAAATCCATTTTAAATTGAAGGTGCCGCAACATCAGCCATATTGGTATGGGGATAATGATTTTGTTCAAAATTCTGTGAATGGGTGGTAGTGTTGTATTAGGCAGGCCAGACATTTTGAAAAGGAGTTTCTTTTGTGATATCAGGTACTCCCTCAAATGTGTGTGTCCATCAAGTTCTCATTGTCAATTTTTTGTAGTATTACATAGCTCTCATAAGTTAAAAATGCATATATGTTCCCAGTAAAACACATTTAATTCTAATTAGAATGCTGAAGAAAAATGGTCATTCAATTGAGCCCCCTACTGTTCAATGAAAAATACATGTTTCAATAAAACACATTTTTATTGGAAAGCATTGACATAAGAAGAAAATCAGAACTCACTCCTTAAGGAAAGACAGGCACTGGTTCTATCACTAAATGTAAAGCAGCACAATACGCTTGGCATTTGTGCATTTGGCCTTGAATGCTTGCACAGACTGGGTTGCATGAATGGGGTAGTATGTATAAGTTATTTGTCACTGTATATTTCTAAAAGTATTTATGTAAGAATTTATTTTGTATGCAGAGCGATCTTCTGAATATGACAATCTATGACATGGTGTATGAGGAAGATCAGTCATCATTATACAATGTATTTTTGAATCCCTCCAATT
The DNA here is from genome assembly GCA_011170035.1 of Teleogryllus occipitalis. Taxonomy (NCBI): domain Eukaryota; kingdom Metazoa; phylum Arthropoda; class Insecta; order Orthoptera; family Gryllidae; genus Teleogryllus; species Teleogryllus occipitalis. The sequence goes on from BLKR01000556.1 coordinate 234,575, forward strand.
GTGTTGATGGTGCACAGTACAATGATTCCAAAGGTATGTTTTTGAACAGATTTACTTATATTTTTAAACTACATTTTATTAATTGAGTTATCTAGTAGATTTTTTTTGGTAATTTTTTTGTTTATTATGCTGATTGGAAGCATCTCACATTTCAGATGGTGGCTCGAATTTTCCGAGTTTTTGCAAAACTTGATTATTAACAGTGATCTTTTTTTTAATGTTCCCTTTTACTCTATATTTTATACACACATAAAATTATGAATATTTTCCTAGAGATATTCTTATGGTATTTGACATTGTTATTATTTGTTCTTTACTTAAAATTTAGTACATACAAAAATGATTATTAAATGTTGAAATTTAGTACAATTTAGTCCTATTATACTTCATCCATTTGTTCTCAGCTTTTTATTTAAGAAATAAGCATTTGAAAATATCACATTACATATTGTTTTTAATATTTTACAGAGAATCAAGTCTCATTTTCATGTCATCTAAAGCGAGGAGGACTTGATTTTAGAGAAGAAGTAACTTATGAGCTTGTACAGTTTGTTGGATATTTTCGTAAGTAGTATTTACTTTTTATGTTTGTAAAAATAAAATTACATTTTGTAGCCGTTTTCTATTTGTTACAGGTACAGATGTAGACCCCTTAGAAGTCGACAATCTGATCTCTAGTAGTAGTCGTTATAGCAATTTTTCTGGAGAACCTGATACAAGGTATATTCTGAAAAAGATTATTCATTTACTCTTTTATCTTTCTTTGTAAATTTTATGGTTCAGAAATCTCATGAAAAGAAAATTAGTTTGTATCAACTTTTCAAGTTCAAATCCTAATTTATTTGAATTCATTGTTTGAACTTGTGTAATGAATTGTGATAACTCTTCTAAAAGAATTTTTTTAACCGTGATATTTTATTTCATTGTTAATTGGGAACAAGAATCCTGAACGTGTATGTGGGAGAAGTAGTTTGTAAAATAAAGTTAAATGTATAAAATGATTGGTAAATGTTAATGCAATATTAAATGAATTATGGACAGAACTAACTCATAAGTGTTTGATGACATAACAATATTTGAAACTTTTTTTTAAGAGATTTATCTCAGAGAATTGGACTAAATTTTTCACTTAACATTGTTTATTCCTCTTTCTACTTGTTTTTTATATATGAGAATACAGACTTCATTGTCTAAGAATGATGAATACAGTAAATGGTATTGAGACTAAATTTTATAGAAATCTATATTACAAAATAATAGGACAAGGTTATTGTGCAACACTCCATGCTGTGTGCTTATTGATTGATAGTTACAAATTTTCTTAGATTTTTTCCTTATTTTTCTTTCAGATTGGTGTTCGTTGGTACAGGAAGATTACAGACACCCCTTTTAATAAGAGAAATGTCTGTAGTTGATTCAGCCAAAAGTGAATTTACATCACGCCATAGCCTTGAATGGAAATTTCTTTTTCTTGACCACAGGTTTGGCATTATTAACATATAATTTACCATATTTACCTGAATGTAAGATGAGGTTTGCTCCTAAGTTCTTCGTTTGAAAAAATGGGAAATATTTGCAGATTAAGTTCAGGTGGTGAGAATCACTGTCTGTCCCTGCCAAAAAACTCGTACACTGATGAAACAATACATTGCAGAGGCCCACTGCATAAGTCCCGCTCATCTATCCCCTCAGATAAAGCACCGCAGAACGTCAGATCACTGTAATATTGTGCGATTTGTCTGATATTGTCGGATTGGAGTAGTAACGGGATATGGTAGTGATGAAAACTGAAATGATTCCGTCTCGTGAGGCATGCAGACTCGCAGTGCACATGCAGGTAGTCATGATTCAGACACAGGTGCATGTTGAATAGGCCCACATACAGTGAAACCCCTATTTTACGCCTCTCCGCGGACTGGTCAAAAAAAGTGTAAAATCGAGGAAAATGTAAAATCGAGGAAATTATTTTTCTGCACAGATTTTATTCCAAAACACAAAATTGTAAAAACAAACAAAATTCTAAAAACACACAAAATTCTAAAAACAAACAAAATTCTAAAAACAAACAAAATTCTAATAACACACTAAATTCTAAAAACACATAACACATTGAAACTGGATACATTAAACAGATTTTACCCTTAAAACATGACTCTATATGCAACTTCACACAATCACTTGTTCACCCAGTCCAAAATCGACATTTGCTTTTTATTTTCTAAGTGTTTTAGAGCATAAAGTTTATTTTCAATTTCACTGCATGAAATTAACACATTTTCATCCACACTAAATTGTTGAAAATACTTTCTAGTTGTGTCAAGTCCTCTAATGGCTTGTATAAATGTAACCTTTTCCTCATCCTCCTCGTCCTCCTCTTCAGCAATTTTCTTGTCTATAGCAGAAGATTCTTCATCCAGAATCTGGTCAACAGACTGAATTTCACAAGTTAATAGATCATTGTCCACAGTTACATAATCTTCAAAATCACGGTCATTGTCATTTATTTTCAAAGAAAGCCAGTCTTGCGTTTCATAGGAAGTTAAAACTGGAAGGACAATATTTTCCATTTCACTATCAACTTGAAATCCACAGTTTTTGAAACAATTTTTAATTGTTTCAGGAGATATTTCTCTCTAAGCTTCAACCACAAAATGTAATGCTTGAAGGATGTTTAATTTCAGTTTAGAAACATCTTCAATCATCCCTCCATCTATCATCGCAACTGCTTTCCTTAATAATTGCTTCCTATAATAGCACTTGAAAGAGTGGGTGATGCCCAAGTCCAGTGGCTGTAATTGGCTGGTGCAATTTGGAGGCAAAAATATAATCTTTATATTTCGCAGCCCACTGGTTTCCTTCGGATGAGCAGCACACTGGTCAATGAAGAGAATAATTTTTCTGTTCTTGGCCCCCATCTGCCGGTCCAACTGTACAAGAAACTCTTCAAAAATTATCCCAGTCATCCAGGCTTGCTGATTTGCTTTGTATTTCGTCGGTAACGTTTTAATATTTTTGAAGCATCGGGGATTTTGGAACTTGCCGATAACTAACGGAGGCAATTTCTCGCTGCCATCGGCATTACATGCCAGTAGCACGGTGATCCTCTGTTTGGATTTTGTGCCTCCATGGCATGCGTCCCCTTTAAAAGCCAGCGTTCTGTTGGGCTGGAGATTGAAGAACAATCCCGTTTCATCTGCGCTGAATATGTCCTTCAATTCATAGCCCTCCGTTAAATGACTAATTTGTTGCTTCCAGTCAGAAACGGTGGCTGGATCCACACTCGCGCTTTCTCCTGACACAGTTTTGTATACAAGATTCTGGCGCTTTTTGAACCGGTCCAGCCAGCCATTGGACGCCTTGAAATCTTCCAATCCTAGGCGTGTTGCTATATGTAGCGCCTTTTCTTTCAAAAGACTCCCATCTATTGCCAAATTCGAGGTTCTCGCCTGCTTGAACCAACTAGCGAGAATCGTTTCAAACTCTTCCATTGGCGACATTTTCAACGATTTTCGAGACTTCGAAAACGAAGGGCCGCATTTCGAATAGCATTTTTCAATTTTTTCACGCTGCTTCACTATTGAATTCAGAGTGGACACACTCAGACCCATTCTGGTGGCTATTCGCTTCCCAACGTGAGCATCGACTTGATCTAAAATATGCATTTTGTCTTCGATGGTAAATGACTTGCGTTTCTTCTCCATGTGCAAAAACATTTTTTCCATCATACAAGTCCAAAACAGTAATCGGCGACAAACACAATAAAACACACTCAGAACGGAACGCACTCGGAATGCAACACGTAGCGTATATTCCCGGGACGTCGCTCAAAGAACCAACCAAAGCTGAACACTAAATGAGACGGCACTTCAACATTATGAGCTCGAAGGAGAGGAAGACATTGTTATCCAACCGGAAGCTCCAATACCAAAAATATAAGTCGTAACGAAGCTTCTGATTGGACGACAGTGTCCCTTCTCTCTCAACAGCGAATAGCAAAACACATAACATTTATATGTATCCCCTCCACTTTCACCGACATCGACATTGCCTCCTTTTCTTTCAGAATGTCCGTCTAAAATCTGAGACATGCTGTGCAAAAATCTTAATATCGGGGTTTTAAGACGTAGTAGGACTTCACAAATCAGGCGCAAAATCGAGGAAAACGTAAAATCGCGAAAACGTATAATCGAGGAAAATTATACATTACTTATATGGATGTTTTGCCGGGACCACTCATTTATGACGTAAATTCCGGGAAAACGTAAGATCGGGGAACGTAAAATCGAAGTTTCACTGTATTTCTATTCCCGAATGTTTTCATAGTGTCCACCGCGGATGTGCCGCCCCGATTCAGACCAATATTGTTTGAAGTGAGATTAGTTGAATGACATTATAAGTTTCAAACCAACTTAAAAAAGAGTAGAAGTTGTGGCTGAAATTCTGTGGAGGTACAGGGATCTATGAGTTCCCCATTGACAAGTAGATAATTCCTGGTGGGATGACATCTCAACTTCAAGTAATGGATGTTGTATACAAACCATTCAAGGATCATCTCTGACTTTATAATGACTATCTTCAAGGAAACCATGCCCTCACTCCTGGAGGGAAATTAAGAAAGCCCTCAGAATACAGGCTGGGAGAAACAATACAAGTGAAAACGAACAAGATAGTGAATTTTAAAACAGAAAAGGTAAAGATTGTCATTCACAAATTGTTACATGAAATGACAAAATAAATATCAAAATCAATTACAAAATCAATAAATCAAGTTTGGACCTTCCTTTTTGTAATTTCATGGAACAAGATAGTGACAGTGATGGCATTGATGTGATGATGTCAATGATGACGATGACAATTATGATGATGATGAAAACAACACTTGAACAGATAAAACTTAGATTTTTCATTTAAAATATTTTTCTAGTCAGTAATACCACTTTTGTTTTTTTTTGTAATTGTGATTAGTTACAATTAGTTCAGAATAAAAAGAATTCTCAGAAGGCCTCTTCAAAATTAGGGGCTCATCTTATATTCGGGTAAATACGGTAAGTCACTTTGAATATAAGATGATCCCCTAATTTACTAAATCTTCCTATTTTGTCAAAATAAAATTGCAAATTGTCTAATTGAGAAGAAAGTGTTATTGTTGATGAAAATTTTAAAATTTAGCACTGCTGAGTTAACAGTATTTTTTTGTTTTTTAAAATCATCTTAATCATGGTTTTTGTTACTATCATCTTCATCTATTCTATTGTTCTTTCTCTTTGGTCCCATACTGTCTCATCCTCTGACTTTTTAGATCCCCTTGAAAGGTTTGAGCATTGAATTTGGGTTTGTGGTTCATTTGATGACACCTAAGAGCATTCCCTTCTGTGTCAGCAGATTGTCTTCCTTTTGTGCTCTTGTTGATGGCCACTGATTCTTTAACAGTTCTTTCACATTCTGTAACAGAATATAATTGAAGCTTGCATCGTTTAATGTTTGCGTGATTGAGTTGTGAACAGCAAACTTGTTGATCTCTGTTTCGTGAGTAACATGATTTTTCTATCAATCTGTCTCTGTGGTTGTATGTAGAATGTTTACTTCTGTGAATGCAATTTTTTTTAAATTTCTATCTCTTGCAAAGTGCAGATTCACACTTGTCGAGCACTGAACCGAGAGTTTGCGTCGCGTTGTCAATCTTGTAACAAAATCTTGGTGACAATTTTTATTCATTTTCATGTTGCATTGCGTGTCATGTGCTACAATGTCATTCATTTGGGATTCTTTCCTCACCGGCCGATTCAAAACAATTGGTCTGAAATGCCTGGCAAATTCACCTTGTTTGCCAACAATACATCTGCGAATATAATTAGGAATTGTATTTATTGTCTTTGTGGCTTATTTCATCAGCATTTGAATTCCTTCTTGGCATGGAAAGGAGTAAAAATATAAATCCTGAGTAGGCTTAATTTGTGTATATAAGGCAACAGTAAATTTTTTGAATGAGATGTGTAGGAAAAAACCTTGTAATTGTGGCGTCATGCGGTTGCAATTGAAACACAGACGAGAGTGGGTTTAAATAATTGAAGGTTTATTGCTAAGTTCCACCACCTTATCATACAATTATTTAATTTACTAAATCCCACTACATGGAGTAATCTTTCGCTGTGGCTACCACACCTCTACACTCGAATCTCACTGCATTCCAAGCGTGAAGCGCCGCAACCTACTTACAACTCATCCTTGAGTCTGCCTGTCCCTACGGCAACACATTGGCAGCCCTTCCCCCAGCTCGCGGCCCATGCCCACCCAGACCTTTGCCGACTGGCCCGTCTGCCGATCCGCTCTCCGCTGCATCTAGGAACCAAGAGAGAGTTTTCGCATCGCGTAGGGCCGACACTGGCCCTTCCCCCCCCCCCACCACCACCACGTTGCCTCCTTGGACTTTCCACCGACGTCACATTCACTCCTATACAACGGCTACGCGTGGCGCCTTAGCGTCGCCTATGCCACGCTGCCGTTCGTTGCAAATATGTTTGTGCACCACGCTACATAATATATTCGGGTAAATATGATATCTTCTGGAATATGTAGTGTATTGTTTTTTGAAAATGAGAAGTTCTTTTACCTTGAAAATCATGCATAAACCATTCATATTTGTATTGTAAAAGTAATGTGCCTTGAAATCATATTTTATATGAATTGATGTGATAAAATTTATTGTTTTTTGCTTAAGTAGAACATTACCTTTTGTTGAAAGGCATAATTGCTATCGTATCTTAAGCTGATTTACAGATATATTCCTGGCAAACACATATGCTTCAGGTGAAAATTACAACTAAATGCTAATTATTCATCCATTGGACGGTGTACCGTCATGAGAGGAATGTTAGAAGGAGCAACCGAGAAAGTAAATGCTTACATTCCAGATTGCAGTATTTTGTTATTTTCTTCGAACAAATGACATTGTGTCAGGAATAGCATTAACTGGAACATTCTAAAGTAGGATAGTTATCCAGGGATGTGGTGAGCATTCTGCCTTTGTTACTGTTGGCAACAAAGATGAAATATTAATAAAATAAAATTGCCTTTTATTTAGAACCATTTCTATTATCACCAGTAATGTTGAGGTGATGTATGTCACACTCTAGGGAAAGGCATCAGCCATGTTCTTTGAATATGGACTGTTGCTTGTTGAGTAAGTAACAGTATACAGTACAGAACCTGTGATGAGCAGGCTGTCATCAGATTCTGTACAGGATTTGGACTGTGTAGGTCTGTCTTGGTTTAAGGCTAAATGCACCGAAAAATACTTATAGGAAAAATCAATAGATCGCAGCACTATCACACGGAATTTACTAGATCGATAACGTCTGAACAAATTGTCCGATTTTCGATCTGTAAACGGCGTTGGACTCCTTTTTAAAATAGAATTCACGCTACGATGCCGTTTTTTCAAAAAATATTTCCCCAAAAAAATTTAAAATGATTTCTCATAGTTCCGGGAAGAAATTAAAAAATGTGGGCTTATAGCGCGATGACGACTTGCTTCCTGAATCCAACGCCGTGTCAATCATGCAAATCGGATGAATAGGAGCGGCGTAAAGTGAAATTTCGGAAAAAATACCTGATCCCCCCAGTTGCGTCACCCGAACCTTGTGGGGGATCCCTCGACGCGGCCGAACGGTCAAACCCGGCGGCCTGCGGCCTGGGGCCCGATGCCTAGAGTAACAACCTGCTCCATGGTTTCACAATGGGCAAACTGAATCAGACCTGTAGAGATATTTCAAGATTTTCACCGTGAAATATAAAGATGGAGTCTCACAATTGTTATAAATCTTGGAAACTCAGTCATCGAAGTGAAGATTCGAAGGGCAGGAATATATTTTCAAAAAATGCCGAAGTCTATTACTATAACACTCGACGTAGAAATCATATTCATCAGGTGACAGTGTCAACAGCTCATTACAAAAAAATTCACATACAATACATGTACATTATTTTACAACACTTTGCCAGATGACATTAAACGATTAAATTCAATAGAAAAGTTTAAATCCCGAGTGAAATCGTTTCTGCTGCATAACTGTTTCTATACAATTAGAGACTGTACTGAGCATCACAAGAAAAGTAACATTAATTTTAACAATGATACATAATGCATTAATTACCATTTGAACTGTATAAATGAGTATAAACAACCTGTAACAACTATTGTAACACAGCTTCCGGGTCAATGACCCCCATCTCGATCAGGTTTTTCGTCCAGTTTCCCTGATCCATTGAGCAAATGCTGAGATGGCCCCTAGTTTTGCTTCTGGACATAAATGTAACTTCATTTTCTGTGCACGTCTTCTAGAATTCAGTGGGAAATACAATTATTCAAATTATCGTTTCCATGTTGTCGCGGCAGGAAGTAATAAGAGCCAAAATTTATTGCTTATTTATCCTTGAAAATAGATTTTATTACATGGGAGTTTTTTTTTCTCCCTTTGAAAATTCAAAATTTAAGTAGTATATGACTTAGTGTAGGGATCACAGAATTTTGAAAATGTGCACACAATTCACTTTTCCCTATAGCACGTCATACGCAGTATTTAACTGTTTTTTGACGTAAAATAAATAAATAAAATAAATAAATAAATAAGGATTATATAGTACGAGTATATACACTTTACCTTCGATTCCTCTCCATTCGCGTGATTATTATCATAATTATTATTATTATTATTATTATTTATTAATTATTATTATTAATTTATTATATTATTATTAATTATTATTAATAATAATAATAAAATAAAGTCCTAATGTTTCGTTCTTTTCAAGTATTATATTTCTCTGCTAAGAGAGCAAAGGATAAAAGTCAGAGAACTCAGCAGGGTATTCCAGCGTAGACCAAGACAAGATAAACAAAAGTTTCTTCAAGAAATATAGCACGTCATACGCAGTTTTTAACAGTTTTTTTACGTTAAATAAATAAAATAAAAAAAAGAAAAATGCAAAGAAGTGGAAGAACATAACAACAAAAGGAGACCTAAAGAAATGTTCCGCGTCATTCGAAATATGACCAGGGAGTGTAAACTGGCAATGAGGAATAGGCAGGGACCGAAAAGGTATTAAATACCGGTAAAATACCGGTATTTTACATACCTTTTTCAAATACCTATGTTTTTTATACCGGTAAAATACCTCTATAGGACGTCTATAACGGTATGGACGTCCATAAAGGTTATAAGGGTATTATACCTGTATTTTCAATGAAAAACAATAGCTTGCCATCCATAAATGTCGACTAAATAAGTTATTTTAGTTAATAATATCTCACAAAATGTTTATTAAACGAATATACTTTTATAATTGTTATTTATTGTTTGAATTACTATTTTGTTCATGTATAATACTCGGTTACTAATAATTAACGAAACGCGAATGATCCCACTAATTCTTGTATAGTAAATATAATCTCCACTTCGTCACTGCACAATGTTCTCGCCCACTGAAAACTGCTCACCGCCCTCTTCCTACGCTTGGGCATATCGAATTGCCCTAGTGTAGCACGCAGCCCGCCGAAGAACGCGGCGAGATGTCTGCAGAGGTCAGAAAAGTCACGCTATCAGAACAGCAGTGTGCCAGAGGTGCGACCCTGCTTCCAGCTCAGAAGGGTGACTACACTTGAGCGCGTGCCCTGGCGGCGCTGGGCTTGGATAGAAAGGAGCGCGAAATGAGGAGCAAACATTCAAAACGTGACATGTCCACTTTACTCCTTTTCGAGAAAACGCCAAAATGTTATGTCATGAAAATTATGCAGATGTTTTATTTGTACTTAATTCTGAATTATGTAATAATGATAGCTAAATATATTATTAATATAAAATTTAAATATTCTATGAACTTACATTTAAAGAAAACAACATTTATGTCAACTGGTAAAAAAGGAAGCCTGAACATCAACGGAGAAGTGATATACATGGCAGGCGAAGTTAAATACTTATGAATTACAATAACAAATTCTGGATACTGTACAGAAAAACTAAAGAGAGGAATAATTTTAGAAAAAGCAGCGGAAAGAAAATTACACAAATTCATAAAATATGCAGGCATATCAAGTGATTGATTTCTAAAATTTTAGGTCCCGGAACGCGCTCAAAATGATTTATTAATTTAATAGAAATAATTATATATTTATAATATAATGTAATAATTATCAGCGAGATACAGGAACGCCGTTCCGTCGTGTTCCGTCAGAAATCAAGCCTTGCGTAAGACCAAAATCCAAATAATCGAGAAAATGGCATTTCTAATCCTGTTGTGTGGGTGTAAAAGCTGAACATTGAGATAGGCCGAAAAAAGGAAGATGCTTTTGAAGTATGGACACGGAAGAAAATATTAAACGTACAATGGGAGGGCAAGAAGATAAATGCCGAAATTTTGAAAAGAAAACAGAACTTTCTCTAAAAGTCAAAGCCAAAAAATGGAAAATAAAATATTTTGGACATACTATGAGTCGAACAAAATCTCTAGAAAAGGATATTATGCTTGGAATGATAGAATGAAGCGGAAGAAAAGGGTGTAAGCGGCACAATTGAATAACTAATACACAATATCACAAACAAAAGGAAAAAGGCAGTTCGAGTCCGAGTGAGCAATGAACAAATTGCTAGCATCCTATTGCTGTGTATATCCAGATAGGTTAACAAGGGATGGCTTGCGATCTATGTTCTAGTACTATTTCTCTGCGCGTTCAGACGCGCGAAGAATTGGGACCTGCAGATGAAAGGAGAGATGCTCACAGCCGCTGCTTGACCGGGATTGGAGCCGACAAATAGACATAATCGCACTGAACAGTGTGTTTGATACCCGTCTTTCATGCGTACATTCTGCCATTATTAAGGAAGAACTCGCTGAATTATCGGCGCGTCCCCTCCCAGTTTCGGATAGCAAGAAAAGCGAAGGAATGATGCTCAAGTAATACAAATGCAAATATCAATGTTCAAAATTAAAACATCTTTCAAAAACCTGGTTTAGAAACATCGATCAAGTTCGTGCGGAAGATAATTTGTTTTGACAGTGGCCGTGATTGTTAATTTATAATTACGATTTAGACAAAACGGCAAAAGAAAGTAAAAAGAATAACAGCGAAACTAAGCCTGAAAACTATCGCCCAGGGTCATCTTATGGAGTCACAACTTCCTCAAATGGGTACAGGAAGGTGGGCGAGAGACCTTACACCTAGAGTGCTTGCGTTGGCCGCCTCTCTGCGTACGGTAGGACATACGTAGGAAATGCCAGAAAAATGGGGTCATTTCTTGGGCTGAAGATAGGCTCGCTTTATTCGAACACATGTATTGACAGTGGTATAATGCAATATTATTTCATATTTTAACTTTTTTATAAAATTGTGATTATCGGTTCTTTTCATTCACAACAACTCATCAAGCACATCGATAATAAACATCAGGTTTTATAAATGTTTCATTTTTTTACGAAATATGTTCATGTGTCTATACAAAATCTATGTTTTGAAAATATCAACATCAATGTTGCATCCCTATTCTCGACACCTAGATGAGGATCGCCGATTTAATACGTTTGCATTCTGATTCCCTAATATGAGGTTTATCAGTGACTGGTATGCTACGTTTTACTAGTAGTATATAAATCTTATAAATTGAATTGCTACCCGATTAAATGTTACTGATAAGCGTGTACGATGTTTAGAAAAATGGTATCTTCATGTAGAAACGTAAAAGTTGCCGAACTGTATAACAAAACATAATTTATCCCCCTCATAGACGGATATTCCTCTTCTAGTGTGGTGTTCCTGTTTAAGGGTTAAAGTTGTATTGCTTTCATGACAATTTAATGCATTAAAAAATACATATATATGTCACAATACAATGATTTACACTACATCCTTTTATGTTATCATTTACGTAGTTTGTATCAAAATGACGCGCCGGGAATTACTTATTCCAATCTTCAAGTTTATACAAATATAACAGAATCATTTTATTTCAATATAACTTACTAAATAAGCTGGGACATGTCACGATTCTTAATATTAGATTTTAATGTTTGTTACAGTGTTGGATTCAGGATGCATCTCGCCTGCGCGCTATTTTACCACTTCTTCAATTTAGTCCGAAAGTACAAAAACAGTTTTAAAATTTTACTTGGGAAAACAGATTCATCAGGTGAAGTCTATCAAGGAGACAAACGCCGTTTTGAGATCAAAAATCGAGTCGCAGGATAAAAGAGCTCGTGCGTAATTTCGGCTCATTCTTTCTGGTAGTGGAATGATAACGGAAGATCTTAGAAGTAAAATGTATGTAAAATAAGATGTTAGGCCATGGAATATTGGTGATATCTACACAATTAGTTCAATTTTCTTTTTGAAATCAGTTTCCAAATCGGAATTGATATTTTGAGTAGTGCCTCAAATAACTTTTTGATGGCATGAAGACGGAAATATGTGAACAAGATATATAGTTTTATACGACTATTGCAGATGATATGGGACCGTTTGGTTGTGTTACAGCATCACTAGTTTGATAAGTAGAGAAAAATATATTGAGACTGAATGGGACGAAAGCATAAACTGACTGCCCAGCTTGCCTGTCTGAAAGTTCGGCCTCCCGCGCCGCTGGCCGCCGGGTTTGGCCGTTCGGCCGCGTCGAGGGAGGGCCCAGAAGGGGTCGGGTGAAACAAGGGGAGCGGGAAGGGGCAGGGGGATCAGGTATTTTTTCCGAAATTTCACTTTACGCCGCTCCTATTCATCCGATTTGCATGATTGACACGGCGTTGGATTCAGGAAGCAAGTCGTCATCGCGCTATAAGCCCACATTTTTTTAATTTCTTCCCGGAACTATGAGAAATCATTTTAATTTTTTGGGGGGAAATATTTTTTGAAAAAACGGCATCGTAGCGTGAATTCTATTTTAAAAAGGAGTCCAACGCCGTTTACAGATCGAAAATCGGACAATTTGTTCAGACGTTATCGGTCTAGTAACTTTTGCTTATTTTGGTGCTGCCACGTGGTGGCGACAAATTGAACTAGTGTCGGTACATTTAGCCTTAAGAGAAAGATGTGATTAGATATGTATATATTATTACATGCTAGCCAAAAATGAGATATTTTCGTTGTTTCCTAGAGCAACTGTATTATTATTAGGGGGAGGATTTTAATGAAATGTCATTTTTTCTTTTCGCTTTAGAACAATGCCATTTAGTATAGAAATTCTTTTTATGTTATGACAAAAAGAAGTGACTCATATTTATAGATCAATATTTTGCATTTGTTGTCGATTTCGACTAATAAGTCTTTTTTTACTTATTCCTGTCATTTTTAATGAATTTTTGGCAGATTTTGTCCATTTTAATGTCATTTTTAATGGTACTTGCTTCAAATAATATTTACAAGATGCAACAAAAGTTTTTCACAAAATTACTCTGTAGCCTATTCGATTTGTTCACTCGGAAATTATTTTGACAGTCATTGTGTGTATATAATTCTTGTGACGTATATCAGCGCCATTGCCGGTTTGGCTAATTTTGAGATATCTAAAGACAGAGATTTCCTGGTAAAGAACAGTCCAAACCAAAAGTTTACAAGCTGTGTTCACTCGAGTGAATGGAAGAAACCTCGATTACATCAGTAACATATCCAACAGCTTGAGTTGTCCATCTGAACTAGTTTTAATAAGATTTTTTACGTTATTTTTCTGTGGTTTTAAGCATTTTTAAAGCATTTTAGGAGCATTTTATTGATTATTTTTGGCGATGTTTTAAGTCAGCAAAATCCGCCCTCTAATTATTATTCACAGTTTTCCTTGTGTTGGTAAAATGGTCATTGAGTTCATATGTGCAAGGTACATAACATGCTATTTTAATTCTGTAACTTTTACTATTCCTTAATACTGTATTAAAATGAATAATTTTGCAGACCTCTTCTTAATTTTGTAATGCAAATTGGCTGTAGCAACATATAGCAGCCATTTACATCATACCCTGTGTAGATACCATACCTTATTCACACAACTAGCTATCTTCATCTTGATTTGCAAGTTGTAATAGGATGTGTCTTGTGTCTCTAATGAACATTCAGAATTGGAAATGTATTTTTCAGTTTTGGATTTGTGAGATTTTGTGTGTTGCAAAAACAATGTGCTTAGAATCTTCATTTCTCTAGTATAATTTATTTCCTTGGTTTTAGGGCTCCACCCATTATCGGTTACCTGCCGTTTGAAGTATTGGGTACCTCAGGTTATGATTACTACCATGTTGATGACTTGGAAAAAGTTGTTACTTGTCATGAAGCATGTAAGTGGTACCTTATGAGACTGAAATTTTATCAGTTAAATTTTGTATTTAAAACAAAAAAAAATGTACTTGATTCAGTGATGCAGAAAGGTGAGGGAACGTCTTGCCATTATCGTTTCCTTACGAAAGGGCAGCAATGGATATGGCTTCAAACCAGATTTTATATTACATATCATCAATGGAATTCTAAACCGGAATTTATTGTCTGTACTCATCGGGTTGTAAGGTAAGTGGTTGAAAGCTTAGGCTTCTGTAGTTGGAGTCAGGAGATTCTGGGTTGTAAGCACAGTTGCCAATGTTTCGGCTATCACACTGCGACCTTCCTCAGGGTTCATGATGGCTGAAATGTTGGCAACTGGGTCTAGGTCGCAGAATCTCCCAGACAGCAAAGAATCAAAGATAAGTGGTTACTTGAATCTTTATTACTGTCTTGTACAGAGAGATAAAAACACTCGAACTACTGTGTAACATGGAAAATTATTGAATACATGGTTTCACACTTTACAAATACTGGCATTTCATTTTATTTTCAGATCAGCAATTCTATTACTACATTAATTTAAGTAGTTTTAGTATGTCAGAGTGTATTTGTATTATTGTAGAAATTTATTATCATCAGTTTTTTAATGGTAATGATAAATTTCTTAAATATGTTTATTAAACAAGGTAAGGAACAGAGAAGAGCCAAAATAAGAAATGCAGAAATAAAGAAACAAATAAATTAATAAAACAATGTAAGCTTTCAGGACTGGAATCAATATTGATATTGCTTACTCAGCTGATAGGTCGTGGTCCAGTCAGAATGGTTCTTTGAGAATATGATTACGTAGGCTTCCGCGGCCGGAGTATGTTTCTTGGTTGTCCGGGACTTTGAGAAGTTTCATCTTCTCTTGTGGCAGACATTTTCAGTGTTTGTGAGGCAGAGGTTGAGCCCCATTGTCGGCTCTTGGCTGACTAGTCTGCCTGACTATTAAAGTCATACATGAACTTTTTTGATTAGACCATGGCCTATCTGCCCAGTAAGGAACATCAAGAAGTAAATGAATTATCATATCTCAGAAATATCTAAGCATGTTTAGCCACACTCGGGAGGAAATAGAAAAGAAATTATATAGCTCCAACTGAATTTGTGGAATTTTTAAAGATATTTTGGCAGAGACATGGACCTGGAAACAAAACTTAAAAATTCACTAGATAATTGCCCAACATAGGGTCAAAAATGGCTGTGAAACATGTACAATGAAAGGGAAGGTCAAGCAAACTATGTGTGGCACATATAGTGGAATATCGTTTGCGTGTTCTTCCTGCTTTTGAACATTATAATAGGACGTACAAACTAATTTGCTTGTGTAAATTGCACTCAAATACACACAAGATATACTAATTGAATTGCAAATAATAATCAGAAAAAATATGTATAATACATATATTAAATGTACATAGTACACAAATGGAGAGTAAAATGTCATGGCAACAGCAACAAAGCACTTTTTGCCTTTAGGATGATGGTGATGAATACACTATCACTAAAAATAATGCAATGTAAAAGAAATTAACATCCTCAAACTATCAAATTCCAAGAAACTCATGGTAAAATGACATAACACAAAGAACAAAGATACCAATGATTTCTTGTGGTTTGTTAATGTGTACCACCTCTCAGAAGTATGGTATTGAGTTGTTCTTTTTAGCTAGAGGCTTCTATTTAAGAACAATATTAAAGCAGCATAGTCTCAGATTATTAGTGAACTCAGCTATCCAGGTGATGCCGTGTCAAGGGCAGTGATGCCTAGGCACGACTGCCCTCAATGTGGTGTCACCTGGTCAACTGAGACCCTTCACTGTCTCTGGCTGTAGAAGCCTACGATTGCTTTACTTGTATTAGGAATGTGTTTTAAAACTTTTTACCCCAGCATCATAAAGCATTGCCAATTACACATCTTTTTTGGTGCACCATTAGTGCTGTTGGATGACCTTCAGTAAAATGTTAAACATGTTTTCTGATGAACATACAGGAGTTACAATTCTGTTGCATGTTGGAAAGATGTAAGGTATAGGTAATATAGTTTTCATTAGTTACAAAATAACTCTTGTAGTTGTTGGAAGAATGGGCTCTTATATTAATAAATGTATTTATACTTTTATAGAACATAGCATCTAATTAGTAATTATATTAAGCATCTTTTGTTTGTACTGAATCAACTAGATTCAGCATCTATGTGGAGTAGGGTAGCTGTGGTTTTGGCATAGTCAATTTTTTACTTCATTCTAGAATATTAATTGAAATACTACAAAAATAATGTAGGAACTCAAAACTCTAATTTGGAATATAATTATTCCTATTGACAGGTACACTTTTAAATGGTTTAAACATTTTTTTGTAGTTTTGCTTGTTGGAACATATTTTTGTTTAACTCACTTATTTTCTGGTATGTTTACTTAAAAATGAGTATAGTTGGGTTTTGGTGGTTCCTTGAAATGTGAATAATAATATCAAAATTCACTTAGTACCACATTTTACTTCAATTTTGTGAGAAAGTGGGGGAATGGGTGTAAGCATTTGGTTCATACTGGATGTCCATGAATGCGTATGTTTCAGAAACCATGGCACCCTCTATTTGATCAGAGTATGTAAAAGACTTCCAGTTGTGATGGGAGCTAGCTGCTTAGACAATAATCAGTTTTGACACTGTAATGGCAATTTGTGATCCTGCCAAAAAATTCACTAAATACTGTAATTTTTGTTTTTAATTCGACTATTTACAAAGTTATTTTCTCCCATTTTAGGGGCTGAAATTTTTTACAGTAAGGGGAGAAAAGAAATGTTAAAAAACCATTTTTTTTAAAAAAAAATAAAAAATAAAAAAGGAGGAAGGAAGGGTGGGGCACTGAAAATGAGTAGATTTCTGCTTTTCTTGGTTCCAATCTTACAATATTTGACAAGGAGTTGATGCAGAACATTTGAGGGCATTTTTTAATGTTCTTATTCCGCGTCGGTGAATTGTAATTATTGTTCTATGTGCATGGACAAAATAATTCAATTCAATTCAATTATGTCTTATTTTCCATGGTGAGGCTCAGGCCATAAGGCTTGATCTTTTTTCTGACCACACAAATTCTGCTGTGCTCCTTTCACTGTCTGGCAGAGAAAGGAGGTATCACTTGGGTGATGAAACAGGCATTTTGAATTTTGCTCAGAGGCTTCATTTAGACTTGAGGATACTTTATATGTAGTAAACAACAGTCTTTTACATGCTCTACTTGAGACAGCCGGCTTTACTTCCTCTCCGAAGGAAGGCGTGTGAATGATTGATCATATGCATTCCTGGAAGGAAGGCATGTGAAAGATTTTTTCGTCTTTAAAAATTCACGGCTTTGATCAGTTTTGAACCCCGCAAACTTGGGTATAACACTCTGATATGCTAACAATTACACCACCGAACCCGCTTACACCACTGAAAATAATGAAAATAATGTAAATGATTTAAAATTCTTGTTATTTAATTAATCATTTTTATGTTCTTAAAAATAGTTATGCTATATTTGAAACTAATTTTCAGTTAGAAACTTTTAATTATCTTCTGCTGAATTTCCTAACTGATGTAGAAGTACCATTAATAAAGAAGGCAATGCTACATTTTGCTCCACAAATTTGACACATAATAAATAATATTTTAGTGAACTTTTCTCCTTTTGAAAATTTGTCTTCTGTTACTCGTTTCAAAATGTTTGGACAATTTTGACTTTGAATTTCCATGCTGTACTCTTGACCTTATCCATTCCTTGGCATGGAAATATGTACTTTCTGCAATTTTTCAAACCGTGGATGATACTATCTGTAATCACAGGAATGTTATTGTTATGAATAGACATCGGATGTTTAGGCACTAAAAAATCGTCTTTTAGGCCCCTAAAAAGGCGCTGAAAAAGTCAAGAATAAGGAGAAAAAAGGCACTGTCATAAGAGCCATACACAAAAAAATGGAAAATTTGTATTTTTTGTCTATATTATTTTGTAAACTTAAATGCACAAAACCAGTCGTATATTTTAATGTAAAACTAGATTTACACATTTACAACTCTTCTACATTTTATTCTTAATAGTTTCCATTAACCACTAATATTTACATATTACCAGTAACTTTTCAAGGATAACAATTTCAAATTTGCGACGACTGGGGGACAAAATCAGTTTGAATGCGGAGAAGGATATCTGACCGATGTGACTGGCAATATTTTAGCAATCCAACACTAGCACCACTGAAACCTTCTGGGAATTTATCTTTATTTCCACTTAAAATTTCGGTTCTCTCGGTGTATCGTCCATGTTCTCAGATCATGGCTGGTATTTATGAAATAGGGAAATGGAGAAAAATCAGTTGGTATACTTTCGGGAATTCACTCGTAATTTTAAATTTCAAGACGTGAATTGAAGATTTCATAATGAATGGTCACGTTGGACCATCACCGATTTTCCGATATCTTAGCATTGTATATAAATATAATAAATAAAAGGCAAAAAAAGTCCTAAAAAAGGTATTTATGCAAAAAATAGGCATTTATGCTTTGGACAATAAGATTAATAAATGTCGTATCTGTCATTATCATCCTTGGCATGGAAATATATACTTTTGAATTTTTCTCTCCGGGAAATAGGCATTTTCCTCAACATCCGATGTCTAGTTATGAAATCTTGCATGAACTAATACTGAAATGTTGAGAAAACATTCACATTTTGTGATCAGAGTTCTCTTTATGTAATCTTTTTTTTTCTTTCATAATTTTGAATCACATTGTAATTACATTCAGTTTTGAGGTTTTAAGACCTTAGAAAGACCGAGCAGGTATTTGCTGCCTGGACACACAGTGTTAGAGGTGTCTGTGGGAAACAATCAAGAAGGGTTCATTTATATGCAAAGAGTCCTTCCCATTAGGCATTGTGCTCGACATTCAGTTAACTGCATTTCTGGGTGTCTTGAGAAATCGGTTAATGTTATCACACTGTATGTGACCGGAAGGGATCAAAGAAACGTTTACAATGTATAAATATGTTGAAGATTTTGGAATGAACACTGTTGTTGGGATTAATGTACTCAAATTGCTTTGAAAGCAAAGTAAATGTTATTTGTAATGTCTCAACATTGTGAAATTAAAACCAAGTCACATGTTGGGATTTATGCAGTAGTAGGAAAGTATGCCATAGTTGTTGAAAGATAATTCATGTATGAAGAAATGAGAGAGAATGGAGGGATTTTTCAAGTTCTGAATTGTTATTGAGAAATGGAAATTGTGTTCATTACTTGTGTTTCTGTTCTAGGTGTTACAACCACAAAAGGTAGTCAGTTAGGAAAATTGTAACAGATCAAATTATTTTTCCATATTTGATTATTCAGAACTTTTTTATTTTATTTGTTAGTTGATCAATTTTTGAAATGTAAGAGCTTTACCATTAGAATGGATATATTAAGATAATTTTCAGTGTAAATATAAACATTTGTGTCTCAACACCCCACCAAAAGAAGTGTAGTCAATTTCTAAAATGTAGGAACAATTATATATTAAAACAAGTCTCTACAATGAATGATTTCTCTGAAATGAGAATTGGCCTTGAATAAATGTCTTCTTGAAGAACATCAGTGCTTGTAGATGACTGCACTAGATACTTTGGCATGAATATCTGAAAAAATATTCATGCAAGAACCAGAACTATATTGAAATTGATGCTTCATGTTATCTGATCAGTCATAATCACACATCAAATTGTTGTTTGCCGTATGTTGCGTAATGGGTATCCACAATTCACATACATATCTACAATGTACTGGCTCCATTGATTTGCCAGTTTCTCAGACCACAAGCAAGTGACCTCCTATGACTTTATTGGGAAAGATGTGAGCTCATCAGATTATGTAACCATATCATTTGCCTTTTCAGACCAGATTTATTACCATTGAATGCAAGTTCTACAGATCTTCCAGAACTAGGTCAATTTCTACCTTTTGGAAATCAGATTGGAATATTGCTCACTGGAGACCTGACAAAGCACTAATATATAAGCCATTGCGATTTTTATCACCATAGAAATTATTAACATCTCTCAAGTAGCATTTCCAATATTGCATGTCTTTTGGGCATCATTCACCATTGTCATAGAATCACTTCCTAAAATTTCATTAGTTTGGTGAAACATTTTATGATGGTCTTGTCTACCATCACTCACGTTATATCAAACTCTTAACATGATTTTTCTTGTCAGCTTCAGTGTTAAATCACACTGGGCACCAAATTTCGTAGTAATAATATGAACTTGTCTGGTGATGCAGAACCATTGACACTTGTGGTTCTGATAATTACAAAATTTTAACCTTTTGCTCATAAGTGAAGATTTTGACACAATTTGTTGTGGTTGAATGTTTTGAAGTGATCATGAAGCAAACAAATGTATTTGGAAGTGCTTGAATTGAAGAAACAATTTGAAAAATAAATTTTAAATTCCAAAGTAATAGTAGTAATAGTGATGATGATGATATTAAAGTGAAAAATCGGAAATCAATTTGACAGTGTTCACACATTCTATGGTTTTGTATGAAATATAGTATTTGTGAAAAAAATTATTAACTTACTATTGGATTGTCATTTGTTAAAGTTGCTTGTGCATTCTTTCTTTAATATTTTGCGTAAATCAAATCGCACAAAGAACTCAATTTTAATTTTAATGATGAGAGATGAGTGGGACAAGGGTCTGACATTCACTTTCCTTTTCTTTTATTATACAAACGACAGTTATTTTTTTTTAATACACATCATGAGATTGACATCAAAATAATATTGTTTAACATCACTTACTAATAATACAGCGTAACAAAACACATAGAGCTTAACAGAAATACAAATAAAAATATAAAAAGTATGGATCAGTCAAGTAAAATGTTTGGTTAGCTCGGTGTTTGGGTCTATACCACAGCATTTTTATCAATTTTTTGATCTAATGTTATTTTAAACATGTCAGGATTTGCATGTCAGAGAAAGGCGATTTTTATGCAATTAATGTGTGTGCATGTGTGTATTAGCAATTTTATACTTACAAATCAATTGTGATTCCTTAAAATAGAGTTCCATATTATCTTCATGAAAAAAGATTTTTTATTGTGTATTATTACAGTTATGTGGATGTGATGAAACAATTGAGGAAAGGTACTGAAAATGACCGTAGTCGAGAAAGTGGAGTTTCAGTAGGAGATACGCACAGCAAACAACCGCAATCCCAGGAATCACAATCGTCGCCACCGCAGGAGGAGGAGTCACCATCACAGCCACTTCCTGAGCCTCAGTCATCTGACCATGACCTGAAACAGGAGGAGGCCCAACAGGAAGAACAAGTATCATCCAATGAGTCACAGCAAACTCATGAAGAACAGAAAGAGCAAAAACAAGAACCTGATGAAAATCAACAACAGCACCAACAAGAAGGAGAAGCAAAGCAACATGAAGAGGAGCGAAAGCAGCAGCCTCAGGAACCAGACCAGATACAGGCACAGACTGTGATACCTTCTCAACAACAACAACAACAACAACAACAACAACAACAACAACAACAACAACAACAACAACAACAACAACAACAACAACAACAACAGCAGCAGCAGCAACAACCACAACAGCAGCAAACTCCTCAGCCTTCCTCTCAGTCCACACCTCAGCAAGCATCACAGAGTGGGTTGGCCGCTAGTCCTTGGTCTTCCAAATCATCAGGTGGGTTATCACATTTTCATGTTGTTTACTTTAGTTTACCAACAAATGTAAAATTCCATTTTTTGATGGAATGCTCCAGCACTGGCTGCTCAACCATCTCGAAAAAACATCATATTTTGGACGTAAAGTTCCTTATGTTTTGGCTGTTCGAAAACTTCTTTAATTTATCTTTATTATATCTGGTTTATAAATGGTAGCAACTTTTGTTTTGCACCGAGTGCCATTTTTAGCATTTGTAGACATTTACTCATTTCTAAATTATTCTGCTCTGGATTGTTCTAGCATTCTAGAATAAAATGCATTGGATTCGGTACACTCTGGTCTACAAACCTGAATATTATTTGTCTACCTTCTATTTTTTTATTTGAGACATATTTGCAACCAAATCTATGGAACACGAATGAACCAAATTCGATTTTCGGAGAGTAATTTCTCAAAGAAGGGATAGAATCTCAGCCTTAAATTTTTCTGTGCTTTTACACATAACAGTATAGTTATTTATGTTATCCAGTAGTTCATATTTTAACATCAAAATTACCATATTTTCAATTATAAAGGTAGATATGAAGATGTAAGTTTGTTTTAAAGTAAAGTAATATTCAAAATATATAAGGCAACTTTTATGTTTATTAATAATAAAGTATAATGAATTATGTTAAATCAAAATAAATTTTTGTTTAAAATAGCTTCAAGAAAATATGATTACTACTTGTCCCAACATTTCCTCAAAGTGGAAATGAAGCCCTTTTTTGTTGTTGTTTTTTTGTGCAAAAGTTTCCAATTTTTTAAAAAATACTTTGAGTTAAATCTAAAAGTTGAAAGTTTTACTGGCGTTTGGTATCTTTGCGAATAGTATGTGTGCAATTTTCAGATTTTTATCTGGTACCCCAACAGAGGTATTACAGTTAAAAATTTGGAAAAAATTCAAAATTCCAATGTTTACGAGGGTGTAATTTTCAAGAGGTATGTTACTTACCAATGATATTGTACAAAAAGTAATTATACTATTATGTGGAAAAGCACAGAAAAAATTAAGGCTGAGATTCTATCCCTTCTTTGAGAAATGACTCTCCGGAAATCGAATTTGGTTCATTCGCGTTCCATAGATTTCGTTGCAAATATGTCTCAAATAAAAACAGAAGGAAGATAAATAATATTTAGATTTTTAGGCCAGAGTATAGAGTCCAATGTCTTTTATTCTAGAAAGCTAGATCAGAAGCGGTGGCTCACGGCATCAATTGATGTCACTGCAGTGCCTCTGACCGGGAGGTCCTAGGCGCACACTGGTTGAATCGGGCCTAAAACCTGGCCATAATGGCAAAATTCAAAGTGCGCATTTGGAATTCTGAGTTAGCAAATCTTGTTTGGAAGACATTGGAGCACACTACTTCAGCTCCAGAAAGTTATTTCAATCATTTTTGTCTTCTCATGGTCTTGTGAAGTTACCGTTGCTTGAAACACTCGAATTCATTGATTCTTGCCTACGATATTTTTGAAATTAAAAGGAACAGTCTTTAAATATTTTGTGGATTATTTTTGTATTTCCGAATAGAAGACACTTTTGACTATAAGTTAGGTATATTTTTAAGAAAAGTGTCAAATAATTTTTTTGTATAATACAGCTGAATTCTAATGTAAAGAGTGTAACAATATTTGTCACGTGCATTGTGGATTATGTTTTTTGTCCTGCATATTCCTGCCTCAATCATTTTTTTTTATTTATCAAGTAAAATGCCCTTAATCAGAATAACACACATTTAGCTGCACATATCTGCACCTTTTTGTTCTATAACCTCTTTACTGCAATGCTACATAGTAAGATTTAACACTAGATATCCCGGAATTGCCTTCTACGCCACAGGGAATTATTTTCTCAGTATTTTTTTCGATTTCTCCTTTTTATAATTGTAATTAGTAATAAGAAAATTACTGATATAAAGTTTTGGAATGATAACAATATTAACTCGCGACTGCGAGAAATATTGTATCAATATTTGTACACATATTATTTTTATGTCAGGTAGCCATTTCCAAGCCGCCATTTTGAATTTTGAAATTTCATTATGATATTTGAAATCAGTGATCTCCAAAGTCCCATACATACAATTTTTTATGCACTTTTGTTTGTTTTTAAATGAGTAGATCCGCCATTTTGAATTTTGAAATTTATTTATGATATTCAAATTAAGCGAACTCAAAAACCCTTTGATACCAATTTTTATGCAAATCCACTTGCATTTGCAATTATGGCCAGGTTTTAGGCCCAATTCAACCAGTGTGCGGCGGCAGGATTTTCGACACTAGCTTTTTAGCTAGGTCAAATTCAGTCGCTGTCTGGAGGAGAATTCTAGCGTCCGGCAGCTCTGATTGGTAGTGTTCCGTGGTTTCTTCGATCAACACCAGGCGAATGCCGGTGCAGTACCCTAACAAAACGGGCCACGGACCGCCTGCGATCTTTCCTTCCTCTTGTCATGTCCTTACCCTTTACACACACACACACACACACACACACACACACACACACACACACACCTACATTAACATGCACTACACATGCCGGGAAACCGGTCGAGGATTTAGAACTTGTCCCGACTGGGGTGGTGCCCAGTTGTTGGGAGATGGTTGGAGCCCTGGTTGGGGCCCTGGTTGGAGAAAACCCCTTTAGCAGATGGTAGGTCGGCGCCGGATCAGGCCATCCAGCGTGGAAAGACCACCGCCACCTCCCGAGCAAAAACACACACTATGCACTACACGTACACACAATGACCATAGTAGTTGAAGCATCCGGAATCACCAACAATCAATCAATCTAGAATGCTAGAACATCTCAGAGGTAAATAATTTAGAAAAGAGTAAATGTCTACAAACACGAAAAATGGCACACGGCATAAAACAAAAATGGCTGTCATTTGTAAACCAGATGCAATAGAAATAAATTAAAGATGTTTCTAAACAGCCAAAACATAAGGAAATTTATGTTCAAAATGTGAATTTTTTTCGAGATGTTGAAATTATGAACGATGAATTTATTCAACTCTGGATCACTTAGAATGGATTGACCCTATATCAGTGTCTTGAAAATGTGTTGTACACATGTGTTAGTGGGATTTTAACATGCAAATCTCATTTTTTTAAAACCTGTTTGGATGTCTTCAGCCTATTAGTGATGATCTTAATATTAAGTCGTTTTAACAATTTGTTAGTATCTCCTTTATTCATATCTGTTTTGAGGTGACTTCATTGACAAAGTAATTTTCAATTTATTCAACTATCAGCACATTCTCAATAAAAGAGTATAAAAATATTAATTTGATTTAGCTGTGGGAATATTTAAATATAAATAAACATACATTATTTTGGAGTGCCAAAATATTTTCTTACTCAGATCTTTGAAGTCTGTTACTGCCAATGATTGTTTTAGCCTGTACTTTTAGATTGCAATTATGTGATGACAGGAAGGAATAATAATGCCAGTTTTTCTCTTTGTGTTCTTCCAATTGATTATTCGTTATAGTTTATTTTGTTATAAAATTGTATTATTTACATTTCAGAATACCGTTTCAAACTTTCTCTAATCCCACTTCAAATCAGTAGAATCTGTAAATTAATAATTTCAATTTGAAACTAAAATTGACTTTATTTTGAATTTTTGGGATAAGCAACAGTCTACATATAATTGTCTTTTTAATCTTCTGGTTCTTTTTGATAAGTAGCCAACTGCGAATGTAAGTGGTGGTTAATGCCTATTATTTGTTGGTTATCATATCCATATCCTAGGGAAAAGATTTAACTTAATTCATAAAAATGAATTATAGATTCGTGGTTTTTTGATCATCTCTTTGATTACAAATGAATTACATCAAATTTCACTTTTAATAAATTGGTTGTATACTATCAAAAAAGGAAAAATAGCTTTGAAATGTTCCTTTAACAGTGTTGTGAACATTATAGTTTGCGTGTTTTTAGATGTGCGCTCTCCAGCACCGTCAGCGTCTGGTGTGAAAGGAAGTAGAAGTCGCCATGCCGTTCGTGGCCCTGGTTCCGACTCAACATCTATGTCAGCTGATTCACCTAGTTCCAGGCACTCTCAAGTTACCAGTCACAGTGTGGTAAGAGAATGACACTGGAGAGAGGCATGCTAAGGCGATTGTGCTGCATATTATTTCATAACTGCACATCTTACGAAATAGTAATGGACAGACATCATAACTCACTAATTGCCGAAATTAATTTTAATGGTTTTGGGACTAACAAAACTATTGAGCATTTGAAGTCTATCTTTATCTGGTGCTCTCCATTTAGATGTAATTTTGATGAAGAGTGGAACTTTTAACTCGTTACAAGATTCAGTTTCTGTATTTATAAAATACTTCCAGGTGGACATTTCAAAATGCTTTATTGCTAGTCATTTCAGTATGCAAATCAGAGTGCTAAGTGATTGTTATTTCTTTTAAATTATTTAGTTAATCTGCTTTGCTTCTATTTCATTTATATGATCTGATAATTTTGTTTTTTCAACAAGTGTATTAAATATTCCTTTGCATTAAGTTCGTTGCGCAGCTTACTCTACTAAAATTTTGAGAGTATTATTTTTACAATTCAGTTACATAGTTCTTTCTGTGTGAGTCAGGTATACTAGTAAATGTATATACAAAGTGATTGGTTATAACCTAAGCTAATAGAAGATAGTGAAATAGTCTTTTTTGAATCTTGACATGAGAAAGTCAAACAATAGACTAAGATCTCAAATCCAGTGTGTTCACAAACATTTTGAGAACAAAATTACTTTCATTTGTATTACAGTTAAAACTTCTGTTTACAGAGTAAACTGTATTATGGATTTGTTATCATTTCAGAGTGAATACAAGTAGGGTTTGCTCAATTATAAAAATTATATTTTTGATTAATAATAATTATTCTAAGCACTTATGTGTTGTATCATATCTAAACTGTGGAGATGTCTACCTTTCTTTTTAATTTTGTGGTCAGATGATTGTTTCATTTTGGTCTTAACACATTTTATACTAATGAGACTCCATTGAAAGGATATTTACAAATATTTACACAATTGGTTAAGATCTCATAGAAATGTAGTTCAGTTATTTCTAAACAAGAAAAGAGCATTCATACAGTAATTAAAATATTTTTCTTAAACGTAGATAACTATTATACATGTCCGTTTTTATAACAGTTAGCAGTGTCTAATATTGAATTAATATTGAAAATTAAATAAAAATAAAAAGCTTCTGTTAATGAAGGTACGATAAATAAAATTATCAAATGTATGTTCATCCAGCATCACAATCCTAGATTGTGCAAGTCCAAAAATATCTTGTAAAGAGAAAACAACAAAAAAACAAAAGAAAAAGAAAAAACAAAAAAAAAAAACAAAAAAAAACTAATTTTTGAATAACATTGCAGAAAGGCAGGTGATTAAACATGTTAGTTCCAATTTTTGGATATTCCTTTATTGCTTCTTTTCTCATCATTTTCTTTCAATGTTTTGTTTATTTTTCTTCATTGCATTTCTGTCACGAGGTGCTATTTTCTTTTCTGTTGCTAATTTATTGCAGTGCGTAAGGATTAGTTTCCATTTTATAAAGTCTACTTTAATTATTAAAACATCAATGAGAAATAATATGAGGCGTTTTGGCCTCTGCCTGTTACTTTTCAGTGTTCTTCAATAAAGTGCTCTTATTTTCAGATAAGAAAGAACTTATGACCGCATTGTTTCTCTCCAAACTGATTTAAAAAAATTAATTTCAGTATCATCTAAAAATTCAGTATGGATGTCATTTGTTTTTTGTCTGGAATGCTAACTAGTAATCATGGCAGACGTTTCTTTCATTTGAATCATGTTTTCTATAAATCTTTCATTTTCTCCAAAAATTGTGTGAAGCATGGTTTGCACACTTTGGTTGTTGTTCATTGAGTCTATGAGAATTGAATTGCTTGCAGATATCTCTAGCCCTACTAATTCTTCTAATTGAAGACCTTGGGGCAATAACATGCTATGCCACATTTCTGATGAAATTGAGATATTACTGTCTTTCAATGCCCCCTAGATTTATCTAGATGTTCGGTGTTTATTTTAAAGATTCACCGCAAGATGACAGTGTAATTCATAAATTAATGTTCTTTATCCTAATGTGTAGAATGCTATGTCGAAACTTTTACTTTCCTTTTTCTGAAAACTTACGTATAGTGGCAAACATGTTATTGCCCCGAGGTCTTCAATTATTCCTCATGTTTTCTTAGATTTGTTGGGTAGGAATCAAATTTTATGTTGTTTGAAATAGAATGTCAAAATGCACTATTTAGGCTCGATAAGCTTTGAATTATTATTTAAAAATAATTACAAATTAAGCTAAAAATGTGTTACTTAGCCAATATCACATTGTAGTTTCTAAAATTAGTTAACCTTTATTTACTATGAACAATAACTAACAATTTCGTATTAGAGTGTTATTTTATTCCCCTACTTGTTGAAATATGTCCTGCTACTTCAGAAACTAATGGTGCTTCAAGAGCACATACTTTCTCAAATTATTTGTAATGGTTATGTAATATTAAAACTTGCATCATACTAATACTTCAGCCATCTCTTGAAACATAGCGTAAGAAGTGCAAGAGATTCGAATTTACAGTTTTTAATGTTCAGAGAGTTTCATGAAAATCTTGCCTATACCATATTTATCAATCAACTGTTCTCTATTTGAGGAAAAACTTCAAAAAACAAATTTGGCCCTGCGAATCAAAACCCAGGCTCCAATTTAATAGGCCACAGTGAAGACCTCTCATCTACAAGCAGTTATGGCAATTGGTGGTTAGCTACTAAAAAGAGAAATATTAATACTCGAAACTTTTGAAATCTCAATAAACTATATAAGAGTGTATTTGAAGTATTTGTGTTCACTAATAAAAAGTCTCTAAATTATAAAAATGCACCTTCAATATGAAAATAAATGTGGAGGTGTACCAAAAAATTACGAGTATTTAATTTTTGTAAGTTCAGTTTTAATGAAAATGGTACTATGCCACAGTATTAAGTGTATTGTACTCAATCCTTATAAAATGTTTAAAGAAAACTAGTGGTGCTACAACATCACATACTTTCTCACATTGTTTCTTACATTTGCATTTTTTGTAAATTCAGAGAGTTCAGAATATCTATTTTGGAGAAAATCCTCTGAACTGTTTAAGTATTAGCATTTACATACTGACAGACTTTCTGCTGTCAATCGATTTCTCGGTATTAAGGAGCCACAAAACGTGGATTCTGACTACACAAGTGTTAAAGGAGATACTTTACTACTTAGAGGTACATGATTTATTCATGTTTTTGAAACCAGGGCTCGGCAATAAGAATTATTCTGTCACAAATTCGCTGTTTTCCGGCGCATGTTTACAATACTGTCTCTTCTTATGAAGTAAGGTGAGAGAGAACTATTTTTTGGAACTATTTTTGAGAAAAGTGAATGTATTTGGGGAAAAATATCACATTTTGAGAACAACAATTATTACAATGAAAATTACTTGGAAACCACAAATGTTTTAAAAAAAAGTTGAAATAAAACTTTTTAAAGTACAGTGAGAATATGTTTTGAGAAAGCAATCTTTAGTTTCAGTATCGAAGGAGTAGGAAACATTCATCAAATTTGAGAGCTTTTTATGTAAATCCTGTTAAGCCCACTGTTTAAGCAAAAAAATTAATGTGAAATTTTGAAGAAATTTTAGAAATGCCCTACCAGCTTCTTGTAAAGAATCCCTAAAAATTAAGAGATCCGTTTAAAATTCACAGGGCCTTGAGTGTGACCAGATCAATCAGGAAAACACCGCTTTCTCGATCTCAGGGAGTTCGAAGGCGTGTATTTCCATCAAAATCAAGACTTTTTTTGCAGCGTTACGCTTCTACTTTCTTTATACAGTGTGACCATTTTGTAAATGGTGTCGGTCGCGCGGTGATTTGACGTTGGCGAACAAGGTCAGATGCCGGGGAAATCGAGACTGGGCGACCGGTAGAACTGCCGAAGAGGTTGCTTCGGCAGATTCCGGTGGCTTTCGCTACCGGAAAGTTTAAATTGTACTTGCGTTATAGTACATACTGGAAATACTCACTATTGGCTCTGATGCATTTTTAACGCCTACAAAAGTTCTGGTTCACTCGGTAATCTTCCGTAATTCTTCCATGTGAGGATTTGTCCCGTGTATGCGAAGTCCAGGAATCCCAAAGAAAGAAATTGCACGTAGATCAGGAGAGCGTGCAGGCCACAAAGCACGTTTGATACTTGTGTCTCCATAGACGCCATGTAAATCCTTAAGGAAACTAGTAGTGTGTGCGGTTGCGGAGTCCCATTGAAAATGACCGTAATTACGTGCTTCATTTGTCAACATTTGGAAGAAAGGCTCCAGGATAAGACGCACCTAACGGTTTGACACGTTTCGTATGTGATCTACTCAAACACCTTCTGTTTGAGAGTGAACTTCGAGCGAGCCATCACAAACGGACTATTCACCAAGACCGGAAAGCCTGCTTTTGCAGACCGAGATCTTGAGCAGCGTTCCCTGGGGAGCTCAGCGCACCATTCCCCGGCGATTGAGGGCCCGTCGGCCGAGCAGAATTTTCTACGATCTTGGTACACTAATAAAGTAGTCGCACTGTACAATATATGTTGTAAAACCACACTCTTCTTACAGTTTGCCCCCACGCTTACTGGCACCAAAAGTTAAGATCTCCGTGGTTTCAATTCAGCCCCCAACTTACCTCCCTCCTATTGTTTGCAGTCTTGCCCGGCTGCTTTGTAAATTTAGAGAGGAAGTTCGGCAGGCGAGACGTAGCGGGCGGCAGGCATTATCGGCCGGCTTGTGAGTAGGCCAGGCACCAGGTAAACATTGACCGATGGGCGGCGGCCAAGGATTTTTCTCTACAGGGGATGGGCAACTGATCCCTCGACTTCGGTACCGGTAGCGGTAGCTCAGTGGATCAACTGATGTCACTGCAGCGCCTCTGACCGGGAGGTCCTAGGTTCGAGTCCTGACGGCGGCAGGATTTTCGACACTAGCTTTTCAGCTAGGTCGAATTCAGTCGCTGTCTGGAGGAGAATTCTAGCGGTTGCGGTAGTTTTCCGTGGTTTCTCCGATCAACACCAGGCGAATGCCGGAGCAGTACCCTACCAAACGGGCCACGGACCGCGCGCGATTTCCTTCCTCTTCCTTGTCTCCCTATCCTCTCCTCTTACACACATACTTACCCTAACATGCACCACACTATCACATATTCCGTGGAGACCGGTCGGGAGTTTAGAGCTTATCCCGGCTGGGGCGGTGCCCCACTGGTGGGAGAGTCCTGGTTAGGGGGAAACCCCACTAGCCGACGGTAGGTTGGTGCCGGATCTCGCCATCCAGCGGGAGAAAAAACATGCACTACACTAACGGGACTAATGACCGAAGCAGTTGACGCGCCCGGAAACACGAAAAAATCAATCAGTCGTCCCTCGGGCGGCGGTGTGTGAGCGCGCAAGCAGGAGTGATGGTGATCGCGGCGAAGCGCGATGACAGCATGCCTCACGCACGGTCGATAAGGCAATTGCGCTTCGTGATCAGTACTTGAGTCCGGAATGGACTCCTTGCTGCACTCCGTGCTCATTTACAAACTACTGCTACTTGCCCCTATTCCAGGGGCGGAGCGGCCGGTTCAGCGGCACCTGCAGAGGCAAAGCCGAGCAACTCTGGGAATTCCCGTGAATGGCGGCTGAGTCTGGCGAGCTCGGGAATATGAGCGCGGGGTCACGGGGGTCGCAAGAGGCGGTGGGCCCGGGCGTTGGTCGCGGAGTCGCAGCCCAGTCTCTGTCCCACGGCCGAGCGGCCCCGCAATGAGCAGTCCCAACTGCTCGCGCTCCTCCATAACAAATTAGCGCACGAGCGTTTTCCCGTCTACCGACTCGGCGGCTCTCGTGGTCTCATATCATAGGTCTAGGAAATGGGGGGGGGGTTGCAATCGTTGAATGGCTGTTCGGTTCTCGCGAATTTTGATTTCTAACCGAAACTAAGGTAGGCGGGAGGGGGTGGGCCTTTCCATCGATGCTGCATCCTTCAAACATCTAGACCGGTAAAGGTTACTTAGGGCGTCAACTGATGTCACTGCAATGCCTCTGACAGGGTGTCCTAGGGTTCGAATCTCGACGGTGGCAGGATTTTGAGTTCTAGCTAGACAGCTGGGTCGAGTTCAGCCGCCATTGGAGGAGAATTCTAGCGGCCGAATGCTCTTATCGGTAGTTTTCCGTGATTTCTCCGGTCCATACCAGGCGAATGCAGGAGCAGTACCCTATCAAACGGGTCACTGACTGCGCGCAGTCTTCCCTTTCTCAAACATTTACTCTCACATGTACTACACAACCACACTTGTCGGGAGACCATTCGGGAGTTTAGTGCTTGTCGCGGCTAGGGCGGTGCCACATTGAAGAGACTTAAATATCAAACATATAAAGATGACGTCATTTATCGAAATTTGTATTTGTTTTGTTTAATATACTATGTTGGCTAATAAACGGTCAATTATAAATTAAGGTCTTATTTAGTTACAATGTAATAATAAAGGCCATATTTATTTTTATTGCAAATATAATTTGGGGTGTATTATTTTATTTTTATTATTGCAAATAGCTGAAGGATAATACAATAATAACCGTTAAAAATAAAATTCTGGAACATCTCTTCATTAAAAACTCTCAAGCAGTAGACATAACCTCCCATCAAACTAGTATGGATTAGATCATTAAAGTATTTCCTTACCTTTTGATTGACTATAATTGATCGATTGAACCTGATTGTCTAATTCGTTAAATATTGACAGACATCTGTTAAATAATTCTTTTAGGATCATTGATACTATGCACCGGCCTCTCTCCTGTGAAATTGTTTCTATGTTGATGAATATTGATATTAACCTGAACAATACTCAAAAGAACATAGTACGTAATAAAATTTCGTAGAATAAAATATAAAACTTTTATTTCCATTAAAATGATCTTCACGGAAAAATACATTCGAATGGTTCTTCATATCACACGGGTTTCTACGAGCGTGTTGCATTCACTTCTTTCGCATTTTGGTGTTCTTTGGCACAGAAACAAACAGTTTTTCCGTTTTGATGGATGTACTTGTACATAGTGGCACCGCACACCATTTATAAACCATTTTCTTCGAGGTCTTCAAAGAATACCCCAAAACTTACTTTTCTTTCTCGGCTTATTCTCCTGCTGCTGGTGTGTCTACATGCATGCGATGTCACAGGAGCAATGTGAAACGATTCTGGCCAAAGGTAGCGTTTTGGCGGTCTTTTTTTCATTTGAACTTTGTCGTCGATTCTTGTTGTAATTTTAGCAGTACACAGAAAATTAGCGAAATCGTTTGCATAGTGTGATATAATAAACAATCTAAGATGGTTTTCTAAAAGTAGTCAAATTGCTCATATTTGTTTGAGAAAGGGAATTGCTCATATTTCACGCCAAATTATGCGAAAACTACCCATATTTTTGGAAAATTGTACATTACCGTATTTTAAGATCTGTCTTTAAAGAACAGATTTCATTAAGTGAGAAAATCCCTTTCTTCAAGATCTTAGTTGTAGGAATACTCCGATAAAAAAGGGAACTTATGAATTTTCGAAGGTTTAGAAATTTTAAAGAAGACGAGACCTGCGCCATTTTTTAAGCATCCTTTACACTGTCCGAGGAAAAAGTTTAATAAAATATTTAGAGCTGTTTTTAAGAAAATTTTGAAAATGTTGATGCTTCAGGCAGATACAGATAAGACAGTCTTCTTCTTCCTTTATTATTATTATTATTATTATTATTATTATTATTATTATTATTATTATTATTATTATTATTATTATTATTAGGACATCTCACGAAGAAACTAGGCGCGTGGTTTCTGTTCGCTCCGCTTCGTGTGGCGTTCTGTATGTGCTGCTGCCGCTTGCTGAGCCTGTCGTGTGGAGCCCAGTCTCTTTCTAGTTTTATGTGTCCCGCCGTTCCCGCGCGATCCGCCGCGGCGCCCTTTCATTGGCAAGCTGAAAGTTGGACGGCATACCGTCGCCGCCTCCGCGTCCTGCGACTGGACGGTCTGCCGTTGCAGCCGTGTCGTCATTCTCGGGTCCGTGCGGTCGATTTGAAAGATCGCGCTGTGCTTTCGACTCGACTGTGCATCCTTCTCGTCGATACGAGTATTATACGGTACGAACTTTTAGCTCCATCTTTAGCACTCTTGTGTCCGTCCTTTGTACTGATGGTCTGACGGAGTTATTGGAGTCTGGCCGTCTTGCTGAATCCGGATGCGCCTTTCCTGTAAAGAATCCATGTGTAATGGTTCTTGCAAAACTTTTTTAAGAGGTTTATTTTCGTTTTGTGTCCTGGGGCCTCAGTAAAACGGTGTGTTACTTGCTCTTGGAGCCTCATTGCTGTACCTCTTACGGTCCTATCTTGAAATTGCTATTCCTTAACATAACTGCTGAGAAAATAGATATTCTGGATCGCTAACCAGAAAACTAATGACTGCTCATCGTACTCTCCTCTCGTACAGGGACGTCAGAACCACCTCTTCCGTAAATCTGAAGACTGGAAATCAAGTAAAAGGGACGGTTTAGGTAAGCAAAAGCTGATAGAGTAGGCTTTCATCGAAAATTCAAGTGAGATGTACCTCGAAGTATATAAGGAGGATGTCATCAAACTAAGAAATACCTGCTTCATCAATAGAGGAAGTAACAGGAACAATGAATAAGTTGGTATAGCAAGCTGTTCCACGGACAGTATGCGGGATATATCAAAAGGAAGGGGGATGGCTCTCTCATTAAGACCATTCAAACTAAAATAGATGTCTATCGAGGACGGCAAAGGCAGATTGCAAACGATAGGAAGAAACAATCACGTAATCAGTGCGTGTACCTAAGTTGCCCAGACCAATTTCAAGCAACCCTGAGACGGAATGGCCACCATGCTACACTGGAATTGCGCAGAAAATATGGATAGCGAGCTGATCGATAGTGGAAGCACAAGCCGGACAAGGAGGTCGAAAACCCCAACACAGAAGTACTCTGATTTGAAGATCCAGAAAGACCATCGTTTGAATCATAACATACCGGATCTTACCGTCATTGTAGAGAAGTTTAAGTATAGATAGTGTATTCGGTCACCCTAGCAGATTCGAAAGTAGATCAGAAAGATGTTGAAGACAACGAAATATCGTGATCTCCTGCCAAGTAGAAATAACTTTGGGAGCAGAGGGCCATGGTTGCATCAGTAGTAATTGGGACTCGAGAGACTATACCCTCAGACCTGACAGAACAAGTTAGGCCTTCATGCGGGTGTAGCATACCAATTGCAGAAGACTGCTTTGGTTGGCATCGCCCACATCCTGCGATTACTAGGACCTTGATAAGGACCCGAATCCAGAGAAATAACAACCAGAATAAAAGCTATGGAATGCCTTCGATAATAATGATCATTATTACGATAATAATAAGAATTATTATTATTATTATTATTATTATTATTATTATTATTATTATTATTAGTTTTCACGAGAGAAACTGTGAACTACAACTGAATCGTATTGAACATTCGTGTGCGCACTCTTGAATAGTGTGATATTGTTACCACTAAGACCACAAACCCTTTTTCTTAGTGCGAGATCCATTCCAGAACCGCTTTCGCATTATTAATCGCGCCCTTTTTTCTTGATCCTCCGCAGCGGAGGGTGCGGGGAGAGAGGAGTTCTGTCTACACCATGGCAGTGGAGTGCTGTCAACTTCGACAGAAAACTCAGCGTAATAACACGTCTTGGACTAGTTAGAAATGCGAAAGAACGCAAGTTTTTTTTTTTTAATTCCGAAGAAATAATTAATAGTTATTGAAATTAATAATTTCAAGTTATTGGGTAACCAGAAGGAACACGGTGCGCAGGTTATTAGAAAGAGAGAGCGAAAACTGAGAAGTTAGCATTGTAAACGAAGAAGAATGATATCAATGGTTGGTTGACTGCTAGTAATTCCGGGCGCGTCGACTACTGAGGTCATTAGTTCCGTAAGTGTGGTGCTTGTTTTTCTTCCTCTGAAAAGGCAGTGATCTTCCCCCGCTGGGACCGGGAGAGATGGCTCAGGGCATCAACTGATATCACTGCAGTCCCTATGAACGGGAGATCCTAGGTTCGAGTCCCGATGCTGGCAGGATTTTCGACACTACCTTGTCAGGTAGGTCGGATTCAGTTGCTGTCTGGAGAATTGTAGCGGCCGTCTGCTCTGATCGGTAGTTTCTATGGTTTCTCCGATCAACACCAGGCCAATGCCGGAGGAGTACCCTAACAAACGGGCTACGGACCGCGCGAGATCTTTTCTACCTCTTCCTTGTCCTATCCTCACCCTTACTCGCACTAACATGCACTACACAACCACACATGCCGGAAAACCGGTTGGGGGCTTAGAGCTTGCGGTGCTTCGCTGGTGGGAGATATCTGGTCGACGATAAGTCGGCGCCGGATCTCGCCATCCAGCGGGGGAAGTTCACCGCCACCTCCCGATGAAAAAATATGCACTACACTTACGGAACTAATGACCTCATTAGTTGAAGCGCCCGTAATCACTAACAACCTACATCTTCTTTGCCTTCTTGTGTTCGGTGGACAGCAGTGCGGCTTTAGGTCTCAGTTTCGCTCTGTGGACCCTTCGCCGGAGCCTGAGACAGTTTCTTCTCATCCCCGCTATCTCTTCTGTTCACCAGTATGCCGCGTGCTTGCCATTCCAAGATTGTGTCTTGCGATGCCTTGATGCATCACAGGCGTCATGCAGAACGTGCACGAAGCCTCATTCCGTCAGCTCCGATACTCGGACAGCGTTGTTTCTCCTCTTGCTCCGTATAGGAGGGTCTGGCTGTAAATAGATACTTGGATGCCTGAGAAACGTCGCGTCCTAGGCACAGTTTCGAATGTTTCGGCCGTCATAATGCATCTTCCTCAGGGCGAAATGCTACCACGAAGTGCAAGGTAAGTGCACTCTGACGGCCGAAACGTGGGCAAATGTGCTTAGGACGCGGCATCTCTCGGGCAACCAAATATCTATTGACAGCTGGCCTATTGTTTTGTTTCTGGACGTAAATGTAGCTATTTGTGCACGTTTTCTAGATCTTTTTAGGGAATGTAGATATTCAAAAAATCGTTTTCCATTTTATTGCGCCAGTAAGTAAATTTCTTCAAGTAAAGCCTAGGGACAATAGCCAAAATACAGGTGCGTGTATGTAACATATCCCAGAGCTCAAGAACCCATGCACATATTGCACTTTTCCCCACAGTACGTCATATAGTTTTTTAACTGTTTCTTATGTTAAATAGACTGGCCGCAGAAGCGTAGGCTGTCTATGGTTGTAGGTTCTCCAGATGCCAGCGTGATATCCGGAATTGTTTTTGCGAATTCGGTGCGTCTCAACGCGGGTGTTGACCGTCTTAAGAACTATCAAGTCTTTGTCTACCCTCCATCTCTAATAAATACGTTCTTCTCTTGTTCGATGATAGCATGCCCAACTACAGTTTGGCTTTCCCAGGCACCAGTTGTC
Organism: Teleogryllus occipitalis; assembly: GCA_011170035.1. NCBI lineage: Eukaryota > Metazoa > Arthropoda > Insecta > Orthoptera > Gryllidae > Teleogryllus > Teleogryllus occipitalis. The sequence continues at coordinate 272,232 of BLKR01000556.1, forward strand.
TTTGATGTCACTCTTAGAGATCATCAGTTTTGCTTCAGAAATCATTTATACATTGGGAGTCAGGTAGAAGCTCACAGCTCACGGTAGTGGTTGCCCCACATTTTTATCAGAATGTAAGAAATTCATGTAAATTAATTAAAACTAAGTTTAATAAAAATCTGTATTGAAATATTACTTACATATTTTTATGCGAAATGTCTGTGTCGTGTATATTCACCTCCCGCGTAAGTAGTTCTGGCTTTGATTTCCAGGGTTGCATAAGCACGATTGTTTGGACACGTTTTATATAAATAAAATGATTTTATTTCGAAAACTTCACTACTTGGGTATATACTGCACTAATAATGAATGATCTTCTACACACACTCGTATTCACAACGCTCGCAGACTGCTGGTACATTGGCTGCCACACCGTGAGAGACAGGAAGGGACTTCCTTCCAGAACGACCAACTTTACAAAATGAACTCATCAAATGTACGTTTTGAATCAACATCAATATCATATGAAAACAAATTCTCCAAACATCATAAGCAATGCATTGAATTCCGTCAATAATTGACTGAACTTGTTTATTTTCAATAACAAGCAAAATTCATAAAATTAAGTTGAAGGTAGAGTCAGACGAAGACAGAGTATTGATATTCCCCTTGGACGCCTCGGTCGCCGCGCAGCGCTCCACAGCGCTCAGAGACAAGTCCCCCCACCCGTTTGGTTGCGTCACCCAAGGCCATATGTTGCCCCGTGTTAAAGCGAAAGACCAAAGAAGATATGCAGTAAACCCATAATAGAGCTACGAGTGTGGTGCAATACCTGGAAGTCACCAGACGCCGCACAGAGGAGTATTTTGCATGAAAATCTGGCCAAAATTATTTCATAGGTTTATCCAAGTCCAAATGCAATAAAACGCTTTTGTTTGTAAATAATAGATATATTAATATAAAAACATAGAATTTAATCATAGATATCTCATAGAAAACTCATAGAAAAAATAGAAAAATAGAAAAATCATAAAAATCATAGGAAACATAGATACAACATATAAAACAGTATAAACAGCACAATAAGAACAAACAGAAAACGAGAAAACATGGCTAAATGCATAAAACAAAGACCCAAAAAACGCTATTCCGATAGTGAACAATCCGATTCTTGTTCGTCTTCATTTGTTTCTGTGTTTTCTGTTGCAGGCAGCAAAAGTTTGAGTGTTTCAGAGGAGAATGGCTTACTTTTCCTTTGAGACCTTTTTCTTACGCTGCTTAACAGTGGGTCCGAACTTAAAAGGAGTCTGTTTAATACATCTCTGTTGCAGCTTTCCCGCGAAAATTTCCTCGCAAAGTTTTGCCTATAAATTCTAAAGTGCTTGTTCCGAGCCTCTGCCGCTTCTTCAGACAATTGGCCGATAGGCAAAAGAGCATGTTCAATAACTGTGGCACCATGCACAAGAATCTTGTGTATTGTAGGTGACATTGGATGCCATCCATACAACTCTACATATAGTTTGGCAGATTCTTTGCAGTACAGGGCAAACTTCTCCACGTCAATTCTGTGAGCACTAGAAAGTGTTTCGAGTATTATTTTAAACTTTTGTATTAAAGTTACATTGAGGCCAGTGATTCTGGAGGCTGTAGCGGGATCCTCGAAAAATCTTCTTGATGTGTTTCCATCATTTGTGTTCCCGAACCCGGCTTTTGGTATATCCACTAATAGTCCCATTTCTTCCCGGAATTTTTTTTGAATCAATGCCTTCGTTTCTTTGAAAATCTTCTTTTCTTCATTAGTTCTGATCTGCCATTTCTTGATAGGTATTTTGTAAGCTATATGTAGAAGAGATTCAAAAAACCGAATCCTTGCATGCAGAATTGAGAGTCCGAACTTCAGAGCTGCAGGATTTTCTTCCTTTATATTATCCAATTTGTTAAAATGTTTGGATGTTTTGCCACAAATGTAGCATCGCATTGTAGAAGATGTGAAAGTAGCAGCATTGCAGACCTTTGCATCCACCATTGTGGGCACTAAAATGTGCTGAATATATGCAGTGTCATTGGTAGTTGCGATTTCAGTCTTTGTTAGGTCTTTGGCTTGCTTTTCTACATATTCCAGTTCTTCATTGGTAATGTCTTTAGTTTCATGTATGAAACGTATTCTTATTGGCCTGCAATACCTCGTAGACGATGGCACTGGATTCTGCCATACAGTCTTGTTCTCATTACCGGTATTTATTCGCAGGCGTAAAGGAACAAGGGAACTTTGAAAAATATTCGCGTCACTGTACGAACTATTTTCAAACCTCTGTTTAAACTGCACCTGCTGGGATCCGTCGCAGCCCCATTTTGAAATAAGTTCCAAATTCTGCTTTTGTTCTGATGTCAAAGTCTCTAAAACGTCTTCCAAATATTTACACAATCGCACTGAAGTATGGTCCAGTAAATCTTGAAGCCGAATCTCGGCGCATGTTTCCGTCACTCGCATTGATTGTTCCCTTGGGTAGCACGCTTTTTTGGCTTCTTTTATCAGTGAGTAGCAAGGGTAAATGTTTTTGCTCGCACTGTGCAATATTTCCCATTGTTTTCTAGTAAATTCGCCTTCTACGAATATTGCTAATGCCTCTGATGGCGTAAGTTTGTGCACAGTTTCTTTTTGCGCTTTAACAATGGTTCGTCGGAACTTTGTAGCTCGTGTTGGTGTGACTGTTATATCTTTAATAATTTTTGATACGTCACAGTTTCCAGCAGCTCGTTGACTCATTCGAGCTGCATACGTCAATTCATCAACAGGTACGTGCTCCCGCAAATGTTGAGTCTTGCGCCGCTTACTTCGATCACTACATTCCGCGAAATCTTTGATAGGCCGACCCGCCTTTGGTACAGTCCAAGTAGGCAATTTTACGCAAATGCTAAGCCAATTTCTGTTTTGTTTCAAAAAACGTTCTTCCTTTCTATTAGCCGCTGTCCATCTATTCTTGAAATCGGACTTGAAATAGCGTAGAACACGTCTTATTCTACCTTCTTCTGTACCTGGACAACGGGTGATTTCTATCAACTTCTCCACAAATAACAACCTGTCATCTATTTCTTTATTAGGACATTCTTGCATCAGTTTATATAGTGACATTTTCGTCATCTCCGTTACAATCTCAGAAGATTCTGCAAAAAGATAGAAAACGTTTGTAACATTCGAGAAGAACAACATATGCACCCCATAATTTCAAACGGGCAGTAATCCAAATGGCGCAAATATGCGCAAGGTTTTATTGATGATATCTTAAAAAGACATGTTTAAGTTTACAGAAGTGCAAAAAATATCTCCCGATAAGGCCCGACACATGTACTTTAACACGATTATAGTAATATTCTTTTTATAAAAAATCTTATTTTTATCGTCACCAAACGTAGCTGCAAAGTACAACTACTTTGGCTACAAATCACGTAATTCATATACAGTATTAAAGCACATACCTTCCCCTTCCATCTCCATAAGTTTTATAACACAAACGAAATGTAGAAGAACACTGCAAACGAGAACGCCAAGAGCTCGCACTTCTGAATCGCACAACGCCTGACTGCCTACTGAGATTACACCAGGGGACGAGGCGATTAGTCACAGGACTGTTCTCAGAAGACCCTTATCTGTCCACTAGGTGATGTCATGAAGGTTTAGGTTTCGGAAAATCACAAGCACTGCGCCTTGGAACGATATTTCATTTTATGACTTTTGGCCAGCTTTTCGGTACAAATACTCCTCTGTGCGACTGGGAGAGCGTCAGTTGGACGATCTTTGGTTTCAAAATGATTTCATATACATCGCTATTGCTGCAATATCTTAAATATTGAATGTCATTAAACGGGAAATGTACATTCCTAAGATATTATAAGATCTTTTTCGGTTATCTGGCGGTTGTGCAACCGTGCAACCTAAGCCGCCACTGCTGATTCGCGTTTCCTCCCTGGATCTTAGCAGTGACCACAGTACGTACGGGGTCAGAATACATCATCATCATCAACAATAATAATAATACTAATAATAATATAAATAAAAATAATACCACGAATAAAGTATGAATGTATGTGATAATTAATAATGAACAATTTAAAATTAAATTTGCTAAATATCTGCAGAGCTGTCATAATGGAGAAAATATATTAAAAAGTCCAAATGTAAACTAATGTCTTTGTTTTGATTTTCAATGTTTTCTGACTGTATTTTCCTGGCAACAGTTCTTTTTACTTTCTTTTATGCCACATTTATACTTAAGTATATACACTGAAATGACAAAAGTCTCAGGATACTTCCTAATATCTCGTCAGATCATCTTTTGCCCTGTGAAGTGGAGCAACTTGACGTGGCATGGATTCAACGAAGTCGTTGGCAGAATATTATGCCATGCTGTCTCTATAGCCGTTCGTACTTGCGAAAGTGTTGCCGGTGCAGGGTTTTGTGCGCAAACTGTCATCTTGATTATGTCCCATAAATGTTCGATGGGATTCATGCCTGGTGATCACGGTCATTCGGTTTCGAATCATTCGCTCAAATTGTCCAGTATGTTCTTCGAACCAATCGCGAACAATTGTGGCCCGGTAGCATAGCACATTGTCATCCATTAAAGTTCCATCGTTGTTTGGGAACATGAAATCCATGATTAGTTGCAAATGGTCTCCAGATAGCTGAACATAACCATTTTCATTTAATAATCGGTTCATTTAGACGAGAGGACCCAGTCTATTCCATGTAAAAACTCCCACACCATTAAGGAGCCATCTCCAGCTTGCACAATGCCTTGTTGACAACTTTGGTGGGTCCGTGTTTTCATGGGGTTTGCACCACACTCAAACCTTAGCTCATACCAACTAAAATCTGGACTCTTCTGACCAGTCGCGGCTCGTGGTAGGCTGCTGTTTAATTGCTGGGGGTGGGGTGCATCGCAGCACAACTATGTTAACGTTATATAGTTATAATATTTGGCTTACCTTAGTTTATTTATTTGTAAATGAAGTCAGCTCTCCTCTCTTTCTGTTCTGCAAAGTAGTCTATAACGAGTTCATTGAAGTTCGGTGATGACAATAACTCCTTTTGAAATAACTCCTCCTCCAATGGAACACATTGCCAACGCACACAGTCGATCTTCTTTCATTGTGTTTCGAATGAAGGTCTTCACCCTTTTGAGAGTAGAAAAGCAACGTTCTGCTAGGGTTTTCACCTGTATCCTCGAATGAAGATCCAAATTGTTACCACGTATATTGTTCACTGAATTCATCTTTACAACAAATACACCAACACCAATAAAACCCACAAAACTACCCAATACCACAAATAAAGCAAACGCAGCTACACAATATCACACTATGACTTACGCACTAATCACCTTCACCGCTAACAAGACATCAGACAACCACTTAACTTTCGTACCATACACAAACTGCTATGTGGTGCGTACCTAACGGCACTTCAGAAAGCAGGGGGTGTCGTTTTTCCCGCCAGTTCAGGAAGTTAATTCGGGGGCAGTAGTAGATTTTCATTTATGGGTGGCGGCGGCAGGATTTTCGACACTAGCTTTCTGACTAGGTCGAATTCAGTCGCTGTCTGGAGGAGAATTCTAGCGGCCGGCTGCTCTGATCGGCAGTTTTCCGTGGTTTCTCCGATCAACACCAGGCGAATGCCGGAGCAGTACCTTACCAAACGGGCCACGGACCGCGCGCGATCTGACCTTCCTCTTCCTTCTCTTATCCTCTCCCCTTACACACACACACACACACACACACACACACACACTTACACTTACTTGCACTACACTACCACATTCCGGGAGACCGGTTGGGAGCTTAGAGCTTGTCCCGGCTGGGGCGGTGCCCCGCTGGTGGGAGAGTCCTGGTTAGGGGAAAACCCCACTAGCCGACGGTAGGTCGGCGCCGGATCTCGCCATCCAGCGGGGGAAGATCACAGCCAAGTCCCAAGAAAAAACATGCACTACACTAACGGGACAATTGACCAAAGTAGTTGACGCGCCCGGAAACACGAAAAAATCAATCAATCAATCATTTATGGGGACAGCAGGGGAACGTGTTCTTTGACAGAGTTTTGTCTACGTTTTTCATTAGGACTTGGTTTTTAATTAATGTATTTCTATACACATTCCGATAGGGAGTAGCGCTCCTACCGCGTATTTGAACAACTAGTTAATGCTCAGTGCTTCTCACTGAGCTGCATTGCATAGTATTGCTATCTGGTGAGCACGCCGTTCTGCAGACCCTACGCCCCACCCAGGCTTCGGCCGCGCCCAGGTCCCGACCCTTGAAGCCTGCAGCCTTCATTCGCCCGTAAGCCTGCGCAGTGAATGCATGACGTCACGCCCTCCTCGTTTTACACAGGGGTTTATGGCAGAGTGAAGTGGGAGCCTAACGCTTTTCTCTTCCCTGTCAACAGCTTCAAATGCGTTACGAACGAGCGTTGTAGCACTGTCATATAAAAATTTTGATGTGATTATTACATAATATAACTCAGAAAGCCATTATTAATAAATAAATAAATAAATGCATTTATAAATATTTTTTACATTCTTTTGGGCGGCGATTTTTGTAGGGGAGGCTCCGCCTTACAGCCTTTAATGACGAGCCGCGCCTGCTTCTAACCAAGCTACGGTTTTCCAGCCGTCAAGGTTCCAATTGATATGGTCACGAGCCCAGTAGAGATGCTGTAGGTGATGTCGTGCTGTTAGCAAAAGCACTCCTTCTGATGCCATTGCCCATTAAAGCCAAATTTCGCAGCACTGTCCAAACAGATACCTTCGTCGTACGTCCCACATTGATTTTTGGTTATTTCACGCAGTGTTGCGTCTGTTAGCACTGACGTCTAACACTTCTGCTCTTGGTTCCCTAAGGCCGTCGGCCACTGTGTTGTCCGTGGTGAGAAGTTATGTCTGAAATTAGGTATTCTCGGCACACTCTTGACTCTGCGGTTCTTGGAATAACCTAACGATTTTTGAAATGGAATGCCCCATTCGTTTAGCTCCAACTACCATTCTGTGATCAAAGTCGATTAATTCTCGTCGTGCAGCCATAATCACGTCAGAAACCTTTTTACATTAATCACTTGAGGACAAATGAAAGCCCTGCCAATGCATTGTTGTACGTTTTGTTCGTGATACTGCTGCCATCTGTATAATTGCCTATTACTATCTTATGACTTTTGTCACCTGTGTCTGTAGTGGAGAGAAAGTTAAGTAATGCTGCAAAAATCGATGTCAAGATTTTTATGGATATTTGCTTTGGTGCCCCTTATGAATCCTTTTGAGCTCCCCTATGTTTTTTTCCTTTTTCAGTCCATTTGCTTTCCTGTGAACAACACTAGCATCTAAACCATGCACAGTATTTTCCCAAAAACTGCCCTATTGATCTGGCGAAATGTGATGCTCTGCGAGTGGATCTTTAAATTTTGGGGGTATTTTGCACGAAGCCCATGGGACATTTTCCAAACTTTTCTCAAAAACACATTTTTTGTTTAATTTTATTGCATTTATAGCAAAATATGTCTAAATAGGTTCTAGATCTATTTTTCATTAAAATATCCACGTTTTTTAATTACTTTTTGCAAAATTTTCAAAGGTATATCTTTTGTTAAGAAGTGTCTGGGACTCTGAAATCTCCAACAATTGTGGTTAGCACATTGAAATTGGACATTTATATGCTCAAGGTCAAATCCCATCCAAATGTTTGTGGATAGGAAACACTTGCAAAGGTATGTAATGGGTCTATGACGTGATACCTAACTAAAGTAACCCATTGATGTCTGAGACATGAAATAGAGTTCAAAGGCACCAAATTTTTGCACAAGCTCAGCTAGTACGTTACAAAACTGTTACAAATTACATGAAAATTTATGTGCTGTTGTAGCACCATTAATTTCTTCATATCTTTCATTATTATCTAGTCCCACATTTAAGAGTAATCCATTCATTTGCAATTTTTCTTAAATCAGCTGGAATTTCTTTAATTTTCTTTGATTCTTGTGATCTCTAGATGTACTTTGAGAATTGTATGAATTTTATCATATTTTAATGAAAAAATAAAGAAGAGATAGATAAACCAAAATAGTCATTCAACACTAAACTGCGGTTTCTAGATTTTTTCTTCTTCTTCTTCTTTTTCTTCTTCTTCTTCTTTTTCTTCTTCTTTTTCTTCTTTTTCTTCTTCTTTTTCTTCTTTTTCTTCTTCTTTTTCTTCTTTTTCTTCTTCTTTTTCTTCTTTTTCTTCTTTTTCTTCTTCTTTTTCTTCTTCTTCTTCTTCTTCTTCTTCTTTGATTAGGGTAATGCCTGTTCCGGGCTCTCAGTCCATCTGAGTGATGAATTCATTTACTGAAATTAACTTCTTTACAAATCATTGAGATTTTTCACTAATCAATACCAGTTTTTAAATAATTTTCAAACAAATGTACTCCGCTGCAATAGTTTTCAAAGATTTCTTATAGTTGCACTAAATCATTCTTTGGGAGTACTTCAGTTGCAGGCAACCTCATGGGAATTCTTTGCAGAAGAATAACTGACTTCACTAATGCAATGCAATGCATTCTACATCTTATTGAACAGTGCATAATAACTTTATAAGTTCACAGGAGGTTAAATTCTGAGCAATTGTAGAAATACCGGTGATATAATTAATGCCTCATAGTCATGACTGGAGGTGGATTTTGATGACTTAAAACATTGCCAAAAATAATGTATAAAATACTCTTAAAGTAAAGAAAAATAATGTAATCAAATGTTATCAAAACCAGTTTGGATGAACAACTCAAGCTGTTTGATATGTTACTGATGTAATAGTTTCTTCTATTTGTTCAAATGAATTCAGTTTGCAAACTTTGGTTTGGACTGTTCTTTACCGGGAAATCTTTGTCTTTAGATATCCCGAAATCGGCTAAACCCACAATGGTGCTGATAGGCATCAGTGGAATCTTAGATTTCGTACTCAAATTTGGCTGACGTAACAACTTCTGAGCAAAGCAATCAAATAGGCTACCCAGGAAATCTTTAGAGAACATTTTTTACATCTCGTAAATCTTATTTGCCACAAAAAACATTAAAATGATATTAAAATCAGTTATATCAGCAAAAAATGCATTAAAATTATGGGAAAAGGGGGAAAAATACCATATTAGTCAAAATCGACGAAAAATCGGGGTAAAAAGACTTATAAAAGTGGATCATTTCCTTTTGCCCTAGTATAAAATTAATTTCTGTACTAAACGGTATTGTTCTAAAGTGAAAAGGAAAAAAATGAAACTTCATTAAAATCCGTTCCCTAGTCATGACCTGATGGAATTTCAGCCGGTGTGTGATGAGTCATGAGGAAACCACTGCTTCTTCCCAATAATTTAATTTTCACTTTCAAAGTTTTGAACCGACTCAAAAAGACTATTTTGAATAGACTCTTCCTCTCCATCCAACTCTTATTACCAATGAATTTTAGATTCTGAAATCCGCTCTTTCCACAAAAACCACTACATTAATTATTTTCCATGAGAATGTCCCACCGTTTTGTTACCGGCCCACTTGCTCATGCACCTCTGCTTGAGATAAGAGTTAGCAGTTCTCATGCAGTGAACAACACAGCTATCTTTTGGTGAAATGTATTAGCAATTGCTAGAGCATGTGCATGTTTTTGAAATATAATGATATAATATTTTGTTTTCAAATGCTCCTAGTGTGTCATCAGTATACATCGCCACAAGACCACCTGTTTACAATTGTTAGTTAACATTTAATAATTAGGTAAACATCGATATGGAGATCTCCATAACAACATGGATATTAAGACGAGAGTTCTAATACATGTTGTATCTACATTGTATTAAAAAGAGAAAATACAGTCACATTACAACGTGATACAGAATTTTATTTGTGATTAAACTTGAAAATAATAATCATATTACCACAAATAATTGGTGACCCCGACGTGATACGTTTGTAATTCTAATGGAACATCCGATTCAAAACTGCCATGCTACACCGATCTCATTGGAAGCCAAGATTGTGAAGTTATCTGACCACATCAAAATATTGACACTGCAGGTGAGGCGTCTCATCAGTCATACGATGAAACCAACACGTTTCTTGGTCACGACGTTCTACTCCATGTCAACAAACACCTGTTTCCAATTACCAGATCGATTGGTATCATTGAAAATTTCCAGATAAAACACACTAATGTATTGATCCTTGTAATTTCCTTAAAGTAAACGGGCAGGATGTCATGTATTGGCGGTAATGTTCGTCCAACATTACACCGCTTATTCATGTATGATCGAAATCATAACATTTCTCGTCAATACAGGGTCTGACGTTTCCACATAGAATATTTGACTCAAGAAAAACGCAGAATCTACAACTTTTGGCAGCAAATGGTTCACTAATAAATATGTATGGATCTCAATATTTAGTTTTAAATTTAAAACTGCGAAGAGACTATCCTTGGCGTTTCCTGATCTCCGACGTAACCACTCCAATTTTAGGTTCAGACTTTCTGTCACATTACGGATTATTACCAGATCGTTCCACGTGTTCACTGATACTTGACGAACTTATCGAACTTGACGAACTTATCTGTTCGATGTCAGCACTTACCATCTCACCAAACTAGTGTAATGGCTTTGTCAGGAACATCTTTAGTTCATCTGATATCAGATTATCCTGAGCTTTTACTTCCACAAAAACGCCTACACCAAATAAAACATTCCACTTTACCTCACATCATTGTGACATCAGGACCTCCTATCTTTTGTCGTCCTCGACACCTTGCACCTGACAAGCTTTGTATCGCCAAGGTTGAATTCAATAAGATGTTAGACACCGGAATGATACACCGTTCAGACTGCTGCTGGTCTTCTCCCTTACATCAGGTGTGAAAGTACGTGGTGCCCCTGCGGGGATTACAAAAAATTAAATGCCAGGACTGTGCATGATGCATACCCGATGAAACCTTTATTAGATTTCTCCGCAATTACATGGTTCAACTGTTTTTTCCATTTGCTGCCAAGGTTGAATTCAATAAGATGTTAGACACCGGAATGATACACCGTTCAGACTGCCGCTGGTCTTCTCCCTTACATCTGGTGTGAAAGTACGTGGCGCCCCTGCAGGGATTACAGGAAATTAAATGCCAGGACTGTGCATGATGCATACCCGATGAAACCTTTATTAGATTTCTCCGCAATTTCATGGTTCAACTGTTTTTTTCCATTTGCTGCCTAGGTTGAATTCAATAAGATGTTAGACACCGGAATGATACACCGTTCAGACTGCCGCTGGTCTTCTCCCTTACATCTGGTGTGAAAGTACGTGGCCCCCCTGCGGGGATTACAGGAAATTAAATGCCAGGACTGTGCATGATGCATACCCAATGAAACCTTTATTAGATTTCTCCGCAGTTACATGGTTCAACTGTTTTTTTTGAAAAATTGATCTTCAAGCTTACCTGCAAATTCCTGTAAATTCCACTGATATTGATTAAACAACAATTTAGATCCCGTTTGAAAATTTTGCTTTTAAATATGAGCTTTGGACTTCGAAACGCCGCACAAACGTTTCAGTGTTTTATGGACAACCTGCTTCAAGATTACAACTTATGTTTTTCTTATCTAGACGATGTTTTGGTTTTCTCGGCCTCCAACAATCAACACAAGAAACATCTGTTACTAATATTCCACAAACTCGTCGAAGATCATCAAGATTAACGTTCAAAAACCAGATTTTTTTTGCTTGCAAATCACTTTTCTAGGGTTCTATGTCACACCTGAAGACATTACGCTGCTTCCAGACAAAATTGAAGTATTACAGGATTACCCACTTCTGAATACAGTGCGTGAACTATTTCAAAACTTGGGTCTCATGAATTTCTAAAGAAAATGTTTGCTTCATTCTGCTGCATTTCAGGCACCTCTGGTAGAATTAATACGTTCATTGAACGATAAATCTATCATCCCATGGGCATCAGAATCCGATAGTGCCTTCCAGACATCCAAAGAGAGCTTATATCAAGCCACCTTGTTAAACCATCCAATAGCAAATGCACAATTAGGTTCATTTTGCGATTCCTTGACTTTGGCTGTCGATGCAGTCTTAACCAGCTAATTAATAACAAATGGCAAACGCTTACTATCTTCTCAAAAAAACTTACCGATAAACAAACTACATGGTCAACATTTTATCAAGAACTTTGTGCAATTTTTATGGCGGTTTGACATTTCTGACACTTGCTTGAAGCGCTGATCTTATGCCACTAGTTTACTCTGTTACCTAGAAGCATGACAAACTGCCACCTATGCGGATTAATCAAGTGTCATTTATTTCATAGTTTACTACAGACATCAAGCACATTTCCGGCCAAGATAATATCGTAGCTGATGCTCTGTCACGCACGTTTAACATTTCTTCTATTACCGATTTCGGAAAAACCTTGTATGCTCATCAACAAGCAGACCTGGAACTTCAAGAAATTCTCAAGAATACTAATGATTGGTCAATCAAGTTAGAACAAATTTATGTTCCTTTGGTTACCGTCACAGATATTTCATCAAGACTTATTTTCTGAGAACGTTTCTTTGTCTCAGATTTAACTTCTAAAATGGAAAAACTGCAATTTGTACCAACTTGTCACCATTGCTCTCCACAACCATTTATTTTTCAAGAATTAAAATCTTGCTCTCATATTTATCTTCAAGATGGAACTAAAAATTAATACTTTGCAACATATTTAGGTCCATTTCCCATCATACACAGAGGAAAGAAGTCATATATGGTTGGTATCCATAATCAAGAACATACTATATTGATCGATTGTAGGAAGCCTGCTTATCTTGATTTTGGCACAATTTTTTTCTCGACGCTGAAGACTCTCTTAAAGAAAAAACGTTACTTTTCTTGATTTGTATTAATTTCGTTTTGTCCTTGCCTTGTTTAATTTTTTTATGTCCATAGGGGCCGTGTGGCATCGGTATACGTCGCCATAAGACCACCTGTTTACAATAGTTTGTTTCCCTTTAATAATTAGGTAAACGTCAAAATGGAGATTCCCATAACAACATGAATATTAAGGCGAGAGTTCTAATACATGTTGAATCTACATTATATTAAAAAGAGAAAATATAAGCACATTACAACGTGACACACAGTTTTATTTGTGGTTAAACATGAAAATAATATTTCCACACTAGTATTATTAATATTTCACCGTGTGTTATTACTCTACTTCTGATATTTAACTGTGTAATTCTGTTAATTTAAAAAACACAGTTGAAATATATACTCATTAACATGAATCACATGATGCCAGGAAATTTATTTTTAATTTACTTTGTTTCTGAATATTTATATGTTGACAAGTTATCTCACCCTCTCATGAAATGTTAGATCTTCCTCCAAATGTTTTAGCAAGATCCTGAAGGACATTCTGAAAGTAAGTAGTCATATTGTATATGTTATAAAATCTGCTGTGACAAGCCATGCAAATACATGAGTTAAAAAAAAAGTATTCTTAGTGGAAAGCATTAAGTGAGATAGTTCGAGGTTAGTAATAGTAAAGTTCACGGGGTGTAAAATATTTCCTAGACTTATAACAATCATTTAATTTTGTTTTTACTTTATTAACTCAGATACACCAATGAATTTCTAGCCACCAATATGCTGAGAGTCCATTTGTTAAGAGTGCAATAGGTGTCTTTACTATTCTTGTTAAAACAAGGCATCATCAAGTGATGTATCAGTTTCCAAGCATTATTTAGATTCTGTGAAATATTGGCATGTGCTTTTTATCACCAAATTCATTTCTTTGCTAGGTGTCTAAGAGAAATGACATTATGTTTGAGGATTCTTCTTTTCAACAAGGAAATGAAGTTAGCATTCAATTTGTGTCGTTAGCACACTGCTTAAAGTGACTTTTAAAACAGCAGCCGGCTTTTGTACATCATGTTGTTTGTGTGTTTCAATATAGGCAGACTGGAAATTCTGGTTATGGTATTGAGAAATTATTTTGTAGAATATTCAAATTTTATTTGTTAAGAATATTAGTCAAGTGATTGCCATGGTTTGCATGAGAATTTGCTCCATTTTATACAAGTATACAACCAAAGAATGGTGGGGAGTGTCAAAGGAGCAGATCGAAATGTAGGTGAGTCCAATCTAAGGATTAAGGGAAACAAGCATAATTTATCACCTCCTCCAGCTTGCAGGATACAGAATATATACAGATAGCAAGGTAGATCAGTTGTAATTCTGAAATGTGATCATGGCTTCACTGATTAAAAGCAACAAGCCTGTTCATTAGCAGAAAATGATGCAATGCAAAACTCAGATGTTCAGTATGACAGAATTAACCATAATTTTGGTCCTCAACCAAAGTTGATCATAAAATCACATAGTTTTACAAATGCAGTGTCCCACTTTTAATGACCAGCTTTATCCATTTCTTGTAAAGTGAATTTAAATGTATGTATTAAAATTAAAAAAGTAATTTTTAAATATTTCATGTTTACTATTAACATTATATATTAAATTATAAGATATATTTATTATTAAATATTACATATTTAAAATGCACAATTTTTTTTTATTATTGAAAAAATATTGTCCATTGTTTGGAATAGATCTTAGAAAATAAAATTGTTACATTATACTTCAAATTCCTAGCTTCCTTTCTCAAATTCTATTCAGTTCAATTCAATTATGACTTAATTCACAAGGCAAGGCTCAGGCTATGAGGCCTGCTCTTCTGTCTGATCATGCAAATTTTGCTATGCTTCTTTCACCCTCTAGTGAAGAAAGAAAGCATCACTCAGGTGATAAAACAAGTGATTTCAGTTTTAGCTCGAAGACTTCTTTAAGGCTTGAGGATCTTTTACATGCAGTAAATCTATAACATGGGACAGCCAACTTTACTTTCCCTCTGAAGTAATGCTTACAAAGAATTTTTCACCCTTAAAAATCCACGGCTTTGAACCCGCAAACTTGGGTACAACAGCTCAATATGCGAGCTGTTATACCATCAAAACAACCTATACCACCAAAGCCAAAGCTTTCTTACATATAAATACCAGTTGTCTTTTAAAAGGACAGGTTTCTACAGCTGTAAGCTTACTTATTTTAAAAAATCAAAATATATGCTGTGTTAGGGACATATCTCAAGATACATGTTCATTTTACATCCTAAACTTTTGCTTTAAACATCTCAGCCTTGATAACCTCTTTGGTCACCATACTGTTTAAATGAACTGTCAGCATACCTGTATTAAACCAATTACAATAATTTTCAATACATAGTACATTGTTTTTGATACAGTAAACTGTTAAACATAAATTGAAAACCACTGAAAAGGGATTTGAATGAATGAAATTTGTGAACTGATGTACCAGTAGATTAAAAATGGCATTAGTTATGTATGAGACTGTCAAGTTTGAAGAAAAAGTGGTACTCTCCAAAAGAAGTTTGAGAACTGCTGCTCATAAAACCTAATTTTAGGTTTAAAAATTGCATGTTGGATGGAAAGAGAGGAAAGATCTAGTGAAACAGGAATTGATGAATGAGAAATTCTTACCAACCCTAATTTTCTTTCAAGATAGAGTTACGAGCAACTGGTCTTGAGATTATCATTGATATTAATTGAGTAGTTAATTTTTATATTGATCCCCTTTTCTTTTCTTCTTTAAAATTCTGTATTGTGATTGTGTATTTATCTTTTTAGGTTTGTTTTTTAATGTGTGTAAGTATGATATTCCACCTCTCTCATGGAAATTCATTTCATGTTTACTTGCTGAATAATTTGAATTCAAATGTAAATTGACTCTCAATAACCAAATATTGTAATACTTTGTATTAAAGTAATTTATTAATTTAGTTTGAAATACCACATCTGTAACATTTTATGAGATTGTCCAACGTAATATTTCTGGATGGATAAAGGGCATGGTATCCTTTTTCGTACCAGCATGTGATTGAAAATATTGTTATTACAGTAGATTCCTATTATGAGAGACCTCAGGAGACATACTAAATGTTTGTCTCTTGTAAGTGGGAACTTCCATATGTGGAAAATGTTAGTATATGTTCATATCTTGAAAGGTTATCTTAAATTTTTACTATTTTCAATTGAATGTATGAAGTTCAGTTTTTCTAATATGAACCTTAACTTCCTTTGTGGAGCCATCACAATTGGGATTCTCAAAAAAGTCTTATAATTGAGATAACATCTTTCATTCAAATGAAACAGTGCTCACCTGACAATCAATACCAATATCACCACTGTTGTGAAAAGCTTGGTATAAAATACACAATTTATTAAGATGATGAGCCTTACCCTTACTCAAATACTGCACAGCTCACACTGTTTAATCTCATGAGAAAATAGTGAGAACATTCGCGTAAATCAGCATTCACAGAAGAGCGTGGAAGTTTCTGGCATGTGATTTCTGTAGATAAGAATTCCTTCTTATGCAGTCTTTATCAAGGGGAATTGATACTCAAACCAGTAGGTCACCTATCTTACAAAGCAGGAAAATTTGTCTTTTTGACTTTTGACATACTTGTGGGAGAAAAAAATTCCTCCAGAACCAATATTAGATGTAGTCTCTGTAAGTAAGACTCTTTCATGCAGGAATTTATAAGCTCATAATTTAATCATTGAGATTTGAGACTGCCCATGTTGTGTCTTGTAAGCAAGATTCTCTGATAAACATGTTCCCTTATAATGGAGTTGTACTGTTGTCATAACTAAATATTTGTGTGTGAAATTATACTCTGTTACTCTTCATCTTTCATTGTACAATGTTTTTTATATATTCAGAATTAAATGTAATGAAGATTTGAGTAGTGATACAGTTTATATTGGGCAATAATTTATCATTTTTTCACTTATTCATGTCTTGACAATCACTTTTACGTTTTGACGTTGATCAGTACCATCATGAAGATACAAATGTAAATGAAGTTTAAAAGCTTCTTGAATGCGTGTTACAGTGAACTTTAAAATAGAAATTATTAATTTTTCTTTTGGCTAAGGGCAGTAGGTTGTTTATATTGTAGTGTTCCTTGAAACTGTCTTGAATAAAACTTATTTATAATAATACCAGGTAATAAACAAAGTCTGTTAAGGCCGACATTCTGTGAAGAAATGAGACAACACAAACCACAAAAATGAAATATATATTTTTTATTGAACATTTAATTAAATGATAAATTGAAATAAAAAAAGTAGACATACACTTCGCATTTACAAAAATGTTTAAGTCTTGGAATTGAAAGTAAATGGAGTAAATCTCCTTGAGCACATTGTGTTGCAACTTTATGCCCTTGTGTTGCAACTTTATAATGTCATAAAAACAACTATGAGGGAGTCACATATTAACACTTGCACCACAATTTTTTTTTTTTTTTTTTTTTTTTTAATATTAATTGAGGGGGAAATATAGAATTTCTGGGAATATCATTATATTGCAGTTGTTTAACATTTCTCATTACACTGGGCAGAAATTTTTTCTGTACTGTGTAGTTTAAAATGTGTTTTGAATTATTGGATTTCATGGTTATTATATTTTTCCATATAATGGCAAATGAGAAAACTTTGAAAAAATCTACAGGTTATTGAAAGATTTTTTGATGTGCAGCATAGTAGTGGAAAATCACTATCCTGATAATAATGCACAATTATCACAATTTTCATTTTAAACAACCTTATTATCCAAAGAGAAAGAAAATTTTTGTATAACCCCCCTTTAATTTTTATTGTTAGCATCCATGAAAAGAATTTCCATTTAATTTTCAGGATATGCCAGAGACAAAACATGACTGTTTTAATGTGTGTGTGTGCACGTGTTTGTGCATATATGCAACTGTGTATGAATGCTTTTGTGAAACTCCACACAACTAGATGTGAATGAAATTTCTTATTATTACACAAGGATTTGGTGAACACATTGAATTTGTCTTTTTCTTAGCATTAAAAGAATGGAATTGAGTAATGTTTAAAGACAAGATTGCTAGTTGTTAGATAAATAGTAAAATATCTAAGATTATCATTTTTAATGTCATAATAATGAAACTGAGAGTCAAAACTTGTAACACTGACATTTGTAGTCTTTTGAGTTGTATTTAAATTTCCATTGAATGATCAAATGGTGGTGGTATTGCTTAAGGAGTGTTGATCTTGAATAAAATGTCAGAAATGAAAATAAAAGTTCATAGATGTAAAGTTTTGAAAAAATAAAGAATTTCTGTGTCTAAGAGATAATGCCAAATATGTGATTTACTTTTAGGTAGGTAAATTAGTTGATGGGTAGAAGTAAACAAGCTAGCAAATCTCATTTTAATTTCAGATTGTTTGGGGTAATAAATTTCTGAGTATTGTATTCACTGTTTATTTACAATTTGCAATTCTTTTATACATAATAATTTTCACAGATTTGTTTGTGTTGTATGTACAATGTTATTTGCACTTTGTATGAATCTAGGGGTGTTTGTATATGTATGTGTTGATATGTGGGTGTGTGTATGTGTAAGTCATTAATTGTTAAAAGTACCAAGTGAGAAGCATGATAGCTGTTTTAGTAACAGTGTGTATTTGGAGAAATCTGAAGCTAGTTGATGACTTGTTCCTGGTCTTGCCATGCATTGCAATGAAATGTATGTGGCAGATTTGCAGTTGAAATTACATTGTTCAAGAAGGTTATCATGTTTTTTCACTTTGAGGTAAGTGGTCTTTGCATGGGGAGGAGACCAGGAGCAGACAAATTGACACAAGCAAAATCTGTTTTGAAATGTCTCCATTATTTTTTTTTTGAGGGAGGAAATTATATTAATATCATTATCTAATTACATGAAAAATAGCGGGGTTTTCATATTGTGGCATAGCTCCTACATTATTCCTTTCAAACAGGTTATTGCTTTGTTTCAACAGTCCTCCAGTGTGCTGGTATAAGTGTGTTTTAGGCAATTTGTTTGTAACATTGAATTTTTGTGATTGGATACCATCTTTAATGTTAATTCCATTTATTTATTAATTTTTAACATACACTGTAGAAACAAGCTAATTATGTGTTAGAATGCAATGCATGATTACTATCATGTTATTAATGTTAAATACTATTACTTGTTCTGTGAATCCCTCTTTGTCCTTTCTGTTGTTGCCCATAAAGGGAAGGGAATATAAAGCAAGGGAAAATGACAAGATTCTGGGGCATCTTATTGAAACTGTTGGAATAATTTACAAGTATCATTTTTAATTTCTTTTTCCAAAAGGCTCTTGTTTCAAAAATTCATTTGTAAAGTAAACAATTTTAGAGGTAAGAAATTGATCTCCTTATTTTTGTTTTAAATAGAATTTTTCACACAAAAAGCATACAGAGCAAATTACTTTGTTGTAAGAGATTTGAAACTTATTCTTAAATGTTTTTGTTTTTATTTTCAACGATTTTTGAACATTTAAAGAACAGAATACAGAAGAAGGAAGAAGATTAAATTTCGGGCAATCAGTGCAGGGAGGGATTTTTTTGTAACTGTTGATATGTTCAGTGGGTAGAGTTGATGCATGTTGATGTAAGTAATTTATTATTTTAAAATGATGCTGTGAAACATACCTTTTCTATTGTCAGAAAATCTTCAATTTTTCTGTTGTTCATGAAGTTGTAGATCTACTATGTTCATTGTGTTGTGTGTCATGTTTGTAAAATTTAATGTTGAGAATGATGGAAGTATTTTGTCTTTCCCAGTTATTAATTCTTTTATTTTCTGTAAAATATCGATATCAGTTAATTTTTACTTGCACCCTGCCAATTAAAAACCTAATATTTACATAAAAGGAGCATTAATAAGGTAATTTTTTTTATATACAGTAAATAGTAAGACGTAAAAATTGTAAAAATTAAATATAATCTATGAGATAAAACTGATCATTAATTTTTTCAGTTTACATTTTTGTAAGTTTAATTTTTAAATTTTATAATTTGACAAACTCTTTTGGTGTTTGTGTTGAATGTTGCTACATGTTTTACTTCAGATTCAAAAACCTGCAGATAGTTATTGCTTTCAGACCACAAAAAATTTCATGGTCAGTTGATAAATCATGACCATTGTTATTGACATGCCTGCTACATAACCTTGTAAAGATGTTTAATATTCATGCCAGATTTAAAATGATCACTATTATGTATCATGGAAATAAATCCATTTTTACTTTCTCGATTACATAGTATAAGAGTAAAATGCCGCAAAAAAATCGATGTTTGATGAAGTATATATTTTGGGAGTCCCTAATACCAAAATGTATTTTCTTTCTTTCTCTTTCAAAACACTTGTCTGTCAGGGGACAACACTAGCACCTGAACCATTCATAGGATTTTTCTGTAAAATTCCTTGATGTATCTGGCCTTACTCCAAGTCCTGCGAATTTGCAATGAATGATGATAGAGGTTTTGTTAACCAACCATTTCTTCAGTGTATACTGTGGAGAGTATTTTCTTGTGTGATAGATTATCATTATGCATGCATCATTATTATTTCTTGAATTCTCTTTACATCCTAACTCCTACATCCTACTATGTGACCCTGTGATCATGAAATAAGGATGGAGTCCCTGGGATGTTTTCAAAATTTTCTCAAAAAGGATTCCAAATTTTTCTGTAAATATTTTGCTCATATACAGCTATGTCCGTTTAATAGTATGGCATAGATTTTATTTTCATTGAAGCATCTGGAATTTGGAAAATTGTAAAACTCTGAAATGTTTTGACACCTTCCTACAACTAACTACATTATTAAAGATAGAAATTTTTTTCTTAATGCATTCTATTTTTCAATATTAGGTCTTTAAATTATTTTGTGAACCCTTTTCTTTCTTTCAAAATATTAGTAGTTTTCAAACAATTTTGTGTTTATATTGTAGCTATTTTCCATCTTAGGAGTTAACATCTTTACAATCTTGAGAATTCACTGTAGCAGCTCGAACACATAATAACCATCACATAGGGGCAAGTATTAAACTGACACATTTATCAGGGCCTACTCCAAAGGATCTGCCACTGCAGTATTGAGAAACTTACTAATCCTGCAAGAAATTGCTGCTGATATTTTGATGGAAATATTAGTTTTGGGGATTCCTGAAACCAAAAAAGGGTTTTTAGTGTCTGTCTATGAATCACATTAGTGCCTAAACCAGAGATTCCCAATGGCTATTTCATCCTACCAATATTCTTGTAAATATCACAGTTTTTAATGATAATTGAAAATTGATAATTGTTGATAATCAAAATTTTAATAATTATTGAAAATCTATCTTATATATTTAATTTTGATCTTTATATACATCATACTATCTTTATATTACATCTTTGATTATAATCGAAAACGCTCCTGCTTTTGAGGAACTGACTTTTTAATCTTCATTGTAGAGCAGGTTACAAATTACTGAGTATTTTTAAGACCTAGCCATTTCTTCAGTGCATACTGCAGAGAGTATTTTCTTGTGTGATAGATTATCATTGTACATGCATCATTGTTTTTTGAGTTCTCTTCTCATTGTAACTCCTAACGACAGATACTGTAGAAGAGGAACGAATTTGTAATTTAATATTAAAGGTTTTGTTATTTATATCAGAAAACAATAATCAAGTATATAGGTACATTTTTATAATCAGTGGTATCTTGATTCTATTGATTGGGTGTGAATTCATATTCGGCTATTAATTTCCAATTGACCCCTTGATCATCATTGATCCCTTGAAAATATCAGTGACCCCTCAGGGGGTCAATACCAACCCCATTGGGATACTCTGGCCTAAACTATATGCAGGATTTTCCCAAAATGAATATTTCTTGATTAACCTGGCCCAACTGAAAGCCCTGTGTGAATTTGATCAAGGATTTTTTTTTTTACCTAAAACACATTTAAACAAAGCCATTTGAAATTAGAAAATTTTATTGAAGTTGGGGAATATATTAATTTGATTTCTTAATGTATCACAGAACTATTATTTATATTTCAGTGGACTCAAGGCTTGTAATGAAAAGCAAATTTATTTATTTATTTACGCCAATGGGCTTTATACATTTAAATAAGTAACATTATTATAAAAATACAAATATGAATATATTATAAATACAATATAAATTGTTTATAGTATACATATATGTGTGTTATCAAGCACTGAAATTAACATTTTCATTCAATTAGCAAGTATATTTCTAATGTTCGATAAGAAATTTGATATGGAAAATCCGAAGAAGTCGATGTCAGAGCAATGTTCATTTACAAGGTTAGCTATTCTGTTCTTTGGTCCGTGAAGTACATAGTTTTTAGTAGATTTAACCACGTTTAACAATCTACCAGATCTCAAACCTGGCTTTTGGCATGTAAATTCAAATAATTCTAATATCTCAGGACAATCGATTTGTCCATTGATAGATCTATAAAAAAATAAATAATAATAATGACAATAATAATAATAATAATAATAATAATAATAATAATAATAATAATAATAATAAACAAACTTGTTTTATGTTTTTTATGTGTGTGTTCCTGAAAACAAAATTGTCTTCTCTAATTTTCTTCTGTAACAATGTTTCATCATATATTTCTTCTATCTTCCCCTTTGCTTTTGATTTAACTATTTCTTATGCTTGAAGCATGCTATTGCTTCTCTTATTTTATTTTTGTGTATATATCTATTATCTGGTTCTCAGTTTTAATCCTTCTTTTACTCAAAGCTTTTGTTCTTAATGTTTGCATTTGTAATGACTATATGTTTTTGCTTGTATGGCAGAGTTTATTCAAAATGTATGTTTTGTTTCAAATGGTAACAGGCTTTCTTTGTTTGTAGTTTGTCTTCATTATGTATAGAACAATGTGCAATAATGTTTCTTTCTGCTATTTTTATGTGCAAAACTACTTTTTTTTTTTTTTTTCACTACTTGGTGACTTTACTGTAAATATGAATTATGTTAGACTTTTTAAAAACAACTTTTTGCAGAAATATTATATTTATAATAAAGAACAAGTTGTCAGAGAGTGCAGTGGACCTAATATGGTGGACAAAATGTTGATTGCAAATGTTAAACATATGACTGCTTCATTATTAAAAATGTGCAAGTTTACCACTAAGTGCCATGTATATGAAGTGCATTGGTTTAACTTAGGCACAACTATGATACATTATTCTATGGTCATTGTACATGTAGTTTGCATTCTTGTGCAATTTTTTCTTAGCCGCCCCCGTGTTCTAATGTTCGGAATTTTGTTACATAGATTTTATTTAGCTTATACAGACTTTTAACTATGAAGCCAAGCGGCGACTTCACAGTTGCCATATGAGTAATAAATGTAACTGATATTATATTACATGAAATTGATGAAATCTCTGAAAATTGTATTACTTATACTTATGTATTAGTATGTTTATTTTTTCAGTTCATAATTCTTACACCAAAAGATTTTTTTATATTTGTGAATAATAAAGGAAATTTTTTTCTTATAAAATAAAAAAGCAATAGTAATGCAGATATTAAAATAATGCCTAAATTTTTGCCACCTGTTCGCAAATCACTTGTGTAGTGCACCGCTTTACTAGGGTTGATGTGGCCCTGACAATGCAAGATATTCGAAGTTGTCATTGGTAGGCAAACATTCAACAACCTGGAGGCCACACTTTAGATCTGTTTTGTTTCACCCAGAGGCATTATAAGCTGCTGTCACTACTGTCACTCAGCGTTACAAAATGGAACTGCTAGAATTTCTAAGTGATCCAAATCTGCTGGCATCGTCTTGACCCCTCTGAGGAGTGTCAGCTGTAGCCGCTGGTGACCTCACAGCACTCAGTGTGTTAATTTACATAGTATAAGCATTAATGAACTTATGAATTCATGTATAAATTTCTCGAATCTAGTTCTCTGAGATACCACATTTCAAAGAAATACAGACTTTTTTTGACTATGAAATTTCATCAAATAATTTCAAGA
This sequence comes from Teleogryllus occipitalis, assembly GCA_011170035.1. NCBI lineage: Eukaryota > Metazoa > Arthropoda > Insecta > Orthoptera > Gryllidae > Teleogryllus > Teleogryllus occipitalis. The sequence continues at coordinate 296,214 of BLKR01000556.1, forward strand.
AAAGTATGAAAGAGGAAGAAAATTATTGCGCATTGTTTTATTTGCTATTTATGTAGTTTCATCAAAGTAATTATAGTAATTTTCCAACCTATATATTATCATGTTCTTTGTGGGGAAATGTTGAAACATTTTATTCAGAATGCAATTTGAAAACAAGGATGAGTCGAAAGGTTCTGTAATTTGAACTGTATATAAGTGTTGTCTAGTTGGGTTCACTTTTTTGTCATTTGTTGAACATTACTTCAGTTATTTGTGTTTTGTCGTGTTTAGAGTGTAATGGTTGGTAAAATATTTGTTAATAGATTAACACAATTTGATTCTACTATGCATTATTATTTTGATTACAGGAACAGGTAGTTCAGAATCTTATTCAGTATTTTGCGGTATTTTTCTTGTTTTTCTGAATTATTTTAAGAATGTTACTTGCAACTTGCAGCATAATGGTAGCATGAAACATCCATTGTTCCTTAATTGTTGGGAAATAATTCATATTAACTTTTGACTGGAACATATTAACTTCTGGAAGTCTCAAGCTCAGTGGATAGAACAAAGCAATACTTTTGAGTGCTTGTTGTTCAAATGGTGCAAGTGGCTGGAAGATGTCATTTACACACATGCAATGCATTTGGGATCGCATTGTACTTAGAGATGGCCCCCCTAAATATAACTTGCCAATTTTGTATTGTTGCTAGTGCATTAAAATTATTATTTGTGTGTTTGTATGTATGAGAATAAATCAGAAAGCAATGGCCATAACTCGAAAAGTCTGCAAAATTTTTATTAAATTTTTTGCACAAAAAATAGTTCTTGGGGACACTGAAAATGGAATTGCATTGTCATGGAGAAAGACAACTCCAATAGTCACAATTCCTGGCTGTAAGATCTGTATTGCTGTCTAAATTGTTTAAAATTTTAACCCTTAAAGTTTCAAAATTTTTTAAAATGATTTTTCAAAAACATGAAGTGCATGAAACAAATGAAAAAACTTGTTTTCAAAGTAATTTTCAAAATCTAATTTTTTAGTACTGATATAAGACCCATTCTCTAAAAGGACACTGAGAAACACTTATCACATGTGTATGTAAGGAATTACTGATGTTTTGTGGATAAACAAATTTAACTATCTGTATAATTTTATTTACAAGGTAAGAATGCACAAAATTATTGTATATTTCATGCAAAATGATTTTGGTTTGATGTTGTAAGTTCGTGTTTGTGCACTGCCTTTGTTGGTTTCTTTGAACAAAGATGTGACCCATGTCCTTCTAACTACCATCTTGGACCACTCTCAAATACCTGTACTACACAGAAAGCTGTTCTAATAATTTTCTGTCTCTAATTTTTGATAAGCAATTTATTATTATTGTCTAGCAGAGGTCCCAAAGATTTGCACATCTTTTCTTCTTACAATTCTTTTGTAAATTCATGATTTGGCAATAGCCTTTTCATTCGTTCTGTTAAATAAGACTTAGTACCTCTTCTTAGCTATTATGTTATTAGCTTATTTTCCTACCAACTGATCACAGAGGCCAACTCCTTCCATTCACACCTATGACTTTAAAACAAGATTGTGATACTTCCAAATTTTTTCTGTGAGTGTCTATTTCTGCTTGGAAAAACTGAGTTTGAAGGGCATCAGAATTGATACCAATGGCAATCCACAGGTTATCTCAATTCTGCCTTAGTGGTGCAGGAAACAATGCCTGAGTACATAGAGTTTATTTCTGCTGAATCAAGTTGTGGGTAAGGCATGAGTGTTTTCACCATGTCATTGATGAAAGATTGACTTTTCATACCACCACCTATCGCAACCACAATCTCTCATTATCAATCACCCTTCATGATCATATTTACTATAATCTCTCTAGTAGAAGGCGAGGTCCTCCAGCTTTGTGGACACCTGCTCAGTAACAGGGAAGACAAAGAGATGCCAGCCTCACTCCTCACCTGTACACAGGCAATAAGATCATTATCATCAACATTCAGTACAAACCCTACAATACCCTACTGTTTAATAAGTTTGTCGACTGTTTTTGTTTGTGTGTTTTTTGAATAGGGATGAATTTTTTTGTGTCTGGGTTTGCAACACCTTGTTGTTTAGTTTTAATTTTTCGTAAATCTTTATCAATTTATATTGATTATTTGTAACAAAACACATTTCATATTTGTTTAGTGATTTGATACCCCAAACCCTTGAAAGCCATCCAGTCAGATAATTTGTGATACTGTTAGTAAAACGTATGCCCTTCAAATAATTTTATTGGATATCTAAAATTAGCCAATTTCACTGAAAACGCAAACAGGAAATTAGAGACATAATTTTATAAGACATTTTGTAGTTGTGAATTTTTATTTTTCTTGTATTAATTTCTTGATGTAGATGCTAGAAAACAGGCATTGAAAGGTGCATGTTTATTAATTGTTTACTTTTTTTATCATTGTAAAATTGGATTAAAATATGAAGAAGAATTTTAGGAAAATGTTCTGAGCTATCAGAATATGCAAAGAATCATCAGATTACTTGTTTTTCTCCTTGTTTGCAGAACAGAAAATTAGGCAATAAAATATATATTACTTTCATTAACCATTCTTTTGCCATGCAATGGAGGTTTTTTAATGTCTTTGCTAAATACAAGCTTCAGTCCTCCAGTTCCCCTAGTCACATCTTTTCTTGTCACAGTTGTATCTTTTGCCCTTGTGGCATTACACTTTGTTGTTTGTTAATTTGTTGTTGTAAAAGAAAAATCACATTCAAAGTTAATGGTGGCTAGTGCTTCTGTAATTTTGGGTTTAGTTGGATGAAGTTATACAGGATACTCTTAGATGATTGTAATTATTATTTCAGTTTTTCATCTAAAAAATATAATAAGCCAATTGATTGTTTTCACAAATAATGTATGCAGAATCTTCATGACTCATTCTTGTTTATTTTACAGTACATATCGACTAATATGTCGGATAATCTTGATTTCTCATTTTGTACACTGATCCTTGTCAGAGTCCCTTGTGTTAGTGATAGACTGACTGCATGCATGTTGTCACAGAGATCTCGTGCAAGTGTGCAAGGCGTGCAAGTACTGGGTAAGCCTTTGCTGACAATGGCAACCCCTCAGCAGGTGACTCCTTCCACTGCAACATTCCTGGAGCCACAGCAGCAGTACGTTGCGGCGATTCCTGTTCAACCTGTGCTGGCAGCCGGTTTCCCTGGGACAGCAGCTGTGGTGACAACTCTCCCTGCCCCTGAGGTGTCTTTCTTTCTTTCTTTCTTGCATTTTGAACACAAAATAAACTTATTTTTTACTGTTTTGTTGGATGTCATTGTGATCTCAGAAGTTTTGTTGCTGTTGCATTGGAATCATGCTGTCAAGTATTTTGGCCATCAGCCATTGCCCCTCTAAACTAAATTTTTAAATTTGTAATTTAGCTCACATCACTTGATTGCCCATTATTGAAGTGCTCATGGCAGTGGGAAGCATTGTTCTTGAGAATAATTCTGTCACGGCCTTGGATAATGTCTGGGTGAGAAGGAGAGATTACAATGTCTGAGATACTTATATTTTGTTTTTTTTATTAACTTAAAAAATTATAATACTCAGCGTTACGAAAGAGAGAAAGTTTTTCAGGATATCTCATTCTATCAGCTTTTTAGTTTTTTAAAGTACTTTTTGTAAATTAAAAATTTTAACTTTAGGGTAATATTTGAAAATCAATAAAATTAATAGAGCTTTAGAATTCTTGACATGTTTGAAATAGGTGTAGTACTAGAGAAAAAATCAATAAACATGTTACCCTATAATTTCATGTTGCAAGCACAAAGCGTTAATAAGTCCCTTAATAGATGTGATAATGTCCCTTTTCTATTTACAATTGAATATTTTTTGTTTGTAACAAATGTATTTTTTATTAAATTTATGGTAATGTACCTTAATAAACAAAATGAAAAAAAGTATAATATAAATTTGCATTTCCATTATTTTATATCATTCATTGAGACATACTTTTATACATCACACTTGGAATTTTTATAACTGACTAAAAATGTCTCGGGAAAAGTCAGGGGAGTTTAGAAAATCTCCCTTGATAGCAATAGCCCAATTAAAATGTTGCTGGACTGATACCTTTATTACATGATGTTCTCTTCTCATCTTTTAACATTGCTTGAAATTTTTAATGAACTTAAGTAGTTGTGTTGTGTGTAGCTGTAATCACTACTATGATAAGAATTGCACTATGTTATAATGATGTGTCATTCTTAAGGTTTTTGTATTAAGAAATGAACTCTTAATAAAGTGATGCAGTTAATCATAAGTAAATGATTGTAGACTTAAAAGTGTATGCTCAGGATGAATTTAACACTCCAATGCTTTTTTAGCTTATGCGGCAGCCAATAGTAATGACGACTGCCCAAAGCCAGATCCAGGAACAACTGCAACGCAAACATGAAGAGCTTCAACAGCTGATTGTTCAGCAACAGGAGGAACTGAGACGAGTGTCAGAACAACTTCTGATGGCTCGATATGGTTTATTACCTCCAGTGCAGTTGAATGTAAGTAGTTTTATTCTGGATAAACCTACCATTCTTCCTGAATTATTCGAGACTGTCCCAGTTTTGGTGAAAGTGCCATATGCCACCCTCAGGACTTCACAGAGATCAGAAATTTTATGATGTTTGGTCTAAGTTGAATTATGGATAATGTTGAAAACTGCACCAGAATGGGAAAATATGGAAGTATGCATTTGTGTTTGATGTTAAGGTAGCTGGAAACTGTAAAATACTTTTTGATGAAATTAGTGTTGGAGAAGATTTTGGAGTTTATGAAATGAGTGAATGATATCTAAAAGAAAATAGAATGCCACATTAAAGGTATTGTGACCAGGGAGTGGTAGCACAGTGCATCAACTGATGTCACTGCAGCGCCTCTGACCGGGAGGTCCTATGTTTGTGTCCTGACGGTGGCAGGATTTTCAACACTGGCTTTTCAGCTAGGTTGAGTTCAGTCGCTGTCTGGAGGAGAATTCTAGTGGCTGGCTGCTCTGATCGGTAGTTTTCCGTGGTTTCTCCGATCAACACCAGGCGAAAGTTGGAGCAGTATCCTACAAAATGGGCCACGGACCGCGCTCGATCTTTCCTTCCTCTTCCTTGTCCTATCCTTTTCCCTTACACACACACTTACACTAATATGCACTACACTACCACATATTCTGGGAGACCGGTCGGGAGCTTAGAGCTTGTCCCGGGTGGGGCGGTGCCCCACTGGTGGGAGTTGACACGCCCGGAAACAAAAAAACAATCAAATAAACCAATTAAATGTATTGTACCCACTAAGTTTACTGCCACTGCCCTATGCAGGCACGTGCAAGGTGCAGCTTTTACACAGAGAGGTAGCTGACAGGCACACTCTCCTCACACAGCCTCACTCTTCCCATACTAGTTGACTTTCAGCATGCTGTAAATCAGTGATGGATCCAGAGGGTATTTCAGAAGGAGGCTGGTTTCAGTTCTGAATCTCTCTCTGAAGCTTTGTGAATTTTGTTTAAATGTTAAATTGAAAAAAATGTTCATAATAGGATTATTCCTTTGAATTTCGTGCAATGAAAATGCAGTGATTGTTTTCAATATGTTGAATAAAATTACTAAACTAGTGGTGCTACAACAGCAAATACTTTCTTGCATTAGTAATGATTACATAAAATTATAATACTGCAATTTCTGCCCATATTAAAACATCTCAGCCATCACTTGTAAAACTCATTACCAGTCATAGCATTTGAGGCATGCAAATGTAATTCATGTAAAGCTAACCCATCAACACCAATTTGACTATCCCAAACCGCATTCCTTACAACCAGAAACACGCCCAACAATGAAAAGTTTTTCTGAAAATTTGAAAGTGCCGTGCTGTGGCATTACCATTTGTGACCTCAAAACTACTGAAATATTCTAGCAAAAGAAATGTGGGAAATTTGAATTTGCATTTGCAATTTTGAAAATTTGCAAAAATAACATGAAAATAATGATATTTTCAAATAAATACACGCATTTCATTAAGTATCAGTATTGTAGTTTTGCTTTTTATTTTTTGCAATCACCTAAAATGGGACCTGCACCACTTTTATAACCATAGTTTGCTCTACTCCAGAAAAAAAAAATTTTAAAAATTTTGGAGCTGTTTTTAAGAAAATAATTTTTCAAAGATTACCTGTATTTCAAGCTAAATTACATGAAAATTACTCATATTTTTGAAAAATTGTAGATGATCTTAGTTAAAAATCCAGCTTTCTGGAACAGATTTCACTGAGAAAATTTTTAATTTTGTAGTTGTAGGAAGACACCAAAAAAATTTTGAACTTTTGCAATTTTCTAAAATTTAGTAAATTTAACAAAAATGATACATATGCCATCTTTATAAGTGTTTGTTACCTGAGAAAAAAACGAAAAAAATTTGGAGCCGTTTTTGAGACAATTTTAAGAATCTTGTTAAGGTTTCATATCAAGTACCCACAAAAATCAAAATAACTGTTTCAAATTGAAGGGGCATCAACCATATTGATGGAGGAATATAAATTGTGGTGAAAATCCTGCTTATGGTTTACATGCAAAATTCAGACATGTGCTTAATCAAAATATCAATTCGTTATGATTTATGTGTTGAATTTACTGTAATCTTTCATATATTTCTTACAGGTGACATTACCATATTCAACTGGCGCAGTAAGTAGTACAACAAATCCTATTGGACAAGAGGGTGTGGTGAGTTCTAACATGCCTGTACCTGTGTCGTCTGATCTCTTTGTTGGAAGTCACCCTCCTCTTGCCAGGCAGCATCAGCAGGCAACCACAATAATGGTAGAACCTCATCAGGTGAGTTTAAAAGAAAATGTAAAAATTTGATACATTTATATTCTTCATGTATTTTATGTGTTTTGTAAGAATTATGCAGGTGCATCTTATATCTAGAGCTTAGATTTTTGAAATGACTGACATAGCGCAGCAACAAAGTTATTACTTCTAAATGTTGTTCACCAGGAGGACCTAAGGTTTGTTTTTGTTAGGTAATGCCATGAGACTGACTGCCTGGAGTCCACAGGGCCCTGATGCCATTGTTAGGTTATGCACAGGGGATCACTTGTGTTGGTTGGGGAAGCAGATCCTGACAGATTTTTGACACTAGCTATATAGCAGGGTTGAATTCAGCCATTGTGTGGAGAAGAATTATAGTGGTGGGCTGGCTCTGATTGTTAGTTTTCCATGGTTTCTCCAATCAGTAATAGGTATATGCGAGGACAGCACCCTAACAGGCCATGGGCTGTGATCTTTTCCTGATCCTTGTTTCCTATTCTGCCTTTATACCCACACATACATGCTTACACTTACATCCACTACACTACCACACACGGGAGACCAGTCAGGAGTGGTGCCTCACTGAGTGGTACCCGAAGGAAGGAAAACCTGCAAAGCCAATGTGTGGTCAACACTGAATCTTACATTCCAACAAGGGAGAAACTCCACCATCTTCTGGGACATAACATGTAATACTCTTATGGAACTAATGATCTCAGTAGCAGACACAAGTAGAATCATTTGCATAAGAAACAAGATTGATCATGTGTTGACATGTTACTCTGCCATGAAATTCCAGGCGTAATTTAACTGACTTGCTAGTGGAAGATGGAAGTGAAATAACTTTCCAAGGAAATAAATATTATGCAGAGCGTGGTCGCAGAGTAAAGTCGTTCGCCTATCACCCAGGAGGTCAGGATTCGATTCCCGGACAATCTCATGTAAAATTTGTTCAAATAAAACGAGTTTTCTGCTTCCCAAGGGTCAGTTCAACCCCTGTGAAGTGCCCTATAGTGCGAATTTTATAAAGCTGCCGCTCAAGGCCTGTCTTCACAGTGGCATTATGCCACTGCATTTCACTCTTACTCGGCCGTACTACTATGCACCGGTTTTCACAGAGCTGCATTTGAAGGATATCATCTGTTTCGGTGTCATCCAATTGGAAGGCTGAACGCCACCATTATGACATCACTAGTGACGTGTAATGTCCCAATTGGACAAAACAGCTGATCAAGTAGTGCTTGATACAGTCACGATCCCTGTCCTACCCCTGTCTTAATTCCTTCCCCATTCTGGCCACTGTGTAGTGATGCAGGAGCGTATTGCAGTGGGGCTCTTGCGCATCGTATCTGACTTCAATCAATGAGCTTCAGGCACCCGTTTGCGTCACAATATTAGCGGGAATATTAATTGCAAACAGATACCAAAATTATAACCTTGTTACAAGACATTGAAACAGATATATGAAGCATTTCTTTTAATATTGCATCTTTTACACCTCCATTATGTTATTTTTGGTTTGTTATGGTTGAAAATTGTCACTTTACGCCACTTTTAAAATGTTTCTCGACACTTCTCGCTCCCCATGCAACATGGCAGCCATTGTTTGGTGCGGCTATTCAAACCAAGTGCCTGTCCTGTTTTCATGTGGTTGGTGACGCCAACTGGCGTTATGCAGAACGAGCTAAACGCAGTGCGCCGGAGTAACTCGCCCACATCTTTCCACCATGGCGCTTTGTGATAGGCGCATACGCGGAGTTGCTATTTGGCGGACCTCTTGACAACTGACTGTGATGAGACTGGACAAATATAGTTAATGATTACTCCAAATGCAGTCGCGTCTCGTGGTTTTCTAATTGGGAAGACTGCAAATGCATTGCATTGCATTGCATTGCATTGCATTGCATTGCATTGCCTGCATTGTATTTCTATAAATAATCTCTTCCGATACAGGCGTAAGGGAGTAGCGCTCCTACCGCATATTGGAAAAATTAGTTGATGCTCAATGCTACTTGCTGAGCTGCAAAGTAATGCTATCTTGTGAGCATGCCCTTCTTCAGACCCCAGGCCCCTCGTTTAAAGGCTGCCTGGCCGCAGTCTTTGTCCGCCGGTAAGCCTGTGCAGTGAATGCATGACGTCACGCCTTGTTGTTTTAAACAGGCCTTATGGTGGAATAAAGTGGGAGCCAAACACACTTCTCTTTCCTGTCAACAGCTTCAAATGTGTTACAGACGGCCGTTTAACGAACTGACAAAGAAAATTTTTATATGATTGTTACTCAGTATAACTTAGAAATCCATTATTAATAAATAAATACATTTATAAATATATTTTTAAATTTCTTTTGGTGGCGATTTCTATAGGAGAGGTTCCGCATTACAGCCTTTAATGACGAGCCACGCCTGTCCAAATGCAAGCACTCAATGCCCTTGGAGACGCATTGCATCAATGTAGATACAAAAAATTTTTAAAAGAATCTGGAAACAATGATTTTCATCTTGTTGTGACGTATTTCTTCTGATTCATATACTATTGAATATTTTGTTATGTTTTGGGATTTTGTATGTCATGTATTATGTTACATTTTTGAGTAATTAAATGTTGCTTAGTTAGAACAATACACTCTTTAATTGTCACATTTGTTTAGTCATTCCTCCAAACAATTGTACAATGTAGACAAGATTTCAATTTGAATTGAAGTATGATCATCAAAATTAAGATACAACCTGTTCTTACACTATACTAAGTGTAACATAGTGTCAGTTCAAGGTCATGATCTGGATGGAGAAGAGGACACTGTCATCCAATCGTGAGATCCAATGCCCTAAATTAAAGTATTGAAGCTTCCAGTTGTATGATAATGTCCCCCTCTCTCTCTCTCATGACCTTGAAGTTGCGCAATGTTTAAATCGGAGTTTAGGTCTTGTGTGACATTTACACATTTTCTACTATGAGGATCCGGACTGTCTTTCATAGGCCTCGTTGAGGTGGGTTGGTCCAAGTTCTGATGGGGGATGCAGAAAAGACCCTTATGTGTTCCTGTCTCCATCTTCCATCATTTTGCTCTCCATTTCATATCACCATAATTTTTTATCGTCCGTTTTCTTTTTCACTGACATTCTTTGTATGCTGGACACCCACCCATGCGTTTGTCATGTATGGCGACCCTTGTCAAAGGGAAAGGGTTGAGGGGTCTGTCCGTGCTCACTCGTATGCCATAGAAAACTTGGGGTAGACTCCGTCTGACTGTTCTGCGAACCCCGGCGAGGCCTAGCGACTGTGGGTAGGTGTATGCTGCGTGTCCTAGTACACTACCTCTGGCCTTGACCTCTTCTAGATGGACAGTCAGGAGCTATCCGACCAATTGGCTTGGACTATATCTGTGATAACGTCAGTAAAGTGAGTGCTCTGAGGAAACCATGTTGTCAATTCTAGACACAACTTTCCCAAGAGCACTTTCTTTCCCAATGCGACGATTTTATGGCCATGTGGCGAGAATTTTATAAATTATTTGAAGTTGAATTTTCAGTTTGATAAGGCTCATCAAAGCAAAATTAATGCAAAAATAAAATTAGTATGGCAGAGCTCCTCACTCACCCGAGTGAATGAGAGGTCAAAAAATTTAGCCCAGGAGAAAACTTGCTGATCTGATCACTTACTTGCTGAATCAGGGTTTGCATCCTGAGTTTCATAAAAAACATTTTCTCTTGAAACAAAGGATTAATAATATAGTTCAATGATTAGAATTAAATGAAAGAAATGTTTATTATATAAACTTTCGTGAAATGTGATTGTTTTAAATAATAATTCATGGTTTTAATCATAAATCTTGAGACGGCATCAACCATTTGTTCTGAAGTGCAAAGACCAAGTACCTCATCAAGATTATTCTGTTTAATGCAATTCAAACGCTGTAATCTTATGTGGACATTAAAAGATGCCATTCCCAAATATAGCAATATCTACGTTGGTAAATGTCTCTACAAAAACAAATTGTGTAAGTCATTAGAATTGTAGTACATAAATCTTTACTATATTTGTAAATAAAAAAAACCTTGGAAATTGACATAAGGTTAAATGAAATATCCCCGCACCCAAACCAGACCCATATCATGTTATTTCCTAAGATTTTGAAATTTCGACAGTCTTGACGAGGTATTTAAAAACCTCACCAGCAGATTTCAGATAAAAAGAAATTACCACGAGTGCATTGTTTTCGTTTAGTTTCTAAATGGAAGGGATAATTAAGTGCTAGGAGTGTGCAAGGAAATAGCTTGAATGTTAGTTATAAGTAGTTCTAAATCTGGTTCCTACCAAACACATGCGCATTCTAGTTATACAGTTATACATTCTAGTTATACAGTGATCATTTGTTTTTTAATGTACCCAAATATAAGACTAGTTTTTTCCCTAAATATATCAGTAAAAAATGCGGATTTGTCTTATATTCGCAGATGAAGCTTGGTCGGTTAGGGCCTAAGCTTTTACATTGCCATTTCATGTCACAAAACTCATAAATGTAGGCGTAACAATAAACTGCGAAGATGGTAAATATATCTCGCACATCTCTAATATGTAATTATATTTGCAATCGTATTCTCGGCACTCACCGTGAATTTGCTGGGTAATTCAGGCCGATTTTTTTGAATAGGCCAATAAAGCGGTAATTTCAAACGAATATATATCAAATGTTACGAAAACGTGAAAATTAATGCCGAGATTTTGTTAGATGATGCGGGTTGGACGACGGCGAGTGCACGGAATCTCAGTTTGACGCGGCAAGTGCGAATCTACATTTTGAACGCAACATGGAAAGAGGACCAAAAAGAAATAAACATTGATATATATGAAGTTGTTGGGGGAGTTAACAAAAACCATGATTTTGATTTTAAGGAACAAGAATGCGATAAATCAGCAATAAGCCTAACTTTCTCATCGACAAATTTTGTCGTAAATAAGGCAGTTCAAGTCAAACAATATTGTTTTGACTATATAGTAAGAATTAATGAAAAATTAAAAAAATTCTTGGGAGGCCTCTTCAAAATTAGGGGGTTGTCTTATATTCAGAGTCATGTTATATTCGGGTAAATACGGTACTTCTGTAAAAGAAACGGTATTTTCTTATTTTGACATGTTTTCTTTGTTTAGGTGAATCGACAAAACCATTCAACAGAAGATGTTCTCCCATTCCAGTTGTCACAGCAACAGGCTCAACTTCTTTTCTCATCAAATTCAACCCCACATCATCAGTGATGAAAATATTTTGTGTGGACTGGAGTTATTTTTGACCATGAAACATTGTTAACAAGGTGAATTATAAAGTCTTTCAATCCAAAGCTGTTTTCATTTGTTGAATTTTATCTTAAAAATTAAGATGGATACTGAAAGTTGATGAAATTTTCTTTTGGAGAAAATCTTTGTGTACCTTAGATACTTTTTTAAAAAATTAGCGTATGTGTAACTGTTGACAATGAGAGGTATTATTAACCCACCCGTTACCATGACAGATCTTGAGCCTATTTTCTCCTCGAGAGGTTTGTATATAGCACCATTGTTAGCAAAGAGCCTACATTGTTCCTGATAGAAGAGAATAAGCAATGTTGAAGATAATGATGAAGGACATTGTGCAAGAACACACTGTACTACATGCATCTATTTCTTTGGAGTAAAGCAAAATAGTGGACAATATAGATCTGTTTTTCCTTGAGGGAAAATAATTCTAAAATTTGTTTTGTATTACAGTTCATAATTAATTTTATTTTAAATAATTTATTTCTATTGGAATATAAGTTGGATTAGTCCTGAAAAGAAATTAGACATTATAAATGTGATGATAATTTCACCATTCCAATACTTGTTAATCTGTGTGTTCTGTGCAGTGTGGGTATATGGTCCTATAAATACGGATGTTTTATGGAAACTTTGTTGAAATTATGATTCACTGGCCAATGCTCAGTATCGTATTTGTCATAAAAGGATGCATGTGTGTTTGTATTTTTTACTGATTGATAATATGAAGTGTAAATGCTGTTGTATCTGTGAGTTTGATATTTTTTATACTTCTTTATTTTGTTATTATGGCCTCTTTATTCTGGATTTGGCGAAGTATACAAAGGATGTGCTTAAACTTTCTTCTCTGTACTATTTTCAATTTTATTTCACAATATTGTTGTTTGCTTCTTGTTCTGTCTTCACTTGTTTTATATCTGCCTTAGATTTCTTATTCTCATTTTCCATTTGATTTTAAGAAAACTATTGATACTACCAGTTCATAGAATATTTATAAAACAATACATGGTCATCATTTGATTATTTATGACATCCTTATTGGCCGTGATGCAAGTTAGTTGAGTTATTTTTCTTTGCGATGAACTCTTCAATTGACAAAAATTAGTTAATTATTTTCTCAAAACCCCAACAAAAATAAAGGAATTTGTTTGGAATTAGATTAATTTTGGAATACAAATATCTGTATTACTTAAGATAGAAGATTGGCAGTTATGTGTGTGTTTAATTGTTGGAATGTTGTGGATAGATATGAGTTCTTAGTAATCGCATATTGTAAATGTTAGCTCAAAGCATAATAATACTTGTCTCAATTTACAGTTTTATTACATTTCAAAAGCAATTTTGCCAGATAATTTTTTCAAATAGTATTACATAATTATAAGTTATACTTTTCATGTAAATTGTATTTATGTTATTGAATCTACCCATCAGAATTTCTGTTGTGTTGTTTTCAAGTTGTTGTGAGAACAAAAGATACTGGAGATAATGTGCTCTCTAGTTTACTTATCTGTGTTATCAGTGTGTCAGATGGGATATATTCACTGTTTTGTAGAACAGGTGATGTTTTACGACATCATAAATGATCCTTTGTACTAACTTATGTGTCAAGACGCATCGAATGCTATGTTTGAATGATTAATTGTAAATAGGTGTGTGTGTTTGTTGAATAATGATGTGATCATTGGTTGTGACTGTAACAATTTGTTAAGTTTTGCATCAATATTTGGCATGTTTCTCTTGGCTGAACTACCATATTAGTTTGAGATTTATTTTCACTATACTAGACGTATATATACATATAGTCACTTGATAAGAATATTTGCATTAAGATCTCTTGAAGTTGGGTACTTGCTTTCCTAAAGAATAGGATATTACAGATGAGACTAATTCTTTTAGTTTTACAAAACTATTGTGTTTGATTCGTTCATTATTGTAATGCATGCCATTATTCCTTAAATTGGCAAAATATTTGTCAGGATTGGAAGTGTGGACTATTGTCTAGGAAGACAATAATAATAATAATGTATTTTTATTTTATTCTAATGTCATTTTAGATTTTCAGACCTAATGCTAAATCTATTATTAAACTATACGAGGTAGTCACATTTCCTGAAGCATCATATTTTATGAATTTTTCTCTTTCTTATATTGAATCATGTGTTATGCTGATTCTTTCCTACTTACTTTTTAGTTACCCTTTTAATATGAAAAATTGTTACATATGTTCTTGCAAGCTAGAATGATTGAAATTATATTTCATCAATGTTGAAAATAAAATAATATAACCAACAATGAAATACATGAGAATTTACCATTCAGTTGTTTCACCATTTTCATTTTAATGTGCTCTGATAATGAATATCCATTGAAAAGAGAGAAGAAAATAACAATGTAAAAATACAATATTTCTAGTGTTCATTTTTCTTCAGGTCCTAAAAAAACTTTTGTTATATTTATTCATTCATATACACTGAAGGTATATCATTATAAATTTCAGTTGATTTGTTTTTGTTTCTTTTGATCAGTGCAAAATGTGAGAAATATTCTAAAATAGAAATTCAGGTATAAATGAGATTATCGAAATAATCTTTTCTATCTAAATTATAACATAATTTTAATAATATACTTTTCTATTTTAAATCTCTGTCACTAATAAATTTATAACAATTTTAATTTTCATGAAATATTATTTTCTTGGAATATGATAGATTATTTGTTGGCAGTAAGACTGAACTTTAATGTCGGAACTGAATAGTAAGTTTACAAATTAAGTTGTATTGTGCTTAATGTGGTTTGTCTATTTTTATGAACATTTTTGAGGTCTCAATAGTTTTGTGAGAGAATACTAAAATTAAACACACTTAATAATTCGCAACTTTTTTCTCCTTGTGCCAATGAAATTCATTCTATTTATAGAGAGAAATAACTCATTGTAATTGATTCTAATTGAAATTCTTGCACCAAAAAAATACATTCTCCAAATTAATTGCAAAACAATTTGTGCTGTCTCTACTTAGGTATTATTCTGGGAGAACATTTTAAGTAATATGCATTTATGATTACAGTATATGTGTCATTTAGTAATACAGTCGACTCAGGTTAAAGTGGACTTCTGGGGACTAACATTTTTGGTTCCCTATATCTGAGAATCACTATATCCAATGATGTAAAAATTAAATAGAATTCCTCCACAATGATTAATTTTATTAATATAGAAATAATGCAAAATATGTTAACAGCACGAACTGCAAATTTCAAAATTTTTTTTTGTCCATAGAAATATATTTTCAATTGTTTGCATCTTACTTTTTCATTAATAATTTCTTTAGATCCTTCAGAGTCCGTGCTCTCTCCATACTTGTTTCTGCATTGTCATCTGTGTCTAAGTATCGTAATGCAGCCTTTACACCTTTCAGTGCCTCTTGTACTGTTGGAATACCATCTCACACTCCGAAGGCCCTTTTACATGCCTAATAACATGTGATATGCTTTCGGTAGCGGGATGGCGCAAGTGGCTAATGAAACTGATCGGTTTTCTGCGTAGTATGGGAGATATCACCAAGCTAAGATAGTCACATGCTTCCTGTCGCATACACAGAACTCAACGTGCTTTGTCCTGTGGCTTATCAAGTAACACCAAGATTGAAATGGAAACAGGAAATCACACGTCACCGCTACCAGTTGTAGCCCATGCAGGGCGCAGCCTTTGTTGTGAAACTGAGTGGCACATTTTTTTCAAGTTGCATAATGTTGGAATTTGTGGCACTGAGGCGACATATTCTTTTCCAGAAGGGAATTATTTTCCAGGACGTTGTATTTTCTACGTTCACTATAGCTGAGGTTCAGGTTCACTATAACCAAATTTTCTTATGCTTATTTGTATTGTAAGTGAAATGGGGCCAGTGACTTAAGTTCACTATAATTAAGGGTTCACTGTAACTGAGTTCACTATAACCGAAGTCGAATGTATTATGTTTTATAGATTAAATCATCTTTTCTAAATACGTATAGACATATTTAACTATGTTAAGGAATTTGCAATACATTTATGTTTTGGCTATAAAACACAATACTATAAGAGAATCCCAAAATTATTTTAAAACAGATTTTCATTCATGAATTAACAGTTCCTATTTATTTAATTGTTGAATAAATAATGTTTTTCCATTTTATTTCACATTTCAACATTCTATTTCAATGTTTTCTTCAGGTTCTAGGTTTTAATTTGAGATACCATTCTATTAAGTGTGTATTTAGAACATTATCTCAAATTAGAACATAGAACCCAACCATTGAAATAGAATGTTGTGACTTAAAATGAAAAATGTTTTGCATTCAACAATAAAATAAACGTGAAAAGTGTTAATTTGTGAATAAAAATCTACTGACTGAAAATAATTTGGGGATTCAAACTTTATAGTCAAAATTGAATAAACAGTATAAAATTTGAGAAGAACATTTATGTTTTGGTTTTCACTTCCACCTTTACAAGAGAAGGAAACATATCTTACTTTTCATAATTTATTTATATAATTTATTTCTTCCACTCTCCTTCCGATTTTTGAAAAACATATTTTTCTTTAGTTATTGAACCATACATCCGATTCTGAGACCAGTGTCACTTTTTGAATGTAAATTGTCTACTACTATTATTTTTATTATATTAAGTTTTTTTTAATTTTCAGTGTTACTAACAGTACATTGTTCCTTATTGTTTTTACCAATAGCTAATAGAGATCACTGGTACTCACATTGGGAAAAATGTGAAACTTACGAGATGGAGAGGAATGAAGAGAAACTGCAACAAAACTATTTCAAAATTGTACCATTTATAAGAGAATGAAAAATATCAGAAAGCATCTGACTGTAGGAAGTGCCCAACAAGAGAGATTTTACTGTGTTTTCCTTAAGATCTAGTGTGTGCAAGTAATAATTTATTTCTTTTATTCCATACAAAATCTGATGATGATGTACCTGTTGAATTGGAAATATCTTTACTTGTAACCATGCTTTAATCACCTCAAATGGTGTATAATTTTAATTGAAACTTGAAGGTATTTGTGCAATTATCAATTTGTATATAGCCTTATGAAAGTTTTAATTCTGTGTAATTTTACCAGATTGAATTGTTTCTCAATGTGTAACATTCTGTGTGGAAATATGACAGAGCATCTCAGTGCTGCATTTTCAAAACAAATGTGACTGAAACTACAATCCATTTAATTTTCTGTATAATATTATTGGAGGAATATCAGTTTAAAAAAGTGAAAGCATTCCCCTTTTTTAACCTCTCTGTCTTGCTGTATGTATATGTAGACTTACTTTGGTTTCCTCATTTGACTCTTCGGCAATACAGCACATTTTTTTTGTGCTGCTAAGTGAATGATGTTCATTTTATTTGCATAGTATATTTGGCAGCTTAATTTACTCTTGTAAAGGTCAGTAGGATTTCCTGGGGATGGATCATCTTGGATAATTTTCTTTTTGTTTTTTTCCTCTTTGTTCTCCTTTTTAAGAGTTGGTACTTAAATATTGTTTTCAACTTTCATTAATATAAGGCAATTATGTCATAGTTTTTTAACAAACATTTTTCTATTAACTGTATTATAGGATTAAAATGTAGATGTAAAGGTCTCAAATAACTATGAACTTAGATCATGACCAAAAGTTGCACACATATTCAAATAAGAGGGGTCTTCCTGCTCTGATCTCAGGGTATTTTTTGCTAATCTGTGCAATCTTCCATAAGATCTGTGAAATGGCTTGCATTGTTTTTCATTTTGAGAATGCCAATGGAGAAAATTAAATTCCTTATCATTGCAAGTATCCTAGAAAGTCAGGAAGAGAAATAATCACAATTACTACAATTTCAAAATTTTTCAATTTATTTCCGTAAGCAACTTATGCAGTACTTCTAAAATATGTAAGGGGATGCAAAAAATCACATGTGAAAAAGTAAGTATTCTGTTATTAGTGGCAATTTTCTTTAAAATTCCTACCTTCAAATTCTGAATGTGATAAGTGTGCTATATTTACTTTTGAATCTGTAAGTTCTTTTGACTTACATGTTCTTGGCAATATATGTGTGTGTCAGTGTAATTAGACAATTTTGCATAGATTTCCTATTCAGGGGTTGCAATGTTTTGAAGTTACAGGACTGACTTGTTGTCTGTTTGGTCATTGTGAAATTCCATGTTAAATTCATTACTATTCCTTCAAAATAAGTTACTGAATATCATTGAAATCATCTGGAAGTGACAGGAATACAAATGTCCATCTTGTATGTTAGAGTGTGGAATTCTTTAAGTGTTTTTTCCTAAATAAGTGTTGCTTCAAAATATACTTTTTTATTTTTTGTTTCATGTTAACATTCTCAAAATTCATTATTGATTATGAAGAAATTTCATCAAGGTATACAGAAATACAAACTAGGAAACATTGCTAAATAAATACATTATTTTTACAAGATGATGGATTTTACCTGAACATGTCATGGAATATAATAATAATAAGAAGAAGGAATGCTTAATTACTGCTTTGTACAGATAATGAGCAATTTATTTCAAAAAGTTCTGTTTTTTTTCAGCTGATATTCAGAATAATTCAGAATAATATCTCAAATAATTGCCCTTCTCTTTCTTACATTGAATTTGATTGCATTTGACATAATTGTGAAGCAATAGGAAAAATATTGTCATTTGTCTCTCTGATATGATGATGCAATAAACAGATTCTAAAGAAAAGTGTTTCAGAGCTTCGAGTATGAATTGGGTTTAATATGTAAAACCATAATGAAAACAATTAGAGTGTATGTAACATAATAAAGTAAAGAATGTAGGATTTTGAATTAACCGCAGCAATTAATTATTTTTATTTGAATATTAGAGTAAAAAGAGTTGTGTTGTGCAGTTAACTGTATGACATAATAGGTTCGTTAGAACTTCTTGTGTTCTTTGCAATTGGTAATGCACTGCTGAAAGTATATTTACTGTCATTAATTTTCCTTTAATCTGGATATTTTTTAAATGTGGGAAATGAAATGCTGCTTTGAATGAAAATAATACTTCCATTGGAGACAAATAATATGTTATCATGAGGTATATTGTTGTAATGTTCCAAAGAAAGAAATGTTTTATCGATGATTTTGTTGATATTCAGCATTTCACAATTCTGCTTATTGAAGAGTAAGCATTTTTCCTATCATTAAGAAGTTGGTTTGGGTTACTTTCAATATTTTAATTTATTCAACCATTGCATTAGTATTTGTTGCAATTATCATGATATATAAAGTTACTGGTGACAATGACAATTTTAAATGATATTCACAGGAAATAATATGATTTGCTTAAAAGTGTGAACTTCATTTTTATTAATTTTTATCTTTGTCTTGCCTTCAGTTACTTTAAAATTATCTTGGGCAAAATTATGGAAATATTTTTGTATATAGTTTTTCAATCTGATCTAAAGAAATATTTTCTGTTAATATGAAGTGTATATATCATGAGTTGTTACATGTGATGTAGATTATATGTATTGTACTTAGACTTATGAAATGTTTACGGCTTCATATTTTTATTGATAGCACTGTTAATAATTTCTTCTTAGTTGTATTATAAACATACACATATCATTTTTATTTAGTACTGAGCTATTTGTTGCGTATAAAGTGTTGCAACTTTTACATGTGACACTTGGCATTTCATTTGCAATAAATTATAAATATCAAGACAAATGACAAAAGTGTTATCTAACATGTTTTCATAACTATGAGAATATTAATATTGCTGTGGGTTATATATTGTATTTAGAATATGGATGTTTGTACAGAGTATTTTTAATATTTATATTGACACATTGCTTTGCTTGTGAAAGTGAAATATAAAATATTGTTTTTGTTGCTTATTAATTTTTAAAACTTGTGATATATTTTCTGTTGTGATCTAATGTTTAATGAAGGTTGAAGTGTGGCACCAGTCTGGAAAATGAGCAAGCAATCCACTTTGGGACACCAGTTGTTTTGTATGCTGCATATTGCGCATGATTGAAATGTTTTTTAGACTTTTTGATTGTCATGTTCATAAATGCATTACACATTATCTGCAACTTTCTTTTGTATAATACACTTTTAATGCATACTGTACAATTTTGTTTTGCCATTGTTTTTTACTGTATTACATGATAGTTATTATAATATTGTGCAATATGATTGAAATTGAATTTTTCAGTAATTATACAAGATATTGTTGAGAAGAATGTCTTCAAGTGTACCAGATTTATAATGTATGAAAAGAAATTACCAAAGGTTTTGCAGTAATACCAGGATAAACGTTTCCAGTTTTGGATTACCTCTAAATATCAAGCGCTTTGTTTGTATCTGTTATATAAGTTATTTTATGTGTTGCATTTTTTTGCCTTCTCAATTCTAATAGAATCTTTTTGCTTGCTAGTAAGAGCAGCTTCTGGGAAAATTACCATCTTTTTCATTTAATAAATTGCTCGTTCAGTTTTTGGAAGAATGACCTTAAGGCTTCTCAAATTCATTTTCATAAGCTTTGTAGCTTCTTTTTCTTCTTCTTCCTTCTCTCTCTCTCTCTCTCTCTCTCTCTCTCTCTTTTTTTGTTAAAATGCAGCTGGTTGTCTACCAGCAGATTGTTGTGCACGTGTTAAATGTTTTGAGTGATTATTTTTCTCATTTCTTTATTGGTTAGTCAGAATGTGTTCAAATATGTTGCAAGATGTTTACAAGTGCATGAGTTAATGCATGTGTGCAGAATGTTGAAATGTGTACTGTTGTGATTTTTTGCAATAAAGTTAATAAATAATGGAATTTAAGAATTTTTTGTCTGCCTAAAACAATTTCACCATCCCTTAGCAAAGACTTTTGTATTGAATTGTAGTTGCATGAAGATTATTTACTTTAAATCATAATGGTTTAGTGAAGTGCTATTGTTTTGTGATGTAGTAGCTTATTTGTAGTGTTTTCATATTTTCTTGTTTATTAATTTTATATTAGTGTTGAGTCAGATAGATTAGTAGTGTTGAGTCTACTTAATAATTTTATCAATTTCATTACATGTTAGAAAAAACTTTATTCAGTTAGCAGATTTTAGCATGAACGTATGTATTTGCATATTACACAGTTATTTGTATGTATTTTATTTTATTTTAAATATAGTGTCATTCTCAAATTCTTCTGTTGTCAGGTTAAAATTGCAAATTATTTGCATTTACTCACAAATTATTTTTATTATTATTATGAATATAAAATGGTACCTATTTGGTGAAATAGTGACAATACAATTAGAAACTTTTTCTTTCATACGAAACACATTTTCTTTTATTTTCATCTCTTTGGGATCGTGTAATTTTTTTTTAAATTCCTTTTTTAATTTTTACATTTTCATAATATCAATGACAAGACTGTACTTTATATACTTTAAGAAGTAATTGAAATGCCTTTGTATGTGTTCAATAATTACTCGTACATATGAATGGGTATATAGCTAGAATAATTTTGTAATACTGAGATGTGTGTAATTGAAATCTCCCCCCAAAATGGATATTGTGTTCAGTATTATATGGTAATCATACAATTAATGTTGCACTTTACAGGCTATAGAAAACTTAACAGTTTACAGTGACTTTCTAGTGATGGTTCACTTCATGTTTGTAAAGTAGCCAAATCAACATTAGAATAGGCAGTAGTCTGTATGTAAGCAGGAAACTATTTTGTTCTTAAAAACACATCAATTATATATTTTTAATATGTAATCAGTATCATAAATATTATGAAGTTTAACTTTTTGGGATATGCAGATTATTTTTAATATCAAATAATATTGTTTCTAATTTGTCAAGTATTCATAGTCTATACTAACTTTGTATATTACCCTTGTATAATCTTAAAAATATCGTAATTCTAGTGCTTCATTTCTGCATTTATTTGTGAGTTTCATGTGCTGCACATAACTATTTCCAGTCATGTTGGTCTCAGTTAGTTGGACATTACCTAGTTTTATATTACATAATTAACAGTGTTTCATATATGTTACTGAAAAGCACTAACATGATCATTTTGTAACAGTAGTTGATAACAATTCAGCTCTTGAACTAAAATATAATATTTACTTTGTTTTCTCTTACCACATGAAATACTGAAGTATTAAATCTTGTTTTTAAAGTATTATAGAAAGAATAATCAAACATGTTTAATAAGAAACATTCATTTTCATGTAGAAAATAAATTAATTCAGTCTCTACTTCATGCAGCTGTTCATATATTAACTTTTAGCATTTTTCAGCAATCCTTTTGTCACAAGCTGTTTTGTTCAGTATGAGAAACTTATTTTGGAGATAGAAAAGAATACTTATGTACAGCTCACTTTCAGTTTCTCAAGAAACTATTTAATATTTTTAGCATTAAAGACCGCAAGAAAACTTGCTTTTAAAATTCAGAGACAGTTTTAAATTTATACATTTATTATTTTCATGTTTGTTAGTTTTTTTATAGAAAAAATATTACTCTTGTCAAGTGTGATGTACAAAGATGAATGTATGGATATGACACTAATTGGTGAAGTGATGTATTACAATTTATTTGTTCTTCAGAATTTTGTTTTTACTTCATGTTAATGCTAATACATTAAAACATTAAGCATGTGTATCTTACCAAACATTTCAACTTTTACATTACAGTAGTCTTAGTTGTAGAACTTCATTAAAGTATTTAATTAATATGTATAGTGTATTTTTGTAAAGATTAAGCCCAATGAGTATATTTAATTTAATGGTTCTGCTTATTTGTAAGTAGCAATTTCTCAGATACAATGAACATACCTTTTTTTAATTTATTAATTTTTTAAATTTAAGAGCATTAGTTAATGAATGTGATCAAGTCAATGTATATGTTGTTGACTGGTACAGGTACAATAGGATGAAGGAGTACTATATCCAAGTTTGTAGAAGAGCATTTCTGAAGACTATTTAACTGCATGAAAGTTATTCGCTATTTTAATAAATTAGTTTCAAAGATCATTCAGATAAAGAAGCATTTCTAAATTTAGAGCTTCATTTATTGCATGATGACAATCACAAATATTTATTATTTGCATATTGAACATTATGAAGATAAATCAACTCATGATTTTTTTTTTTATATTAGTCAACATTCACTTGATAAAATGTTTGATTTAGTATATAAACTCAAAAATGTAATGAAAAGACGTGCAACGTTTGTGGAAAAGTTAAGTTATGTTTTGTTTTAGACCAACGCCAGTAGCAATGAGCATTTAGGCTTGAATGTACCAGTGATTGGGGAGTTGGCAGGTCTGATCCCACCCAGGTGCAAGAAATTGGACTAATAAGTTCATTTATTACTATCCCAAATCAAAGAGCACAGATGGCGCCCTATCTTTTGAATAGGGAAACTTTTAACCTCAACGTGGCTATAAAAGGGCGCTACGAAAAAGTTGGGCACCTAAACACGAGGCAACCCACCAAATATGTCAGCGAATTTTCCAAGGGCTTTGCTTGCTTCCCACCTTCCAATACTGCTAAATCTCTTCTAGTTGGCATGGTTAAATCATAGATTATTAATCCATGATTGAATTCAAGTAAACTGAGTTGGCCTATATCGCACACGCAACTTGCGAAAGGGACTGTGTTAGTGTAGTTGCATTATTAAAAAAAAACTTACACTTTTTTCTTTGTAGAAATCCTTAGGGTGCACGAATAATTTTATACTCACTATAAGTGTATTCTGGCGTCGCGTGAAGCCAGCTCTTACTCACTTTCTTAACAAAAATTCGTGGCAATTAATTCGAAGTTGCAGCAATTAATTAGAAATCGCAGCAATTAATTTGCAATCAATGGGATTTTTTTATTCGGTTGTGCTGACATCAGAGGCGTATCTACGGTATGGCAGACATGACACGTGCCATGGGCGCCACTCACAAAGAGCGCAATTTAGCATTCGGCATTGACGGAAAAAAGTTAAAAATTAATTTAAAAAAGAAAAAAATAATTTTCAATTAGAGAATTAAAGTTTTACACAAATGATAAAATAAAATAAACTTTTCTATCGGACGCATACAATTTCTTTTTCACGGCTAGGAGCGCGGCAAAAAGTGGAACTATTCGTCCACTTTTCGCCTCTCTCCGCGCCATGAAAACTTAACTTACAATGGTTAGGGCGCCGGTGGCGCCCTCGCGAGAAATATACTATTATTGAGAGCAGCTTTTTTTTTAATGAAGCCGTATTTTGACTACAGATTTCATGGCATAAAATTAATCGCATTTTTTGACAAGTCAAATATTCTCCACGACTTTTAATGAAGGTTTTCTTTATTGTGAAAGCGTAATAAACTCAAGTATACCCCGAAGGAAACGCGACACCTCTCATATTGGCTTTTCCGAGGAAGCACTTCGACCGAAGACCATAGCGATGATTATCTTATTATCGGTGCGCATTATCTTATTGTCGGTTCGGTCAAGATATTCTTGTAAATCTGTTTGACGTACACGTACAAAGTGGAATCAGACTAGTTGTTGATTTACTTCCACCCAGTGCTAACTTTTGTGAATCTAACAATTGTTTTTACAACATTCTAATATTTTTGAGTTCTTCGCTATAAGACCACCAAAAATCATTTTTCCAAGTGTTACGACATAATTGAACTTAGACGTTACAACTAGTGCTGTGTCAAAAAGTGTGATATAAAAATTCTGAATGTGTTGTCAAGAATAGTTAAAAAGCTAAAGGTAAAGATAAATCTAGTAAAATAAGTTTCGATTTAAAATAGAAGCAAATTATAATGTATATTTAGTTTAGTTTACTTACACGTCCTGCGATTTTAGTACATACACAATGAAGCGTTCCATCACAAATAAAAATGAATCTGGTGCTGCTGGACGAAAAAGACGAAAGTTAGAAGAACAAGGAGCTAAGAAATCTAGCAAATTTTTGATGAAATTTCTTGACAAAACAAAAACAAATTGTGCAGTTTCTACTATGGATTCGGCGATGACACAATCCTGTGTGTCATGTCTCAATTTGTCAGAATCTGAAGATGAATTCAGTTCAAATGTATCAGAAAGTGATTTTCTCAGTGGAAGTCATTTGAAAGAATAAGAGTCCATGAAAATGCTAAAAACCATCGTGAATGTTTTACAAAGTGGAAAGAAATGGAGATAAATTTTGCAGCAAAAGATGGTATAATAGATGCAGAACTTCAATCGCAGATTGAAAGAGAAAAACAAGAATGGCGCGATGTATTGAAAAGAATACTACACTGCATCAAATACCTTGCTGCACAGAATCTAGCTTTACGAGGACACAAAGAATCGCTTCAATCAGACGATGATTCTAACACAGGTAACTTTCTAGGATTAGTGAAATTACTCGTTCGTACCTTAAACAACGATCTCAGAAAGTTGAAATACCTTACTGGAATGATGGAACATTACGTACGCACCTTTCCGACTCTTTGCCCGTTGCATGTGGAGTTCCTCAAGGATCGATTTTAGGCCCTATTCTGTTCCTACTTTACGTAAACGATATGCCCTCGACGATTCGAAACGGAAGAACGGTTCTCTTTGCGGATGTTACGAACATCCTTTGCAATAAAGAAACCGTAAATAGTACAATATCAGATGTTTCAAATTGGTTCCGAAATAACAAATTAATAGTAAACGAAAAGAAAACGGTTTTAATGCAGTTTTCCATTTCAAATAAACAATTCTGTGCACCATTGAAAATGAACAGTGTACCATTGACTGATGTTAAGGCAACAAAATTTTAGGTCTCTCAATTCAGTCAAACCTTAAATGGAACGTCCATTTAAATGAATTGAACACAAAATTAAGTTCATTATGCTACGCCTTCAGAATTCTTGCAAATTCAGTCAGCCTTCATATTGCTCGTTGTGTATACTTCGCGAATGTTCATTTCCGCCTGAGATATGGCATAATATTCTGGGGAAATACATCTTATAGCTCCCAGACTTTTAGATTACAAAAACGAATTGTACGAATAATAACCAAATCCCACCCACGTGATTCATGTAAGCCTCTCTTCATTAATCTAGGAATTCTACCATTACCGTGTCTTTTTATTTACGAATCAGTGGTTTTTGTAAAAATTGACTTGCTTAAGGACGGGATTATATTTTCAAAAAATGCCGAAGTCTATTACTCTAATACTCGACGTAGAAATCATATTCATCAGGTGACAGTATCAACAGCTCATTACAAAAAATTCACATACAATACATGTACATTATTTTACAACACTTTGCCAGATGACATTAAACGATTAAATTCAATAGAAAAGTTTAAATCCCGAGTGAAATCGTTTCTGCTGCATAACTGTTTCTATACAATTAGAGACTATACTGAGCATCACAAGAAAAGTAACATTAATTTTTAACAATGATACATAATGCATTAATTACCATTTGGACTGTATAAATGAGTATAAACAACCTGTAACAACTATTGTAACACAGCTTCCGGGTCAATAACCCCCATCTCGATCAGGTTTTCGTCCAGTTTCCCTGATCCATTGAGCAAATGCTGAGATGGCCCCTTGTTTTGCTTCTGGACATAAATGTAACTTCATTTTCTGTGCACGTCTTCTAGAATTCAGTGGGAAACACAATTATTCAAATTATCGTTTCCACGTTGTCGCGGCAGGAAGTAATAAGAGCCAAAATTTATTGCTTATTTATCCTTGAAAATAGATTTTATTACATGGGAGTTTTTTTTTTTGTTTTTTTCTCCCTTTCAAAATTCAAAATTTATTGCTTATCCTTGAAAATAGATTTTATTACATGGGAGTTTTTTTTTCGCCCTTTGAAAATTCAAAATTTAAGTAGTATATGACTTAGTATAGGGATCACAGAATTTTGAAAATGTGCACACAATTCACTTTTCCCCATAGCACGTCATACGCAGTTTTTAACTGTTTTTTGACGTAAAATAAATAAATAAATAAATACTCGCCCTTTACGACCCTGTTATGGCAGAACACATCGCTACCGCAGAGAAACATCCTGGATCCACAACATATCTTTCTCCTAGTGTTCAAAATGAATTTATTCATTTGATGGCATCTACCGTTCACCAAAGTTTGCTGGAACGAATTCGAAAAGCAAAATACTTCCGTCTCATGTTTGATTCAACTCCTGATAGAGGACACCGTGAGCAATTGTCAGAAATACTTAGATACGTGGACGTTGATTTTGAGAAAAAGACTGTCCGTGTTCGGGAATCTTTCCTTGGCTTCCTCCAAATAAGTTTAAAAAATGCTGAAGGCTTAGCTGAAACCATCGTCCAACAGTTCGAAAAAGATAAAATGGAATTAAAAGATTGTCGGTCACAATGTTATTATAACGCTGCTGTAATGGCTGGTATCAACACTGGCGTCCAGCAAAGAATACGAGAAAAAAACAATCTAGCCATGTTCGTCAACTGTGATAATCACTCTCTTAACTTGGTGGGCGTACACACAAATAATCGAAATTTTATTCATAGTAGAGTATATCCGCTAAAGAAATAATAAGCCTAATATGAAGTTTCTTGAGAGGGGCACCTGAATACCTAGATACGCCTCTGGCTGACATGGCTATTCCAGCTTGACATGCAAATGCTAAATGTACACTGGCAGAGACGATCATTAGCAAAAATGTTGCCTGTTTAATAGGAGGCAATACTTACGTTTTCTTCATATGGTAATATTAGGGAAAAGGTGCTGACTAGATACCTGGGCGATTTTGCTCGAGCATCGCGACAGTTCGCAGAGAATTCGCAAGGCGTCAGGCCAGTATAGTTTGTTTTTTTAACGTGGCATCTCACAGGCACGCGCGAAAGAGGGAGAGGGAAGAACGACTCCAATGGGGAGCTGCAACGTCACTACAGCTGCGACTTTTACGGGTTTGTATTAGTTTTCTCTCTCTTTCTCTCTCTCTCTCTCCCTCTCTCCCTCTCTCTTCCTCTCTCAACATTTCATTTAAAAAAATGTATCTTCATAATTTCTAGTTGTAGGAAGACGCTGAAAAAATTTTGAATTTTTTCAATTTTCGAAAAAATCAGGGTTTTTAACCAACATGAGACCTACACCATTCTCTGAAACATCCTTCAGACTTTTCAACAACAAAATTTAATCAAAATCGATGGCGCATTTTTTTGGTAAAAAGGTCCGAGGGGCTTCATGTAACGTACCCTCCGAAATTAATATATCGGTTTCAAATTCAAGGGGTCGCGACATCAGCCAGATCAATTGGGGAAAATCAATTATGGAGAAAATCGGCTGAACAGGTTAATTGTTAGCGTTGCTCACCGACGGACAGACGCGTTTTGCTGTCACTCGATTTTTCAGTATCAAGGACCCACGAAACATGGATTCTGACTACACCACGTGCTAGAAGATTTTTTCTAAATTTAGCAACTGGATTTATACTTTTTCGTTGCCAGGGCCCTTTAATAAGAGGTTTTCCTGCCGAAAATTCGCCATTTTTTCGCGCAGCATTACATAACTTTCTTTCTACTCCGTAAAAATATTTTCGGATAATCATTAAAACGAATAAAATCGTATCGCAGCATGAGCTGAGTTTAGACTGCATCATTCTACGTAATTTTTTAATGTAACACAACATACGTAACACATTCGACCAAAACATTTTGAATAAAAAATCTTAATTTACCGATCAAAATCGACTCACAGTCGGGCATTTATATAGCATTCCTAGGATGGGGAAATGTAATGACTAAGGGGCGTGTGTTGATGATCTAAAACATCGCTAAAAACGATCAATAAAATACTCATAAAGTGTTTTTAAAATGTCTTAAAAGAAAAAAAATGATCTAAATTTTTTTTATCAAAACAAATTCAGATGCAAATTCAAGCTGTTCAATATGTTACACTGAAAGAAAGATACCATGGATTCCAAAAAGGAGTCAATAGTTGAACTAAACCTTGATGCACCAAATGGAAACATTGATTCATTAGCCATAAACCTATTAAGATAAAAAATATCAACAAGCAAAATAATAATCCCGCTTGTTGAACTATTACGCTCGTGATTGTTAAGTGGATTATGTTGCAGTATATGGATAGGGATAACTATATGTCTCCGCACGAATATTCTTGTTTGAGGGGCATATGGACTTTTTTATGCGGGTCACCTGGACCCATCATCGAGCCGAAGAGTGTATCTCATCCAGCCGCTTCCTGATGTGGTTTCTGACACGATCGCGCTGTGTAAGGGGGGGACAAAGTTCTCGCCATATTACTGCCTATTTGCCGCACTCGCGCCTGTCAAGCAGAAAATATTATAAGGGATGTTAACCCTAGTTATTGTAAGAATTACATATCTGGTGGTGTTTTCTTTAATAGACCCTGGAATTGGAATTACGTATTTGAGGTTTAAGACTTTATTCATTGAGCGTGAACGGAATATTCGAATTAAGTGACGATTAACTGTTTCATTTTTCGGACAAGACAGCTAGTGGTTTCAAATTATTCTCTACCTGGACTGCAGCAAATATGCTGCATTGAATGCATTATCAATAGAGTTTGCCGAAATAGAATGGATCGCAAATTTCAAGGTACGTAATCGGGCAACTTTTAATCGCGTAATTTAATCGCGCAACTTTTCTTGATGTATGGATTGAAGAAATGTGAGCCGAGTGGGGGTATTAGTTAAGAAATCGGACATTGGATTTTATGAAGAAATGCCAATCTCTGGAGAATCAGTTATGCCTTCGCAACTTTCCCAGTAATTTGCGTTCTAACTTTCTCAGGAGTTCGAGGTATCTCCTGTGATGGGTCTTGACCTGCTTCGGTCATTTCTTTAGATTCTTTGAGAAAAACATGGACATGGTTCTCGTCTTTAATAGAAAATAGTTTATTACCGCTACTGACTTAAAGAAGTAACACATAAATAAGTTTGGGTCCTGACAGAAGTAACAAATGCGGCAAAGCTACAATGCAACAAATGCTACATATGCGACAAAGCTGGACACATCGCAAAGGACTGCGGAGGTGAACTACATTGCATCCTCAGCACAGAGAAAAACAGTCATCGTTATGACCATCTTCTATGAGGTAACAGATGTGCCTCATCCTAACAGATGTGCCTGTATCCTAAGCTTTTTATTGAAAATAATTATGCCCACTTTTCTTGAAGAATCTTGGTACCACGTGGCCTCGTCGGCTGTGTCGTACTGTTCGCTGATTAGCAGCAGGTCAGCTTTCCTCTCAATAGCGTTCTGAGTTAAGAGGTCTTGCGCCAGCTTATTTTTCCTCAGAATTATTTGAATAACCTTGAGTATTCTTGGTCGTATTGAGTTTTCTAGTCGTAGCGATGAATGAGGCACATCTGTTACCTCATAGAAGATGGTCATAACGATGACTGTTTTTCTCTGTGCCGAGGATGCAATGTAGTTCACCTCTGTAGTCCTTTGCGATGTGTCCAGCTTTGCCGCATTTGTAGCATTTGTTGCATTGTAGCTTTGCAGCATTTGTTACTTCTGTCAGGACCCGAACACATGGATATTATATGACCGTATTCAAGGCACCTGAAGCATCTCTGCTGGCCGAAGGATTGTCGCCATCTGTACACAGCCGTATCCCTTCCTCAATGGGCATGAGTCAGCGATCTCTTCTGCCTACATTTCTAGGCGACTGCCTCCACAACTTCATCGACTACAACGGTTTCGCCGTTACCACGGATTTCAACCAACTGCTTTGGTAAAAGTATATTTATAAATTTATGTAATTTGGATCTATTAAGTAATAATCTGAAGTCCTTAGTAATGCTACTGATGGGGTTTCTATTAAGTATGACAGATATTTTCTTCTGCTAACATCTTTTCAATAGTAGAATAATACTATTCTTTATCACTTGCAACCGTTGTTCCACCTTAGCTCTAGTGAATAGAATATTTGGATTGTCTTTTAGAAATATTTTAGATTCATTACTCCATTGTGAGTAATTTTTTTGAGCAAAATAACATTGGGAGGGTGCCTTGTATAATGACATGGTTTTTACAATATTTTTGTCCTGTTCTCTTATAGATTCGGTTACTGGATGTAATTAATTGTAGACCATATTCTAAGGTTTTAACCAGTTTCACATTAAACTTGTCCATATTATTGGTCGTAAGACTAGTATTATCTCCCATAGCCAAAAGTCTAATTATGTTTTCGGTAATCTCTTGGTTGCTATTGTTTATAAATCATTTTTGTACATATTAATGCCTGTTGGACGTCTAAAGCTAAGTATTTGCACAGAGAGAGTGAGGAATGGCCAGGAAGGGAGGGGGTTGCTTTCGCGGACTGAACGGGACCTTCTCTGTACAATGACAAGCTTACGCCGCGCCGGGCTGTGAGCTGCCCGGAGGGGTAGAGAGGGATGGCGCTGGTTGAGGGAAGAAGCAGGGGTTGTCTGAATTCAACTTACTCACATTGCACATACTATTTATTATTAATTTTACAATATTTACATTTGCAATGACCACCCTTCATCTTCTGAGGGCAGGACTAGTTTGAGCTACCTAAGTGGATTCCGAATATAGTCCATAAAATGCACCTGTGCTACGGAAGGCGTTGTGCGTTAGGCGACTCGTCTCCAGAACCACAGTCACTGGACCGTTCCTACACGCACTTTCACGGACCACTGTTCGAAGGGCGACAGTGAATGTGTTGCTGGAGATGTGAGGCGGTGTGCCTGCTGTGGTGTGCCTACGGCGGTGTGCCTGCAGCGGTGTGCCTGCGGCGGTGTGCTTGAGGCGGTGTGCCCGAGGCGTTGCACTGGCGGGGCGCAAATGAATGCGCGCTTCCTCAAGGTTCGTCGACGGTAGGGCGCCGATGCAGCGCCTCAATGGGAGCACAGCACAGAATCTGGCTCGCGTTGGTCAGCCGGAACTCACGTACGGACTGAAAGTCCGTCTGCGTTGGACGCAGTCGGCTTGCCGAAGGCAGAATTGTTGCTAGATGAGCACCTATGTATACCGACTGCACCCATGCCGAAGGCAGTGGGGTTACGTTCAACACTCGAGAGAAACCAGATGGCGCCGGGCCGGGCCGGGCTTGCTTTGTCCGTCGCGGAGAGATTTTTGTCCCGGCAGAGACGGCGACTTGTTGGCGAGTGCCGTTTTAAGGGTAGAGGCTTCCGGTCCTTCGGGGGACGCGTTGGCGGTGACCGGGATGGGAGAGGCGGCGGTGAGTGTGGCCAGCGGTGGGAGCGCCGAATGCCCGCGGTGGGTGCGGCCAGCCTCTGAAGGAGGAAACAATGATCTGCCTCCAAGGGCGTTTGTGGCGTGGACGGAACTGAGATGCTGAGATATTTATTAGTGGCTTTATTAGTAAGTCTGAAGTGATGTTTATTAAGTGAATTTCTTTGTATTCTTAAAATTTGTTATCTTCAACACTAGGTGGGAATGTTTCAAATTTGTTTTCCAAGATCCTAATCCTTTGTTTCAAAAAATTAAGTTGAGAAAAATCCTGTATTTCTAAATCGAGAAGCTGGTATTCAAATTCAAAATTCTGTCAAATATCTTGGAAACTGAGGTATTATTCAATGTGAACATCCTGCATTTCTGTATATATATATATATATATATATATATATATATATATATATATTAAATATATTTTGGCTTGAGCGCCTAAAGCCTTTTCAACGGCATCATTTAGTTAGGCTATGTTGCCGTTCTTGCGAAGTACCATTACTAGCTCTTTCTTCTGGGGCCTGCAGATAGACAGAATCTCTTTACCGTGTTTTTTAGGATCTACGTCATTGTTCCTTTTCTTAAGGATGTCGGCGTAGGTTTCCCTTTCATTGACCGCCACTTTAATAGCTGGATTCAATGTGCGGTTTCACTTGGATTTAGCTGTCTCTACTTCTTTCTTCCTATTTTTCTTCCTGTGTTCCTTCGGAACCAACTACGTGCAGTGATACCGTATGGAAACTGTCTTCGACTGTTCTACAAAGGGGTGTGATCTCTTTCCTACTCCTCTTGACGAGCGGTGCAACGGCGACTTCCACATGTTGGAGTATGGCCGACGCAACCGGAAACACTGTTGACGGAGTAAGGTCTCTCTCTAGGTGCCAAGCAAGTAATCGTGGGCCGCTGTGATATTTCGCGCAATTACAGTATGCCCGAAACAAAAGAATAGGGCATAGATCGCTTTTATGTGCCTGGAGACGGCGCTGTTAATAAGTACTTAAGAAGAAAAAGAAAATATCTAAAAAGAATAAGAAGAAAAGAGAAAGAAATCTATTAGAAAGAACTAGAGGTGCTACAGAATGGCACAGACTTTCTCGTAGCACAGTTTTCTAATTTCCTTGGCGGGGTTTGGCTTTAAGGTTTTGCTCCATTCCCTGGCCAGCTGCCATCTATCGTCTGGAGCCGTTTTTGAGAAAATCTTGTTTTTGTAATTTTTTAAAATTGTAAAAAGTGCATGCACTATTGCACGAAAACTACTAACATTTCCGAAGCAATGTACATGACCTTATTGAAAGAACTATTTATGCAAAACAAATTTCATTGGAAGGAAAAACCTCTGTCTTCAATTTTGTAGTTGTAGGAAGACGCCGAAAAAATCAAATTTTTGCAATTTTGGAAAATTTAGAGTTAACGGTAAAAATCAGACATATGCCACCTTAATAAATATATTTTACTCTATTCTTACAAGAAATTTAAAGAAAAAAAATTGGAGCCGTTTTTGACAATATTTTGAAAATATCCGGGGGACTTCTCGTAAAGTACCCCCAAATTTTAAAGAATGTTCCTCAAAATTTCAAAACTTCAACTAGAGCCAGGTCGACATAGGTTTCTTCAATTTGAAAAGGATCGTACGTGTGGTTTAGGCGCTAGTAGTGTTCACAGACGAACGGACAGACGGACAGACAGACAGATAGACACACAGACGGACGGACAGACAGACACACAGACGGACAGAGACACAGACAGACAGACAGACGACGGACGGACGGACGGACGTTTTGCTTCCAATTGTTTTTTCGGCGTCAAGGACCCACAAAACAGAGATTCTGGCTACATCACGTGTTAGAGGATTTTTTCTCTTAATTTAGCAACTGGTTTAATGCACTTTTTCGCCACCAGAGCCCGTCAATGAATTTTTTCCGCCGAAAATCCGCCGTTTTTTTGCGCAGCATTACATTACTTTCTCTGTACTACGTATATTACTCCGTATATACGTACGTATACGAAAAAGTAAAAATATGTTACCCTAATCTTTCGTCGTTTTGCAGCTCTGAATTCAACAATTTGGATAACAATTACTGTTTTTTAAATTAAAAACCATAAAGTATTCATTAAATATTTTTATTTAATGTTATACTTTAATTTTATTAAAAGCATTTTATGATAAATAATTTACCTTGTTTTTAATTTATATTATCTTTGTACTTCCTTCTCAGCCTTCATACTGCTCGTTGTGTATATTTTGCGAATGTTCATTACCGCCTGAGATATGGCATAATATTCTGGGGAAATACATCTTATAGCTCCCGGACTTTTAGATTACAAAAACGAATCGTACGAATAATAACCAAATCCCACCCATGTGATTCTTGTAAGCCTCTCTTCATTAATCTAGGAATTTTACCATTACCTTGTCTGTTGATTTACGAATCAGTGGTTTTTGTCAAAAATGACTTGCTCATGGGTGGGAATATATTTTCAGAAAATGCCGAAGTCTATTACTATAACACTCGACGTAGAAATCATATTCATCATGTGACAGTATCAACAGCTCATTACAAAAAATTCACATACAATACATGTACATCATTTTACAACACTTTGCCAGATGACATTAAACGATTAAATTCAATAGAAAAGTTTAAATCCAAAGTGAAATCGTTTCTGCTGCATAACTGTTTCTATATAATTAGAGACTATACTGAGCATCACAAGAAAATTAACATTAATTTTAACAATGATACATAATGAATTATTTACCATTTTGACTGGATAAATGTGTATAAACAACCTGTAACAAGTATTGTACTGTAGCCTCCGGGTCAATGACCCCATCTCGATCAGGTTTTTCGTCCAGTTTCCCTGATGCATTGAGCAAATGCTGAGATGGCCCCTTGTTTTGCTTCTGGACATAAGTGTAACTTCATTATCTGTACACGTCTTCTAGAATTCATTGGGAAATATAGTTATTCAAATTATCGTTTCCATGTTGTTGCGGCAGGCAGTATTATTTTTTGACGAAGGACATCATGGATAAGAGCCCAAAATTTCTTGCTTATTTATCCTTGAAAATTGATTTTATTACATGAGAGCTCTTTTTTTTAATTTTCAAAATTTATGTAGTATATGACTCAGTGTAGGGATCACAGAATTTTGAAAATGTGCACAGAATTCACTTCTCTCCATAGCACGTCATACGCAATTTCAACTGTTTTTTGACGTAAAATAAATTTTAAAAAATCAAAAAATGGGTTTTGTCCCCTTTCAAGGTAATACACTTCTTTGGGCGTATTAATAAATAACGTTATACGTAATAATATGTATTTTATTTACATAATGGTGAACATTGTATAGAGAGTGAAAAATGTAACATAACAGTCTATTTGAAATATGTTTTCTTATTACTAGAGTAAATTACAAATATATACTAGTTATTAGACTCCCTTTGCAAATATTGTGTAACAAAGTTGACTTTGGTTTTTTATTCACAAGTGTCATTCAAGAGCCTTATCACATTAGAGTTTTTTAAGGGCATTTAACAAAATTTGCATTTCATGATGAATTCCATCCACCAAATTTTCAATTTGTGGCTTCGAATCCAAAATTTCAATACTTTGGGTGTAAGCATTGTATCGAACTCCAAATGGGCGAGGTATTGTATGCGCGTATTTTCTGGAATAGGAAATTAATGTATTAAAATATGGAATTTGATCATCGTCCTATAATGTTTATACATTTAACATTATTAAAAATACTTACATCATTTTCTCTTTGGCATTTTCAAAACTCTCAGCTACAAAATACACTGGCTGGTACTCTGTAATTGGATATTTCTGCAAAGCAGTTTTGGCTGGTTCGAACGGCCTCAGTTCTGGTTTATCGCTCAAGCAATATTGTAACTCCCCAAATGAAGAAAGCAGACCAGCTCCATAAGCTTTGAGTTGTCCATCTTGCTTACAAAGACCATATTCTGCCGTAAACCAAAAGCACTGGAAATAAACAATATTGTCAGGATTGTTGTGTAGAGCACTCTTTCATGCCTAAAAAACGTAATCTATTAACTTCATGGCATAATGACGTAAGCCATTCTGTACTAGTATGTTTGTAATTAGAATGTAATAGTAGTTTGAAGTAGAATGAATGTACACATTCATTTTGTATTGAAACAACTGGTAGAAATGCAGCTTTGAAATTTGATACTTAAGCCAATAAATTGATCCAATTACAACACTTAACCAATTAATTACTATTTCCACTTTCTTGTAAGAGAAGTGTTCATTTCACACATTGGAATTGTTAAACTGTTTGACAAAGACAATGTGGTGCCTCGCTTGGCCGTTTCATTGGCGGGGTCAGGGGGGATGGGGGCTGTTGTCTCCTTCCAAAAGGCTTAATGTTTTCTTTTGTTACCTTCTTTTATTTGGCAAAATTGATTTAAATATTTATGTTAGAATTATGTAAATTATTTAGAAAATAATATTGTATTGTTTCATAAATACACCACAAAAATACTATACAATATAAAAACTGGTGATAGGAGAGAATGGCGTATGGGAAGCATGAATGAACGGGCGATGCTTTGGACATGAGAATACGGGTTAATTTGTTAGGTCTACGATATAGACAGGTTATTTTGTTAAAGGGAGGTCATTGTGGGGAGAGATAGGTTTCTTTACTAAGGTGTAGAAGGAGATCACAGGTTATTTTAATGCAGGGGTACTCTGGGGATATGTCCGATGGGTTATTTCGTTAAAGATATTTTAGATGAGTTATTTTATTTGAGGGTACTGCGTCGCGAGTGGTTGTTTTATTAAGGTATTGGTAATACTGTATATAATGTGTGGTGATTGTTGGAAAAAGGAGAAATTTCTGGATTTTAGAGTACCTAAGTTGTTTAGCAGAGTGGTCAGTCATTTAAGAAGCATTATAAAGTCATGAATGTAAGTGTTGGTTGTTCGAGTGCCTGGTTCTATGGTCTACGTAGTTATATTGTGGGGAAGGTGGTGGTAGGGTGTATATGTCAAGCGGGTGGCGCTTCCTGTTGCATGAGATGGTTCGGCTGATGATATGGAGATGAGGTTCGACAAAAGCAGAGAAGGAAGGATTGTTCATTGCGTCTAGTAGTCGTTTTCGGTCCAGTTTTATAAGTTTGTATCGCAAGAGGTTTAATGTCGTGCTGAATTTTAATGTTCAGGTAGCAGTCGTCAGGTGCGGGTCTGTAAATCAATCTGATTTTTCGGGTCAAGAAGTCTAATTTCGTCTCGTAATTCGTTGTCGGTGAAAGTCCACAGCTCTTGCTGAGTAGTTGGAAAGGGCGGGCTTTTGAGGAAGTTGAGGATAGCGGATGAAGGGAGAGGGGGTTTGGTTGCTGGGAATTTGCAGGAGTGGAATAGGGCGAAGGCTTCAGCAATGACCTTGAGATCTATGTGAGGGTGTTACCTGGTAGCATTATGGGACAGATGGGTTGTGGAGCTGCCCTCATGGTTTTAATTATTTTTCATAGTCGGTCAGGGAGTTAACCTACAACTCATTTATATTATCTCCACCTCTTTTCCTACCTGCAAACTCTTTTACATTATCAGTTCTCAACTAGTTTTCTGTGCGATCAAATTTGAAAGATATCGTTTAAAATTCAATAGCATTATCATTTGTCTGTATTATGCACCATTCAAGTTATGAAGTTCTTCAGTGATTGAACGGATGGCTCATTAGCCATTCAACCGTCTTAACTGCGTGACGCAAAGTGTGAGGATATTCGAAGAGCTGTACTGAGAGCACTGTAGGTACTTCGTACTTGCGATGTACACGATTTCTAGCTAAAGCCCAAGAAAAGTGAATCCTCAGAACTTCACCCTTGCCACATTTCAACAACCCAAGTAAAAATGTCGGCTGAGTTTGCTCGGGGATGGCTAAACTGACGTCACTGCAGTGCCTCTGACTGAGAGGTCTTAGGGATCGAGTCCCGACGGTGACAGGATTTTCTTCACCAGCTACATAGCTAGGTTGAATTTAGCCGCCGTCTGGAGGAGAATTCTAGCGGTCGGTTGCTCTGGTTAGTGGTTTTGCGTGGTTTCTCCGATCAATACCGGCAAATGTCGGAGCAATATCCCAAAAAACGGGCCACGGACCGCGCGCGGTCTTTCCTTCCTCTTGGTCCTATCCTCACCCCTTACATACGAACTCGTACTTATATGCACTACACCACTACATATGTCAAAAGACTAGTCGAGAGAATACGGCTTTCCCCGACCAGGGCGGTGCTCCGCTGGTGGGAGATATCTGGATGGGAAAACACCGCAAGCCGACGTGCAGGTCGACGCCCTTCACTGAGGGAAGAACACCCCTCACCTCCCGCGTTAAAAAACGCACTACATTTATGGGATTATGTACTTATGGGACTGTATCAACTTATGGAAATGTCAACCAAATATCAATTAAATATATTGTTGATGTGGCAATCCTTATGACGAATATAAGAAACGCAAACTGAGTAACGTTGGGAGTCCATAGCGTATCAAAATATCCTCAGTAACGGGACCAGTATCTGCGGTGAGCCGATTAATTATTTTCACGTAAGCGAAGTATATAATGTAAAACGGAAGATTCTAGACCGATGTAAAACGAAAACTTCATTATTAAAACATGAGAATTTCACAAGTTTTTGACACTTCATATGCAGTCACATCGCACTACTGGCAAGAATAATAGAGTGGCCTATCCCACTTAGCACGTACGCACGAAAACTTCTTGTAAAACGTGTTTAAGGAATCTGAAGTCCGACAGTGGGTGACACAAAAATTATTTTCAACATGTGGAGAATAATATAAAAGTTCTACTTACTGTTGCGAGTTTCTCTATGTAGTCATCGGGTGCACCCAGAGATGCCATTCCAATTTCTTGAGAAAATTGAGCAAATGCTGGGTCAGCAAAAAGAGGAACGTGGCCCATGAGCTCATGACAGACATCAGGCTCTGGTGTGTACAACGGACTCTTGGAATGCCTTATATATTGTGTACAGTGGAATACTCTAAACGCCAACCCAGCTAAGAAATCCCGTGAAGACAATAGTCCAGCAACAGGCCGAAGAGTAAAACCTGTACTGTCTGTGAACAAAGAACAGTCATTTATTGGAAGTGCACAGTGTAACTTATTGGTAATGGATAACTGATTTGTATTCGTAGATATATATAACATTTCTCATAGAGGTAAAATAGTGGTGATACAAAATTTCCTTCGGTACTCTTGAGTATCACAATATCTTAAGTCGTGTATGATAGCCTGTGCTTGCGAAATCGTGAAGGAAAATGCATGCCCCATAATAGCAAAACTTGTACTGACTAAACGCACGCGCCCAGAGACCGCCAGCCAGACGCTATGAACGACATAACTTCGTACCAGGGCGATGACACCTGGGAACCAGCGATAGTGACGTAGGGAGAGGATTTTTATGTCCTAAAAATCTTGAAATATACTTTTAAAATATACATTTATGACCTAAAAATTGTGAAGTAACCCCTTAGTATGCAATTAAAGTTAAGAATCTTTCACTTCACGAATAAACCTTTCTTGATAAAATGTCAGGAGAAGCATGTGTGGAATAAAACTATATATATTTTTCCAAAAATAATATAATCTACTTTAGTTTTTGCGAGAAATTATTGAAGTAAACATTCACCTCAGTGAAGTACATTGTATGTCTTGTTGCATTTCTTCTGCCTGGTTTAGAAAAAGTATCAAGAAATTTCCTACATTAGCACAAATATTTTATCATCTATAGGAAAAAACTCAATGACAAGCTCCTTCTAATCAATGAACTCTCGCAAACAAATAGATTCTATGAAAATAACGAAACGCTTTAGATATAAGTTTCTATTTTAACGAAATATGCAAAATGGCGCCTATAATTACACGAACATGCACCAACAGGAGAAATCGGCCAAATATGCACAAATATTTACTAACATATTAATCTAGATATCATCCAATCCTAACCAAATGTCAATAATTTCTCTTAGCTATGTCCTGAAACAATAGACAAAAATACGCAAAATCATAGAAATTCTGTTCGTAGTGATACGCTCGGCGTTGACTGCGCGTCTCTCACTGTTTAATAATTTTGTCTGCATTATCGTGCGCTGGACGTCTAAGGGCCTGTTTCACCAGAAAAGTCCAAACGAGACGTTAGTAAACAAGTGAAAATTAACTTCGCTGTTAAGGTAGGTTCCGTTTCACCAACGTTTCCGCGTCTTCGGTTAGTTAATCGCCAGTTGACTTTCATGTATGCAAAAATGTTTAAATACTCGCGCATAGAAGGCAGTAAATTGAAGCCCCTCTGGTGAACTTCCGTTTACTTTCTGAAGAAATGTATGAAATTAGTGTGAAACATCATTTTATTTGATTTTGTTTATTGAGGTTAGGCGTCATTTTATTCATAACGTGTTTCTATTAATTTCCATCTTATTACAAATTCTATAGCAAGCAAAAAATAAAGTAAAGCAAAAAATTATTCAAATAAGTACTTTCAAAAGGTCTTTATTACTAAAAAGTCTGTTATATTTTACGTAAATCAACATACCTCGCATTATGAAAGCAATATAATTCTATTTTTCTTAGAACGAATATATAATGCGGAACTAATACAACGCCAGAACGTTTCAAAAATATTGATACTGTTAATAAAAAATTTGTTAAGTGAAGCTGGGCAATTCCCGAATCGAAAAAAATATTCCGGATTAAAGTTGCCAGATTTTGCTGCAAGATAAAAATCGTCAAGAAAACGTGAAGGTTCCAATATAAAACTTCTAAGATGTAGAGTTTTCTCCATTTTCTTGTATGTTTGAATTTCTACTAAAACTACCTAACTAGTCGGTATCTGTTCCTGACGGAGCAGAGATCGCCCGTAAACTTTAACAGTTCTTTAGCGAGCGTTCATGTTAACAGATCCTCTGACTCTCAGTACTGCCAGTATAATCTTTCTTTAATAATTACAAAATGACGGCGATTTCCAATTTTTTTTTCACGAAAATTCTTCATCATGAATATCAGAAACCCCTCCTCGGGAGTACGAAGGAAATTTTGAACCGCCTCGTGTATGTGCCAAAGAACGTCCCAAGGAAGAGAAGTTACTAACGTTATCCTTACCTCTTAGGAAATTAGATACATCTTCTAGTTGGGGAATATTATCTTCTCTGAAACCACAATTTTCAATTAATAAGGGAAATACGTGGTTGTACTCTCGACAGGCGTGTGTTGGGTATAGTTTTGTCAACTCTCTGAAAACGTGCCCCCACGTTCCTGTTTCTTCTTCCGTGTAATCCACGTGAGGAAGAGGCTCGCCACTAAAAGAAAAATGTTTGAATTATGTACACGTTATTTAATGCAGTTGTTAAAATCTTTTTAACAGTTCTACTTTTTAAAGTGGAAAAATTAACTGAAATTTGTATTGAATGAACGTGGAAAATTGAAATTAAATCTCAAATAAACAATTGGCATAAATATTGTAGTATGAAATAGTCAAAATTAATTGTGTGTGTTGATTATATGTGAACGTACATGTTCCCCTCTTTCTGAAGTATGAAGATTTTTTTAAGCAAAAGGAGTCCTATTTCAAACACATAGGGATGACATCGATCTGCATTTTTAACATTTGAATCATTATAAACTAGGTATTGATGTAGGGCTGTAATAGTACTTACTGCTTATAATTGTAAGCAATATCAGCGAAATATTTCCTTCTTGCTCGGTACACAGGGTCAGTAAATCCTGGGTGGTCAGAATCAAGTTCTGCTCCATAGGACAAAATTTGATTTGCAAACTTATCCAAGTCACGTATGCGACGGGGGAACCAAGGTACCGTACCTACAAGAGTTAATGAATACACCAAATACATAAAAATGCTTGACCAAGAAATAAAATCAGATAAATAAACGAATGATCACAATTAATCAAGAATAAAAACGAACATTGATAAATAAGAATAGACATAAAATAATTTTCTGTTCCAAAAAAAAAAAAAACAACCAAAAAGGCAGTGTAAATTCCTATTTCTTCAGTAGTACTAATAAAAAGTAAAGTTGTGTCCAGAAAATCTATCTAGATCTAGAAATATCAGTTTATTATTCTTATTTTATAGTTTATATCTTACCTCGATTATCCTTGTGATTTCTTGAGATGATTTTGAAATACGAAGAATTTTTTTGGAGGTTTTCGACCGCTGCCCCTAAATTTCCGTTCGGGGCGCACTCCACCATAAATTCGTATCGGTTAGGAAGTCGAGATGACGACCGAGATTCTATGTGCAAGAGGTTTACCGAATGCTCCTGCAACCAACAATATATTTTAATATATTGGAATCTTATCTAGTATCAAGTACCAAAGCAATTGTCTTAACAATCATCTCACTGATGAGACAGCCTCTAGTTAAAATTGAACCCGCTGAGTTCCTACACAGAGAAATTACAGAACTTATTTCTAGCATATGATATGAACGATACATCATTTGTAGTTTTTAAATGAAACGTAATCACAATGAACGTGTTCAATACTTTTATCATAGGAAATAAGGCTTGAAATGTATCCCATAAGGGGTCATTGACCAGTTTAAAATGAAATTATTTCAGTTCATATACCACGATCATGAGAATTAACATTAAGAACGCGATATATTTCTTAAACACTCCTTTTGCTAAAATTATTATTATATGCGTTGAAATATACAAAGAATTAAATTCAGAAGCTACTTACTTCAAACATTTTGAGAAAACGAGCGAGGGCTCCAACTTCATCTTCCTCTCGCGGTGAGAAAATTAGACAGGTACTCTTGGCCGAATCACGACCTTCTTTAATGTAGTTCCCTCCCTTCATTAGGATGGGCTGCAATCAAAAACACAAAAACGCAATTAGCCCTAGACCTCTTCGATCTTCTCACAGATATCGGAGAGCTCGCTGACATAAAATCTTTGCTGTTCCTCCGTTACAGTACGTTTGAAGCTATTTGTATATATAACTGTACATCCATCAATTTTCTTACAATTATGCCATAGCGCTTCGTAATGCCTTAGTAACATGCATTTTGCTGTAAGTAATCACGAATTTCTCATATGGGATTCCAAAAATCCATACTCTCATCTTCTCTTCGACAAAGATGCAGAAATGAGATTTTTTGAGGAAATGTAATTTTCAATCTATTTCACAGTTTGCATATTTTACAGTTTGATTAAACTTTGTAAAAGAGCAACATTTATAACACTAGCTATAAAAAATTCTCAAAATATTTCTTGAAATATTAGCGAAAAGGTGGATTACGAGACACTTCAAGCGTGCATGTCTTATATTTGTTTAGGATGCATCGTAGGAATACTAAAGAATTAACTCAAAGCGTTTACTTTTTGATAACAGTCAGCCCGAATTGGGATGAAATATTAAGCTAGATACATGTTCATTTAGGCTGAATACTTATTAGAAGCATTAAATAGTTATGATGAACATTGACGGCCTTAATACTTATTTTTTGAATATTTATAACGCTAGCTTGATGTCAAATAATTCCATAGCCAAGTTCAAAGAGAATTTTTTATTGCATGCCACGAAAGTGTGACACGTGCTGAAAGAACATGAAACAAATTTTTCGACATAATTGCCAATATAGTGAAAATATATTATTTTATTAAACAATGAAAACACCATTATCAAATGACGCAAAATGCCTTATAATTTAGGAAATATTGTTTTTAATATTTCATAACTTAATAAATTATTTTTAATTCATTGTTTGCAGTACTATCACATAACTCATACGCACTAAGAATAAACATTAAAACAAATTTTTCATAAAATATATAGATCATGCAAAATTATCGTGCTCTCTTGTAACAAACGAAAATAAGGAATAATTATGTTTTGAACCGTTCCAACGGCTAAGATCAGTTTTGATTCAGGAGACGGCCCAGGTACTTTGCTACGTCTCCCCAGATCTTCCAAATTTCATATAATTCCCCAATACCATTGTAGAGATGAGAAGAGAAAATGTTTTCGTCGAATCGAGTTTAATCCCAGAATTTCATACGACAATTCTATAAATTTGTAGTGTGCATTCCCCACATCTATATTAAATGGATTCATAATCACACACAATTATAATTACATATATTTGAAAGCTGTCACAGTTGCACGACGAAGAAGAAAAATGTGAAAGACAAGCGTAATTAAAAATGAAACAATAACAAGAAAAACAACAACAAACAAACTAGTATTTGAACTCACATCAATATACTCGTATTCTCCCAGAGGGTCCTCCGTAATGTCAGCGATCCCCATGGCGCGACCGTCGGCGCCGACCACGAACAGTTGCAACTCTCGATGCGTCCTCTCACAACAATCGCGGCGTAGTATAGCGTGCACGCGTGAACCGCGAGTTTATAAGAGTGCGCGGGCAGGCGCGAGTAAACGACGCACGCCGCTTTCCTCGTGGGCCCCCCACCCCGCCTCCGACCACGCGCCTCCCCCCCCCTTCCCCTTCCCGACAACCGAGGCACTTGTGCACACATCCGTGACGAATTGCAAGCATTCTGCATCATTAGGACACGTAACGTCAGACGGGGTTTCGTCAGCCGCAGGGTCAT
This sequence comes from Teleogryllus occipitalis, assembly GCA_011170035.1. Taxonomy (NCBI): domain Eukaryota; kingdom Metazoa; phylum Arthropoda; class Insecta; order Orthoptera; family Gryllidae; genus Teleogryllus; species Teleogryllus occipitalis. The sequence continues at coordinate 341,193 of BLKR01000556.1, forward strand.
TTTCAATGCTCGGAGAAGGGGTACGATGCCCCCGCCCTTTTCCTGTAAAGGAAGAATGTATCTGGCTTGACCCTCGGCAGCAAAAGGGGGAAACCCCGACCATTCTGCGTCACGAGGTGCTTTCCTAGATATCATCTTCGTTCTATGAAGGAATGGGCGTATGTAGAGATCGCGCTAGAAGTTACTGAAGTGGATTACTATTGTTTGGTTTCATACGCAGCTTGAAAACCCTCGTGTACTTCTTTATGTGTTCAGAGTTTTCAAGAATTGCAAGTGGTTTGCAATCACGTTTTGCGGAGTAAGATTTGCTATGTACAATTTCGACGAGTCCTGAACGTCGCGTGTTCTGATTTGGCACTCTCGAAACTATTTTTCTTGATTTTTGTCGATATCATCTGACCCCAAAGTTCTCTTAAAAGTTAATGTAACGCAATAACCCTCATTCAGATCAGCTAGCTCCGTCGAAGTCACTGATACGACCAATGATGCAATGTAGTGGATATTTCGTCAACATTGACAGTCATTGCCAAATTCACAAGTTCAATATTTCCCGCTGGCGTTATACAATCAAAACTATAAAAAAACTTTTATGTAGTGAAACAGCTTTAGGTAATCCATTGAATAGTGGTATCTTACAAAACCACGAAACTTATATTTTAATTTTTATTTACCTAAGTATTTTTATTAATGATGTAGATATTATAGAAATTAATGTTTGTCGAGATTAAAATATTTTTTTAAAATTTATTTACTTTCAGCACTGAAACACATTGATTGGAAAATTATTATTTCAACGATCTGGTTTCTCCACCAACTTATCTTAAAAAAGGAAACCTAGTTTGGACTATGTGCTAATTATGAATTGCTAGTTGTAAAGATGTCAAGATTTCCGACACCTGGTCGTACCCGTGATTTTCTCTGTCAAATTATTGGTTGGTGTCGGAACAATGCCACAAAAAAAGCTTTTATGTAGTGAAACAGCTTTAGGGGTTTGAATAGTGGTGTCTTACAAAACCACGAAACTTATATTTTTATTTTTATTTACCTAAATATTTTTATTAATGATGTAGATATTATGGTCATTAATGTTTGTCGAGATTAAAATTTTTTTTTTCAAATTTATTCACTTTCAGTATTGAAACACATTGATTGGAAAATTATTATTTCAACGATGTGTTTTCTCCACCAACGTATCTTAAAAAAAGGAAAACTAGTTTGGACTATGTGCTGATTATGAATTGCTAGTTGTGAAGTTGTCAAGATTTCCGACACCTGGTCGCACCCATGTCTCTGTCAAATTATTAGTTGGTGTCGGGAAAACCACAAAAACCAGGCCGCGGACCGCGTTCGATCCTCCGTTCTTCACACAGTCCTCATTTCCCTAGGACGATGTGGTGATCCCCCGTCCTCATACTTTCATTCTTCAATCAATCAGTCCTCAATCTTCCATTCACCGAGGAAATGTTTGGCAAGCGTCTGAGGTCTAGGATGCAGCAACGAGCCCAGTCCCCGGCATACTATGTTTCTCCAGATAACTGGAGTAATAAAAATGATTTGAAGTTGTAAGGATGAAATATAATGAAAACTCCGAGAGTATGGATTTACTATTGGCTTAGCAAAATAATGTTAGGTGCCACACATACAGTGCCTGATTTGACTTCTGTGAGCCCTAGGATGTCAAATGTTTCAGTGCCCTTTTAATTTGCTTTTTTTAAACATTAAAGCTATTTATTATATTTTGAATAAAAAATTGTTGTACGATATTTGTAACCGACGCTAATATTGTGTACGTATAAATGATTGTATGTGTAAATAATTCTCACCACGTAATTGTTAAATAAATAAACAATATTTTTGTATTAATTTTATCTATATATATCAATGGATATACATTTAATTAATTAACACTTTCTTTTGTTAAAAATATGAAAAGAAATATTTAAATTTATTTAAATATTCAAAAACATTCAAAAGTTTGCTTTATGAAATTTTGAATGTGCTGAAATTCGTTCGCCCTCAAATTTGGGCGCCTCAGGCTGCAGTCCATTCTGCCTGTTCGGTAACCTGGCACTGCACGCATATGAAGCGAATTGGCTTCACCCAGGGGCCAAATTGTGGTACAGTATTCTGTGAACTACATAAATTATTTGATGTCTTCTAGAATTCAGTGGGTAATATAGTTATTCAAATTATCGTTCTCCATGTCACGGCTGGAAGTATTATACCTTCACAAAGGACATGATGAGGGACAAGAGCCAAAATCTACAGCTGATTTACCCTTGAAAATAGATTTTATTACATCGGAGCGAATATTTTGTTAACAATCCTTGCAAAAAAATCGCTCATTTCTTCTGTATTCAAAATCCAACTAGTATATGGCTTAGGATAGGGATCACATAATTATGAATACGTGCACAAAATTAACCTCTCCCCATAGCAAGTCACACATAATTTTAACTATTTTTAACGTAAATAAACAAATAAATAAATTTTAAAAAATAGATATATGCAGACAACATTGGTGGGCAATCATTCAGCAATCTGCAGGTCACGTTTCAGATATGTTTTATGTTTCACACAGAGGGAATATGAGCTGTTTTCACTGCAATCACTCGGTGTCACGTAATTGGGCTGTTAGAATTTCCATGTGCGATCAGTGCGTCGGCGGTTTCATGGCCACTCAGAAGGGTTTCAGATAAGGCCGCCGGTGATTTCATGGTACTCTGTGTTAAAAACAACTTAGGCAAATACCCATTATTTAACAAGGTGTGTTTATTAATTTAACCAATTTTAATGCAAATTTGCTGTGCGATCTTCTATTGGTAAATACGCTCGTTGAATTATAACCACCATCCTCTTGAATACAGTCAGTGTCTTCTAGGTGTGGATAAAAATCTTTGTTATGGAGTTCAAGCACCACAAATTTCGAACAAATCGATCATGGTGGGAGCGCCATGAATTCACTGGCTCTTTTAATACTTGAGACGCAAAGTTTCAACCTTGTCCTGAAAATCAATTCTGTGAAGTATGAAAGAACTCATGAGTAAACAAATGTCTGTTTGCTGTTGTGGTGGCGTTTAGTCGTGAAATTTAAAGTTTTAAACTCGGAAGATAATTTATGCGTCTATTAAAAAACATTAAAATACGACTCTGGTACTTTGATGACTGAAAGATCATAAAATTTGAAATATGCATCGTGGGACGGCTTAGTGCTGTTTCCTTGAAGGGATACAGGTTGATTTACAAGTCAAACTTCTGAGGAAACGTTTACCAGTCGAACGCTAATTTGTTCCTCTGTGTTTATTTTTCCATAGGCCACTGAAATACTGCGTTGTAGCTTCTACAAAAAATACATTTTTCTCCTTTCACGAATTTAAATCAATTTAATAGAAACATTTTTTTCTCCGTACATCTTTCTTCTGATATACATCCACAGTTGGGAAACACTGTGAAAATGAGCAATAAAAATTAAATATATAAGAAATATTAAAATCCTTTCTCTCATTTTCATTTTACAATTGGTAATTTAGGAAGATCGGAATAAAAAAGAAAAATATGCAAGTTAGAAAATGATACCAAGAAAGGAACGTGAAAAGAAATAGAAAACTGAAAAGAAAAAAGTACGAAAGAAAAAATCAAGATAGGAAAAAGAAACAAAAGAAAGAAAAGTACTAAAGAAACAAGAAAATTGGTCTCAGACATGTGAGGAATGTAGTGAATGTAAGTGTATTGATCGGAAAAACGAAGGAAAACTACCGATCGGAACAGCGGTCACTAGAATTCTTCCTAGAGCGCGGCTGAATTCAACCCTAGCTAGGAAGCTAGTATCGAAAATCCGCCACCGTCGGGAATCGAACCCGAGGACCAGGCCCTAGGACCTAAGTCCAGCGGTCAGAGTCGCTGCAGTCAGCGGCAATGCTGGCACTGAGCTAAACTCAGCCGGTAGACTCTTTGGAGTAAGCCACAGATGACGTGGCGGCAACCACAAAGGAAGTGCGTCTGTGTACAAAAATTTGCCTGGCGCCGGTTGTGCGTGTGACGCTTTCGCTACCGGGCAAAGGGGAAGGGGCACGGGGTGAGGCGAAACGAAGCGGAAGCGATTGCTGATTGGCCTGTGGGAGGGAGATGCGGTTCACAGAAGTATCCGAGCGTGGCTGGGACTTTCACCCCTCTCCACCGTCATTTTCAACACTTCTAACGTCAAACTGGAGGAAGATGACGTCAGTTAAAACCCCCGTCTTCTCACCCCTTTGTAAACACTAATTCGGTTTGTGTGACTACCTGAAAGGGTATATTCCTTTGGGGACAATTTTCACTCTTTGCGTAATGTGGAATGTACATACCGAAGTTTATGGACTCTCGTAGAAAATTAATTTGTACGAAAAATTTCTCATGAAGAATGCAATATTTTGAAATGTAATGTTTTTCTCTCTGTCGAGTGTCTACACCACTATCTAAATGCTTTCATAAATCTATTTTCAATTGTAAATATAGAACATGAATAAAATTGTTAAGGTAAATATTGTATCATCACCACTGTGCGATAATTTTCATTGTATCTCAGGGGTGGAATTTAGTCATTTTAAGAATTATTTCAATTTAAATGGAAAAAATTGTTTAAGCAATTCTAGCATTATAAACTTTCGAATCTATCTAATTTAAACAATTGTTGCATTAAGACTTATATCAATTCCATTTCCTATGTAAAAATGGCCAAATACTACAAAATAAGATAATAACATATTTAATCGTAGAGAAACAATGTTAATATGGGGTATTAGGTTGTTATATGGCTACTGTCTGGTTAGTATTTAGTAATAAATCGCTTCACTTTATTTTCATAACACCGAATTCTTAAATGCGCAGAAAGTTCTTGATTTTATTTCAAGGTTAATTATACAAAGCCATCAGTTTGTGATAGTAACTACGACGAAGCTCCGACAGGAAACTGTTGTCAGGTGCTTTATATTTCTTCGTTACCTGATAGTCGTCGGGTTCGTAATATTAGCTTTCGTGGAGAGATTCAAATTTTTTGAACAACTGAACTGAATAAAGAACATGTAAGTGGCTGAACATGGAAAGGGGAAAATATTAATTATATCTTTAGTTGTTCGTTGCCTACGAACTTAATCTCATTGTCAGTCTTTGGGAGTCATATCGTTGCGAGTGGCGTCAATGCGTTGCGAAAGAAATTTTTGCGTCGTTTTATTGATGTATTCTTATATAAGCTGAATCATCGTTATTTGGTCAATAATGTTCGGCGCCTTCCATACAAAAAAAAAACGCTATTGATTCACAAGATGTGTTATGTCTACATTTATTACTTCGTATTTTCTGTTAAACTTAGCTGGTCATTATTTCGTTACGGAAGTTCTGAGATGTTGGATTATTTATTTGAAAGTTTAATTTAGGCACGTGAAACTGCGCCTGTGCGAGCTACTTGGCCGCCTGGAAAGCCCGCCGGTGTTCCTGCGAGCATGCGCAACTTCCCCTGACTCTGTTCTCACTTTCCCTCCAAATTCAGAAAAGGGTGAACACGCACAAGTTGTAACGGGCAAATTAGGCGCAAAGCGCGCTCGAAATATCACGATGAATAGTTGCTTAATAAGAGAGAATGATTCCCTGGTGTTTTCTACCAAACAGCCGTCACTTAAAGGTTAAATAGGGAATTACAAGCGACAATTTTCCATTTTAAACTCAGGCAATGGTGGGTAAGCTATTTGAGGAAAATACTGTGCCGCTTGACATCAACGCTTAGCGGACTCATCCTTTGCTTTACAACAGCTATACTACAGTAAAACGCTCATTAACATGAATTCAAAGCGACCGAAATTATCGGAGTTCATGCTATAAAACTTCGTGCTATCTGAGTATTATAAATGTCCGCTTTACCGTAATCCCTTACCAGGACCAAAGTATAGTTCGTGTTACGACGAAATTCGTGTTAAGCGAGTTCGTGCTAACGAGGGTTTACAGCATAATTGAGTTTTCATGGAATACAAATCCACAAATATTCAAACACACGTTTCTGATTAAATTCTAAATTAGTTGATAAATTTGTTTCTACGGATATTTAAATGCCACTTATGGTCATTTCCGATACTATTTCCATTCTCTTGAATATTGAAGGTCTCGGATAGCACAGTATGGCGATGTCGTCTTTCAAATACAGATAGTAAATTTTAATGAAATTAAGAATAATTTGAATATTCATTTTCCATTTTCTACATTCATAGTCCATGAGTTATGTTTCTTCGTAATCGAACTTCTTTCGAACGTGTCTTACACTTTCTATATTAAAGCTAGATACTTCTTTCTTTTAATCTTTTAAATCTTTCTTTGTACAGTTGTATTCAAATAGTTCCTAGTTTCCACGTAATTTTGAGTTTTATCGTGGTAATTTTGCATCTGAATTGTTAGTACCACCAGTTTAATGAGAATACATTGAAGCAGTTATAGAAGAACCGTCGAATAGTCGTTGGTAAGGACTTGTGATCAAATACACACGTGCTCGAGATCAAATCTCATCAGACGTTTCTTTTTCCTTCAAAGGTTTTGAAAGGGGAGGGCAAAATGAACTGAAAACAATTGCAATAGAGTAATTAACATTAGAACTTTTAAATTTTCAAAATTTAAATATATGTTTTTTTTTTCAAATTTTCATGTTTAGTATGGTAATGTGTTTTTCCAGAGATGGATAAAAGTGTTCTTAGAACACAAGTTTCAATATTACGTTCAAATTATATGACACAGTATTTGCTGACGTAACAAGACGAGTTTTCTTACGCTTTTTATCACATACTTAGAATTGTCGTTGGTCTGTCAGGTATCGTTTATAGTAATAGTCTCCCAAGCCGTCTTTCCTGTCGCCCCATCTTACCGCATATTTCTGACTTTCTGACATGGATTGAGCACCCTTGTGTTGTCAATCCAGTGACAGAACACTTTTTTTACTCGGCTTATGATTAATATTAATTGCTATTGGTTGTCACATATCCATAACAATTAAATATTACTCTACTTTTACCCACTAATTGCCTCCGGATGGCTGCTCTGATTGGGTGACGAGTTTCGTTATTTTGGATCCCAGGACTTAAGAAATATTGCAAACATTACACTTTCCCACATAGCACTCCACACAGTGTTTAAGTGTTTTTTGCCGTTAAATAAATAAATAAAACACTTGTATAATTGTAATTTATACACAATGCTCGTAACGTTTCAAATATGTCTATCTAAAAATTCGATTTTGCTAGATGTGGATGCCCTTAGCGCATGAGACCGGCATTCTCATAGGTATTTAGGTTAGACTTTAGGGATTTCGTGTACGAATTACGAAACGGGCGGAAGAGGGAAGTTTTTGTGACGTTAACCTTTCGAGCTATGTCTGTCCACAAACGGGGACGTCGCAACCAATCCATGGCTAAACGGACCAAGAAAGGAGCGCCTGACAGGAGCATCCTCTTGGAGTTTCATCGTAATTCATAGAAGGTTCATTCATCGACGTTCTTCAATATTAAAATGGGGCGTTTATTTTTGTTTGTTTTTTGAAGGCGTCCCTTCATTGGATCTCAAATTTAGTAAGCTGTCTTCGAAGATTCACGACGAATTAATCTCAATATATGAAATATCCTGGGATAGGAGAATCGACTCGGAATCGAATATTAAAACAAACGTTAATTTATCAGGCATCTACCACAATATTTTGTGAAGTTATTATTTAAAGATTTATAATACAATGTAAAACCAATTGCCGCCAATTCCAATAACTTGCACATCGAAACTTATTGTAATGCGTATTTATTTTAAATAATTGTTTACGAATTATGAAGGTTGTAGTTAAGTTTTAGATGGCACGTATTCACTCGAAGGGAAAGTTGACGTTAAGTTGACGAAGAAAATCTTGTGCTGAACCGGTGTCATCGAATTCCTTGCATCTGTAATTCCAGAATTATTTTCTCAGAAATAAGGGTAGTTTTGCTTTTGGTAAGCGATGTGCAACATACCCACTGGAGAAGTAGACTAGTGCAGACCGCATTCAGCCTCCCACAATCCCACGGGTTTAGCAAGTATTTCGTTATCTCCATCTGGTAGATACACTCAAATTCAATGTACAAAGAAGCGAATTAATTTTGCACAGAAATCTATTCCACGAATAGTATGAATAAAACAAATAAATATTATAATGTTGAATTTATTTTCCGCTTATCAGCAAAAGTAGGAAAATAATCTGAAGCATGATCACGACCAGCAGAGCGGTCGCATCTTTCTTTTGCAATATTCCATCATTCAGGAAAACTCTACAAGAACAACATATATACGATATTACGAACGATGTACACACACTGTGAGGTTTGTTTGTTATTTTATTTTGAATGTCATCAGAGCAAATATAAAGCATTATCAAAGACAGTGAAGAAATTCACGGTCATACGACATACCCTAGTATTTCCTCAGAGTGATAAACAAGAATTGGCAAAGTCAACACTCTTACCACATTCATCCATTAGCGTAAAAATACAGATCATAGGAATATTTTCAATAGATTTTAAATTAAACATATTAATTCGTAATTTAAACTCGTAATTAATACTCGACAATTTTTTGTGAAATATCCAGCCATTAAGCGATTTTGTCTTGTTGCTTGCAGTTCTTAGACTTGAATCCGCGAATAAATAAGGTTTTTAAGTATTGACTACAACGTCGTACGTAATTATTTTATTGATTTTTCTAGTCATACAAATTATAATATACTCTAAAATGTAATTAAAAACCTCATTAAAGGCATATGAAACTTTGCACCACACAGGTGAAGAAAAATATTCCACTAATTCTGGCACTTGGCTAATATGACAAATAACTTATTTATATAGGATGATTCCTAAGTTGTCTTTCGACCAACAATGACCAACAATATGGAGCTTCTGTTATCCACGTTTATGCCATTTATAGGAAAAGAAATTTGATGTCGCCGTCGTTTTTAAATTATTAAAAATAATTTATTTAACGTCAAAAAAGAGTGAAAAACTGTGTGGCATTCTATTGGGAGAAGTGTAGACTCTGCTCTGTTTCTTGAACTATGGGATCTCTACACTGACTCGTACAAATATTTCTGTAAATGAGAGAATCGTGAGTTGGTTAAGAAAAAGAGGTAAGACGGAAGTAGGAGGGGAGAAATTCAGAAAGGTGAAATGGATGGGTTTTTGCCAGGAAATTGTCAGGAATGCGAGTCAATAATGTGTCTTTCCACTTCTGAGTGTAAGTTCAGCAAGGTTCATGTGTAGACCACGACGGATGATGTATTTTGCTAAGAAGAAATTAAGGTCAGAAAGTGTGACATTTGTTTCTCTCAGATTGAGTTTTAATTGTAGATTTGCGAGCTTAATCTCGCTGCCTATTGTTGTTCTGCTATACCAGAAGGGTGGAGTACAAACAGCAATATTAAGATTCAGAGAGGTATGAAACTCTACCTTACTATAGAACGCATTGTCAACATTAACATACCGGAGTGGCTTAGGACATCAATTGATGGCACTGCAGTGTCTCTAACCGGGAGATCTTGGGGTCTAGCTCCCTACAGTGGCGGCATTTTTGGCACTAGCTACACAGCTTGGTCAAATTCAGCTGCTGTGTGGAGGAGAATTCTAGCGGCCGGCTGCTCTGACCAATAGTTTTCCGTGTTTTTTCCGATCAACACCAGGCGAATGCAGGAGTAGTACCCTAACAAACAAACCATAACAGATTGCCCACGTGTCCTCTTCATTGTCCTATCCTCATCCCTTACTTCCTTATTCTTGCACTTACATGCACTACACTTTCACACATGTCGGAAGAAGTCGGGAGCGTAGAGCTTGTTTCGGCTGAGGCGGAGCCCCGTGGTGGGAGATACCTGGTTGATTATTCCGTGTTTCCGGACGCGTCAGCTGCTCATATTATTGGTCCTGTAAGTGGAGTTCATGTTGTTTTTCCTCGGAAGTCGGTGATCTTCTCGATGGTGGTATCTGGCGCCGACCCACATGTCGGCTAGCGGGGTTTTTCCCAGCCAGTTCCCACCAAGTCGTATTTTCTGGTGCATTAACTACTACGGTAAATTGTCCGTAATTATAATCTATATTATATCATGGAAAAGTGCCAGCGTTCCTCTTCGTTCAGCGCTCCTCTGCTCAGCGTTCCTCTTGAGACCGGCGCCGATTTACAAGTCGGCCCTTAATTTTCCCACTTCATATAGTTCGGCTAGAGAGACACTGCTCCAACAGTGCTAAGCTGTAAGCTTCAACAGACCTGGCGAAAATGTCTCCTGCTCGTTCTTTCATATCGTAAAAATGAGACGCGAATAAAAGCTCATTGGAAAACAAGACGCTGGTCTCACAATAGTAAGGCCATCGTTGGTCTCACAATAGTAAGGCCAGAGATGTTTAAAGAAAGAATTCAAAGCACGTGCCGTTATGAACCTCACCACGCAGCCACCACATGCTTTTTCTTGACGTTTCATGTTGCAATTTTGGCGTGTGGTAGAATTTACCTACTTTGAACAAGATGCACGATAAATAGTTCACTGTGTATTACTCACATATAACGAAAACTTATTCGTTGTTTAGTGGTTCCACTCGGCGTTGAAAATGCTATTCAATTCTCAAAAGTTTGTCTCTGAAACATTATTGTAATAGCAAATTCAGTGGCAACAATCGTTGCCTTTGCAGTACCGATGACCGGAACGTTCTAGGTTTCCAGTTCCGTCGGTTGCGGATTTGTGACATTAGCTAGCTGATCGAATCCAACCACTGTCTGAAGAGGAATTCCAATGACAGCTTCAATAATCGGTAGTTTAACGAAATTCCTTCCATCAATACCAAGCGAATACCGGAGCTACACCCTAAAATACGGGTCACGGACCACTCAGGATCTTTCCTTCCTCATCCTCGTATTTATACATACCTGTCATCTTACATACACACACACATACTACACTACCACACATGTTGGGAGGTCAGGGCTTGTCCCAGCTGGAGCGGCGTCTTCTTCCAGGAGATATCTGGAGCGGGAAACCCTGCAGGTCGACATGTTGTTCATCGCCAGATTTCAGGTTTCAGCTGGGGATAAACACCGGCATCTCCAGAGATGCAACAATATTTACGGGACCAATGACTTCGGTAGTTCTCGTGCCAGGATTCAATATTCACGCACCCACGATTTAGATTGGGGATTATTTGTCCATAAAGAATTTCCCCATTGAAGAGATCAAGAATTGATCTATACTAGAATAATATTGTTGTATAATTTTCTTTTTTGCTCACGAATAGGCCATCTTGGACCACGCATGACATGCACTTGCACGGGCTCAGTATCATTTTATCACGTTGCAAGTCTTGCATGTAATTAATCAGGGGAATCGGCATTAGGCTGACTCCGATTTTTGTACCCCAGGGTTGTTAGTCCTGGGGGGAGGGAAGATGGAATGATGGGGATAATGAAGGATGAATGGACGGCACACACAAGCAGACATACACAAACACACTCATGCTTATGCCCAAGGCGGGACACGAACATGCGAACTTTTCGTCCAAGATCGCCACGGCAATACTGCCTTAGCAATCTCGGCTATCCGGACTGGCATTGTATAATATTATAATTGATAACATTGTCACAAATGGCTTCTCTTTAACTATACTAACCCAATGAAGGTTTTTACGTCAAGTTTTTTCTTATTGGCAAAAGATCAACTATAGTTGCATAAATTTTATTGAAATATAGAACTTACAAAAAACAATAAAATATATACTTCCATTTGCAACGCGTTGGCCTCACATTGTTTAGAGTTTTCATCAGGCAATGTTTAACATAATAGACGCATTTGAAAACATAGGATGGATAATAGTTGACATTAAGGAGACCTTAAGAGCTCCTTTGGCATCCGGCGACTTTTCTTGGGAACATTTTTTGTGCAGCTTGTAAGCAACACTCTTCTTAGAGGGAAAAGCGCCTTCTAGCGTCAAAAAACTAATAACATGAAGTGTGTTGTAATGTAATTATTGCAATGCCCAACATTTAGTTCTGGGAAACACGCGAGGCACACTGAAGGTATCAACGTGTGTTTTCCTTGCTCGGGAGGGCCGCGTAGCCGGTTAAAACTCATTCGTCCTAAGGATTGGGACTTAGAATTATTTCCCACCAACGGGAAATGTCTCGTAAGCGGAAGTCATTACTTTTTTCTGTTTAAGATCCTGTCCCTTGTAAGCGCCGTCCGTCCGCACACCAATTGATTATTTTAATGAACTCTTTGGACCAGCTCGCGGGCCCTTCTCAAGGGCGAAAAGCCAGAATGATAGCCAAAAATTAATTTTTAGAGGAAAGAAAAGCAACCTCAGAAGACAGGACCCATTGCCATGTTTTTTAAAGACTCGAATGTCACCTTTTATCCACCCTAACTTTAAAGAAAGGTCTGTTTCGTTAACCATTGCCTGATGAAGACTCCAAACTAGTTTGTGAAGTCGAAACGGTGTAAATGTATATAAAAATGTTATTTATAATTGTTGTCAGTTCTATATACCAATCAAAATTATGCAACAATGGTTGACATTTGATTGTTAAGAAAAAACCTATTTTAATTTAAATATAACAAATGAAACTAATGCGTTTGTAATTGGCTGTCATTTATTCACCGATCTCATTTTATACGTAGATGAAGTGTAGAGCTGCGAAATGCACTGGAATCCATGTTCCGAAAAGATGTGTACTGAATTGTTAACTCACAGTTATCACTAGAACGCCTGGGCTTTGAGATATCTTGAATGCCCTCGGCGCGTGATTTTGACGGTTAATGTATTTAAAGATTTATTCTCGCACATTGAGGAATTAGATTATTCAAAAAAGTGAAAAATTGATTAACATTTTCTTGAGTTATTATACTAATTACAATAAATAAAACACTACAATAAATACAACTGCAGTAAATATAAAAACTCTGGAGAACAAAATTTATACATATGTAAAGACTCCCTACCGCAAAGGTCGCGTATTCCAAAGATTTCAGAGATTCAACAGATGTCATAGGTTTGTTTTAGATTATTTGCTCTGGAACCCTCACATGATGTGGTATCTTGTCTTTCGTACCTTAACCTGGTTTCCTTTTTGCAAACTAAGCATAAGAAAATACCATTTCCTCTGCTCGTTCGGAAACATTTTTCCGTTTTTGTCTCCAGAGCCTCCCTATAAATTAACCACATATTTATTAGTTCTAAACCCAAGAAGTTAGAAAACAATAGCATTGACCATCTCATGCGTCATACATATTTTATGCTATGTTTACATCACTTTTCCCGCTTATCTCCCTCAAAAGTCACAATTTTTAACTTACGTTAAATAAATAAAAACATTGAATTTTGTGTTTTAATACACATACAGCTTTTTTTCAGAAAGCGTTTCTAAGTGAATGATACCGATGGGTACATTTGCTTACATGTAGATGACCATCATAATATTTTTTTATTAGTGAATGTGATGCTTGCTTATCATTTTCGGTCACAAAGCAATTGTCACTTTCTGAATTATCATCGAAGATGTTCCGAAACCACCCGAGAATTTTCTCGGCGTATAAGCCACCCATATTTCTGAATCGTGGTGTAAAGCACATCAGCAGAATAAATAAATGTTTTTATGCCATACGAAGCAAAGAGGTAGCATATATTTCTGAATGCTTCTCACTCATTTGTTATGTTTCATCGCACAAGATGTACAATGATAATGACTTGATTTACTGTTGTGACGTCAAATATCAACACTTCAGAGAAGTCGAACTCTACAGGAAATATTTTTCATCGATGCGCGATTTTTCGGAAGTATTAAAGATACACAGATTGACGAGAGAAGCACGTTTCGGCAGTTTGATAGTCGTTAATTTGACGGCTCTTGGACGCTTAACATAATTTATACAATAAAACATCTTAGATTCAATGAAATTCTACGAAAATTTTACAAATTTTATTACTTTGTAATAAGTAATGAGATCTCAGTATCCTACTGCTCATTGTTCGGAATAAAACTTATAGTTAAATACAACGTAGCTGTCAAAATAACGGCGTCAAGCGTTCTAGGGTTAAAACCAACAAAAAAACAACAAAGAGGTATAGTTTTCTTTATAAAAGTTCAACAATTCAGCTTTGCTTTTGCTAACAACGTTGATACAACATTACGTCTATTCCAAAGTTGTATTTTCTCTATTACATCCAGTTGCTTTTTTTATGATGTACTTCGCAGGTCTAAAGAATTGTGAGGAAATGCACAAACGTGACCGGGCATAATACTTTTGCGTCACCTTGCTTCCTAAGAGGACTGACAAGGGCACGTGAGCCTCGGTGAAGAACGACATACTGCTTACGCATCAGGATGCCCCAAGGTATACAAGTGTTTTAAAGGAAAAAGGGGACCTGTCTAGAATAACAATGAAGGTGCTATTGCTGCTCCTTATCGAGACTGTCTTTTATCTCCTGTTTTAGTAAAACTATTAATCTACCAGTTATTTTTACAATGCTATGGATTATTAAATTTCGAACTATTTTGCATTCTGTCGTAGGATGTCATTTTTTCTTCACCCTCTCCTTTCAACAATACTAAAGTTGGATTGGTTAAAATAATGAATTGGTTATTATTGTATAAAACAATAATACTGGTTGATTCAAATCACGTAGAAATTATTGGTACATTGAACAATGCATCTTTAAACTTATTATTATCATCAACGAGCTTGATACGTTATTTTGATATCTGATTGTTTTAACGCAGATGCCTGTTTAATGAAATAATGGGATCACTTTTCGATCTTCGCAGAAGACGGTCAATGATTAACGACCGTCGGTCACGTTATGTCTTCTAAGATATCGGCAAACTGTTTGATTAACCACGCTTATTAGGGACCATCTTTCTTTCGGTGCCGATTAGCCTTCGGTTGTTTGGAAAATCAACATTTGTAGTGAGACATGGATTTTAGGAATTACTATTTCCGCGAAGGAAACAAAATTAGTAGGGAATTTATTTTTGCTGATTGGAAACACGTTTGCAGGTTGATGTAGTAGAATAATATTGCACAGCGGTTACAAATAACACGAGAAAGTATGTGCTATTGTAGCACCATCTATTTATACTTAAAATGATGCTGATGTAGGCGAAGATCCTTGAATAATAAAATATTACTAGCCTGCAGCAATAAAAATGGCATTTAACAAAACCACACAAAATAGTTTTTCATTAAGTGTCACTTACACTTCTCAAGAAAAGCGTTCATATAACACATACTAATCATATCCATATTTCATATAATTAATTAAACATTTTAAGAAGATGTCACGAATACTGCAATATCATAGAATAGTACAGATATACAGTAGAACATTTCCTAAATACCAATAACATAAAAAATTCTGTTCCATAATGCAACACGTCAATAGCAAATATTTAATAGCGGGCAGTCTCTTCCTTAGAGCCTTGTTGTCGCACGACGTCATCTGTGTCGCAAGCAGTTGCTCATTGTATGCGAGAATTCAGTCGGTTCACGCATATGAGAATAGCCCGAATATCACAAGAAAGTATTTGCTCTTTTGAATCAAAATTGAATCTGTTTCATTGTTTTTGGATTTCCCCCCAAGTTTCTGAGTATCTTTCGAAACTATAGACATCTCTCACACGGCCGGACATAGTTTTCTTCCAATTTCTGCGCGTATAAGAACTTAGTTTCAGATATGTTTCTGTATTTTTTTTCGAATCCTGGGTATTTAACAAAACCATAGACAAATCTCAAAAGGCCGAAGGTTATGGAGTTTTCCTGAACTTTTTGCAAGCATTGGATATTAATAATATAGGTCTGTAGCAAAGATATTGAACTGTTATACTGCTGAACAAAACCACAAAAATTGGTTTTCCAAAAGTAGCATGCACACTACTCAAGAACAAATCAAAAGGGTACACGAAGTATGAGACTAGGTGGAATAACAATCAAATATTTACCTTTTTAGTCAAAATCAAAACTATTTCGATGATTTAGTTGGCGGTCGAGCAAAAATGTCGCTGAACAACACCACACAAAATGATTTTTTGCAAAATTAGCACGCTCACTGCTAAAAAAAGAAATAAAATACTTTTATAACACTAAAATGTAGTAAATTTTAATAGCCAATAGCGATAACAGCATAGAATTTAAATAGTACAACAGAGCTTTACATAGCAAATATATATATATATATATATATATATATATATATATATATATATATATATATATATATATATATATATACAGCTGTAATTCCATAACTCAATATGCGAATGGCAAATATTTAATAGGGGCTGGCTCTTCTTCGAAGCCAAGCTGACACGACGTCAGCTTTGTCGTAAGCAATGATGCACTGGGTGTGAGAATTATGACGGTACGTGCAGTATGAGAATAACCGCAATTGTGTAATCAAATTTTTGCAAGTTTTAAGAGAAAAAAAAAGAATGTTTCATTGTTTTTAGATTTATTATGAGTTTCTGAATATGAAGCAAAGCACTCTCACGTGATCATAGGCTGCTTAGTTTTATCTTAGTTCCTGCGAGCATTCGAAATTATTAATATAGGCTTTACTCTATGCAATGAGATGCAAACCACCAGTAGCCTAAATATACACCGCGCAGTATCCTGAACGATATTTCGTTTATTTGCATTTTTCAGACAAAATTTAAATTGTTTCATTATTTTATATTTTCTCCCGAGGTCTTGGATATTTACAAAACCATTGACACCTTCCACATGGCCTCGAGCTACTTATTTTTCGGGCACGAAATTTATAATCCTAAAATTTTATTTTGTAATAATAAATACTGTCGATTCCGGTTATAGTGATCTTGAATATAGTGAACTAAAATCACTAGTCCTGCTTCACTTACATTATAAATAAGCATAAGAAGATTCGGTTCTAGTGAACCTGAACCTCGGCTTTAGTGAACGTAGTCTTGGAAATTAATTGGATCTTTTATGTTATTAGGCGATTAAAAGGGCCTTCGGAGAGATGGACGTTATCCAACTATGCAAGAGGCTTTGAAAGGTGGCATGACTGTATTACGATTCTTAGAGACAGACGACAATGGAGAATTAAGTATGAAGAGAGCACGAACTCTGGAGAAGGGTCTAGAGTAATTACTAATGAAAAATGTAGGGTGCAAACAATTGAAAATAATTGATTTTTAAGTACAAATAAAGATATATAATTTTCAGCCCGTGATGTTAATGAATTTAGCCGTATGTCTATATTAATAAAATCAATCATTTTGGAGAATTTCCATTTAATTTTGACATCATCGGATGTAGTGAACCTCTTATATAATGATCCAAACATGTTAGTCCCCAGAAGTTCACTATAACCGAAGTCGACCATCGCTCCGCGGACGATGAAATATTTCAACTGTTTTTCTTTCCTCCTCCCCTTGCAGTTCAAAATAAATTATCCAGTGAGGAAATAGTGGCGTTGAAATCAAATAGCACTAGGAGAAAGTAGGAAGTTGCAGTGGGGAGGAAGATCTGGTAAGAGTGTGTGAAATTGGAACGGCTTTATAAATACACAAAAATTTAACATTTATTAAATCTTTTGTCCATTATAATTGTGATTATTTTGTGATTTTGAAATATGAATCTGCTTGTAAAAGCTCACAACTAGTAGAAAGAGGCTTATAATTTATTTTAAAAACTTAATAATTGGATGCAATTCACTTAATTACTTTCATTAAAACAGTTCTTTGAATAATGAAACTAAAATGAGAGATGAAATTAAAATACAAAATTGAATACAGTAGTACTTGAACTAATCACTGATGAGCCAGTGAAGGAAAGTCGCAGGAAAATTCCTAGGAGGAAATAATATTTATTTATGCATCAATGGCGTTGTAAGGGTTCTAAGGATCGAGGACTTTTTTACGCCGGGAAATCTTCTTTTTGCGCT
Organism: Teleogryllus occipitalis; assembly: GCA_011170035.1. Classification (NCBI taxonomy): domain Eukaryota; kingdom Metazoa; phylum Arthropoda; class Insecta; order Orthoptera; family Gryllidae; genus Teleogryllus; species Teleogryllus occipitalis. The sequence continues at coordinate 359,156 of BLKR01000556.1, forward strand.
CGGTATATACAAGATTTCATTTTTTTACCTAATTTTAATGATTCAGTTTTACTTATTTACTAATTAACTAGATGTTCACGTTATTCGGTTTGTCTTTTCATAATTCCCTCCCATAATTCCCTTTCATTTATTTTCTCTCATAATTCTCCGAACATGTAGCATCATTCAACTGTTTTCATATTTCACTCGTAACCACGATCCTCTCGATCCAGATAAGTTATGCGGTGTATATCGAGCTCCATATCGAAGGCAGTAACATGCAATATACTTATCATTAAAAAATTGAATTTGTTTTTAGAGTCCTAATTGAGTATTTAATATACTGCCATGAATCTCATTCCGCACGTTGTGACTGATAAAATTTGCGAAAGAATCCGCAGAAGCGTTCAGTGAATCGAGGGAAAGTTGCCCCAGGTAAGAGATTCCGGTAGCGGCGGCGCTCGCAATGAAAGGGGCGACAGCGAATGCTGGCCGGGGTGGAGGAATCTCCTTTTTGCAGGAAGCCCTCGAGCACCGCGTGTTGGGCGGCACCCGATAGGTTACTGGCGGCTAGTTTTCCATAGAATTCAGAGCTTCCGCCCATGGTTTCCGCCCTGGGTATAGATATTTTCCCCTTGACTTCCGTGTTTATTGTGCGACGAAAGGCTTCGAATTCTACCAACCCCAGGTCTCGAAACTGGAGGACATTAAGTATCTATTCTCGTGAGTGGTTCGTGACGTACACCATTGGGACGTGAATCCCCCCAGGAAAGTCTGAAAGAAGGAGATGAAACAAATGAAAGCGTGCGTGTCATTCATACATTGCATCTCATGAATTTACATTATGTACTCTTTATAAACTGAAAATCGAAGTTTCGGGAATTAATAAGCTCTCTCACAAAATGAAGATTTAGATTCGTAACCCCTTTTCTTATGTTTTGATCCAAGTCCATTACCCTTAATTCGACGAGATACTTATTTTTAATGGTAGATTAATGTAAAAGGTGGCGGAGCTCGACATTCGCCCCCAAATAATAATAATAATAATAATAATAATAATAATAATAATAATAATAATAATAATAATAATAATAATAATAATAATAATAATTAAAAACCGCCCGCGACCCACCGGTGATAACGCCAAGCAGGCGTGAAGGGATGAACGCTCGATCGCATTCTGCAACACGTTGACTCTGGTTGAGCGCTGGCGACCGTTCATCCCTTCACTGGACACCGCCGCTGCCGAAATCCATTACCTGGGGCAACATTCCCTTCTTTAAATGAATGCGTCTGCGTATTCTTTAACAAATTCTAGCATTCATTCATAGGGAGTGGATATTTTTTTCAATGTTACAACACAGTGAAAATGAGTTCCATTTTCTTCTCGGCGAATCTGTACCTATCCTTTACTAGCTGATCTAGAATGAGGAAACGCACTACTCGATTGAATTAGTATGTAAAATAATTTTCTCACTAATTAGTGAAAAGTAGTTCCTTTGAAAAAAATGTGACTTAGTATAATAAATTCACACCGTAGTATATTAGTTTATTTTTATTTTCATTCATTCATTATGTTCTATTCTGTAAATTATATTAGATTTCCACTAGCGATCCCCCGTCCAAATCCGAGAGAAGAATCAACATATTGTAACTTTAATGTATAAAATTGTAAATCCCCTGACGTAGGTGTCCCGCAATAGGGTTGTTAAAGAAGAGGGCGGAGGAAACGGGTAGTGCCTAGGGGCCTTCAATCTTCCCCTGCCCGGCTGCCGCTTGCAAGCCACTTTTATTTGAGATTTTCAAAATAAACAATATATTGTAGTTCCTTCATCCAAAGATTTATGTTATATAATTGTCAAAGTAATTATGTTAAAGTCACCAATCATATATTTTTTAAATATATTATTATATAATTTATTTTCTTAAATACGAGTACATTTTTAGGAGTTATTCGAATATTTTTATGAGTTATGCATACATTCCTATTCATATTTGCAAAATAAAATCAGAAATTTAAAGGCAACATCTTGTATAAATATTATTGTTAATTTTATTATTTTTTTGTATATTCATTTAGGCGACCTTCACGCACTCTTTCCTCTTCTCCATTGCAATTTCTTCTTGGCTTGTATGGCTTCGACGCTATTTTCTCCGTGCTAATGTTGGTGCATGGTTACCCAGTGAATGCAAAAGGTGAGCGTGATGCTAGAAAAGGTAGATTAGTGGGTTCGAAAGCTTCCTGGATGTCCAGACTTCACTGAATGTGCTACGAGCGGCCGACGGGGAATGACGGGTGCTCCCCCTCCCCCCGGGCCGGCTGGCTTCCGGGATTGACAACGGCGCGCACGGCAAGCGCCTTCCCATTCTGACTCCGTGCGCTCGCCAGGTAGCACCCCGAACGTCGGTCGACTGGTTTTGCTAAATGCAGAGCTCTAATAAGAAGACTAAGCTCGTCTTCAGGCCCCCATTAAATAGGGACCCCAATATTTCTTTAAACAAAATGATTATATCAAGGTATGTGCAAATAATTTTCTACTTTAATAAATATATATTTTTTCCAACATTCTAAGAGTAATTTTCATTGACTATTACACCATATTTGTTTAGAGGGAATTTTTGTCCGTTTTCGAATATGGCATTTTTAATTGCATTGTGTGTTTTCTGACTCTCACGATTACTAATGGTTGACAGGATGTTCATGTTTTGAATTAGAAACGAAAAGTTCTAGATGAGTTTACGTTCTTAAGAAGACATTACATTCCTTATCTTGTTTATGCATTGCATATGACATTTTGCCCCGAGAAAGTTCCATTCTATAGTTTCGTTGATTTGTTTTGATTCATAATATTTTGTAAATATATGATATATTTTCAGGCCATGATACATTTTCCAAATAGTACGTGACATGGTTGCGTTCTTTCTTATCTTCGTATTTCCAATTTTTCATCGAATGTTAGTTTTTACAACAGTAATCTAATTCAAGGAAGTTATTCATGCAAGTTTTATAAATGAATCCTTGACTTTGAGATACTGTAATTCATGATGGGAAAGAAAGAAAAACGAAGCAGCTCTGAGAGAAATAACATTATTTTTTCTAATCAATAATCACAGTAACTATTCTTAAATGTAGTGCACATTGTCAATGTCAAGGTTTAAACTGGTGTGAGAATGTTAGTTTATGTCGCTTTCGTTCACTTCATTTCCTTGTCATCTTTCCTTATTTTGCTGCACGTGTTCGAGATGAGTTATGTCCGTCATAATTTAAATGTCAAACTTATTCTTGGAATTAATCAATCGAATTGCATATTTACCCTTTCATTGCAATACTTTTATATAAATGTGTTTTAACAGCGAAATTAAAGAATAAAATTCCAAAATTAGACCTTCGGCAAACGTCCAAACGTCTCGTCGATTCAACAAAAACACAAGGTCAAACACAATGTCACATGATGCAGAATGATGCTTCCATGAAAAATTACAATACATGCGGATCTGAAAGTCGTCTCCAATGACATGAATGAGCCCTTTACAATACAAGAAAGGTATCGACTTGCCAATAGATTTCATTTATATGCCAGTTTTTAAAGCATGAAATTTCCTGCTTCCAACGTAGTTTCGAAAGAGTGAGAGACAAAAACGAATTTTCGACATCAGGTTAAATTATTGTCGGATAGGGCTGTGCCTGTCGAAATGCCGCAACTATGCAAGCATAATTTGAGAACCTGTTTCTGTAATAGAGGTGCCAGTGGTTTTGTTTGTAGTAATGCAGCCGAGATAGAGGGTTTTGAACTTTTTGCTCCAATAAAATGCAATAGAATTACAATGGCCTCGACGGATCTTTTCTAAATTCTAGTTTTGGAAAGTTTTGCAATTGATCAGTGCTCACATAGTATTGTTGCTTCAATATTACGAAGTTACGATTTGCAACGCTTATTAGAACGTCTGGTCCATGTAATAAGGTGGGTTTAAGAACTTATTACCTAAATTATATGAGGGTTAGTTACGTCTTTGGCCATAAAAAATTTGTAGTAGCCTTTGCTCGAAAAAAATTCCTATGCGAAAAAATTAATTAATTTTTTACATTCTCATTTGGGCGGTGATTTCATTGCTACTTCATTTTTCCACCGAACTGAAAAAAATTGATACTTATTTCTTGTCCTTTACAACACATCCCAAATTCAGCAAAAGTGATGCATGCGTCGTTATGAGAAGAATTAGGAGATTGGTCAGTTGGTGCACAAGAAAAGCGACCCCAAAATGACCAATGAAAAGTGTCTCAAAATTTTCATTTTACTGGGGAAAGGTTGTATCGTGAGAGCTCTTGTTATTTCCTGACCAAAGAAAATCTTTCTCTGACTACCGTCTCTCTTCTGAACTGTCTTCTTGAATTTTTCCGGAGAAAAATAGACTATTTTCTATTAATGTGATGATTTATGAGATGTGTGCCTTTTCTTGTGCATCGACATTATATAGTTCACGGGATATAATATTCACAGAAAACGCAAAATGAAGCTACGAGATACGCGTTTTTAGTTTCCGCTGACTACTAAAATACATAAATCATAGGATTAATAATTGATGGGTTAAAGTGTAAAACATTTAACAAAATGCTTCATAGGAATTCTGTCAATAATAACCATTATTTCACCAATGTTATGAAATATTTATAACCAACGTGATTAAATAATTCTATCTCAAAATTCGTCGAGTTGGTCTTTATTACAACCCAAGAACAATATGATTCAGAGAACTTCTGCTGAAGAAAGGCCCAGGCGTCATAGGATAAAGCTCTTCCCGCCAGAAGGTAGGAAGTAAGATAAGGAGGCCGTAGATGGGGAGGAAGTGGAAGGACCCCGGCCGAGGTCGTGAGGCAGCCGTTGAGAGCGCGTCTCGCGACGGGAAGCCCGGGAAAACCGCCAGCTTAGCCACTGGCTGCGGGACCTACGACACCGGCCTGTGCAGTGGGCTGATACACTGAAACAGCGGCCAAAATACATTTTCAAAACTATCCAATACAAATGATTCCGTTCTTGTCCCTGTCGTAACGATACGACTCCGAAGTCGCGAGATCAGTGACGAACGAAACGAAGAACGAGGGTGTTCTCTTTTGTAGTTAAAAATGAGAATGGGGCATTTCAGTTGATTAAAAAAATTATTTTGGCGTAAAACGTTTGGAAATTACGCGGTGGATAGCTTCAAGAACGTTTGAAGTTGTTCATCTACTCAAAGATGTTTACGTAACAAGTAGCGCAAAGGCGGAAGACTTCTTGAAATTGGACACGCGTAGCGAAGCGTCATCTCGCCTTAAGTTTGAAGTTATAAATATGTCACCGTTGCGCTCGCGGGTTCGTGTTGTTCGCGGGTTCGTGTCGTTTGCCGTATACACGCGGAACTGTGCCAATTCCTTTGCGTTCGTTACGTTCCTTCCTTAGGGAAGGAGAGCCCATAATTCAAACCCATAAAGAAAAGTATTCAATGCTTCGTTGTTTGTTTGCACATATTTTGGTCGTCATTGTGCTGGGGCACACTGAGGAAACAAGAGATCTGAGGCAGTAGATTGACGGCGTTTCCTTGTTTCAAACAAAAATTCCGCTCCCTGAATATATAAACAGGATTAATTTCTCCAAGGAACAGAAACAACTTATAGCGGTTAATTTGAATTTGACGTAATTTTTTATTTGTTTTGAATTTCAAAAAACGTTTGGGGACCCAATTAAGTCGGGGTCAAAGGCAAATTGCCCCTACTCTCCTCCTTTCTGGTCGTCACTATTATTGTGAATGTAGAACACTAATACACACGGGTAATTTGTAAGATGACAGATGGAAAAATATTTTCCGATTTGGAAAAAAACATTTATCATTCATTGTTAATGTTGTAAATGCGTACTATGTCTCGCTTCGACCACGAATTAGTTTAGCCGTTCTGCCCCGCTCACATCGTGCCAATAATATTTACCGAACTGTAGCGTGATAAAATCGATGCTCCTACGCATTGTGATCAGTGAACAGTTTATCTTGTGACTGTAGTCAAACTTCTCAAAGTAGTAAATACACAATTATTGCTACAATTTACGGATGCTTTGATCTCGGACTGAGTATCATCGCTGCTCTACTAGTGGCTAACAAAAGCAATATTTCAGATAAAATTTCTTCATGGCCGGTTATATAGCCTTCGCATCACCTACTAACCCACCAGCTGGAATAGTAACGAATGTTTCAACAGTAGCAGTGGCAGTGAATTTTACCCGCTCATGATCGGTAGGCACGCTGTCTGGCCATCCAACATTGATCAAAAAGTCCAACTATAAGTGCAAACGCAGCAGGTACAGCAATAATCATCTGACAGTAAAAAAAGCTAGTTGATAATGCATGAGGTAAGTGACTACGGCCTGCAAGACAATGTATTGCAAAAGTGTGACCCATGTCAGCCATTAAAAATATCATGCAAAAATACTACCCCAGTGGAAAATAGTAAGATTGAAGAAAAGATAACTCGCAGAAAAACCACCTTTTCGGAATTCGCTAGCAAATTCAGTCCGTGTCGTTACTTGCCTCTGCATAATCGTTGACCAGGAAGTACTAGGACTCGAGTACTGACGGTGGGGAATTTTCGACACTACCTAGATAGATCGAACTTAACCACTATCTGGAGGTTAATTTTATCGGTAAGCTGCTCTGATCAGTATTTTTTGAGGTTTCTCCCATCACAACCAGTCGAACGCTGGAGCTGTAAGCTAACAAATAAGCCCCTGGACCGCGCGATGATTCCTTTCTTATCTTTGACTTCTCCCTCTCTTTCTCTCTCTCTCTCTCTTTCTCTTTCTCTTTCTCTTTCTCTTTCTCTTTCTCTTTCTCTTTCTCTTTCTCTTTCTCTTTCTCTTTCTCTTTCTCTTTCTCTTTCTCTTCCTCTTTCTCTTTCTCTTTCTCTTTCTCTTTCTCTTTCTCTTTCTCTTTCTCTTTCTCTTTCTCTTCCTCTTTCTCTCACTCACTCACATTTCTATCAAACGTCGACTACCAGACTTTTACGTGAGATCTGTCAGAAGCACTTAGAATATGTCCCGGCGGAACCGGTCTTCTGCGGGATATGCCTGGTGGGGGATCCCTCAAACCGACGTGTAGGTCGTATCGGTCGGTACCGTATCATCCCACAGAAAAAATATTTGCTCAATCCTAAGAAATTATGACGAAGCAAATATACTATATTTACATTCTAATTAACGTACTGGGCTCAGTTATCTTTAAGTCAAATTAAGATAATGAGAAATGATAAAGATCGCGTGCGGTATGTGCTGCATATGGTACTGCTCCTGCAACCCCTAAATATTGTCAGGAAACCATGAATAAAACCGGTTTGAGTAGCCCGCATCTGAAACTATCACTGGTGGTTGGTTTCAGACCACCAAAGAAGCTGGTGTTGGAAATCTGGTGGGGAATGGAGCTTAAATCATTCCGCTCAACGAACTTTAGTTGTGTATTTCGTTTCATTGAAATATTTTTGTCCGCTTTTTGTCCGCCACACCATAGTGTACCGGCGCGGAGTCCGGGGCAGGAGGCAGCGAACACTTGTGTCCATTCCACCGCATGGGTTTCGCCCGATTTTCCCGGACGGGCATTTTATGGGTGAGGGGCGTTCTCGCCCAGCTGGCAGCTCTTCCGGCCGGACAGGCCAGCCGGCCGACCGCAGCGCATGGGCGATGAGCAACGAGGCGACGCAACACTTGCAATTTCCAACGTGATATTACCTGCGTCAGTGACTGGTTGACGATGTCTTTCGAATTATTTTTTTTTCATTCTTTTTCGTCACTTTGAACCTTGTGTAACGGGGAACACCTGCCATTCAAGCCTGTTTATTTACAAGTGAAACGCACATAATGTCAATATTTAAGGTTTTTAATGTACTTTATTGTATTTAATGTATTATATTATTAATGTACAATATTTAAGGTACTTAGTTAAGTCCCGAATTTTTTAGTTGTTTTGATTAGTGAAATCGATGAAGTTCTGAATCTGTCTTTTGTTTTTTATTTCAAAATTATCAGTTATTTGATTTTTAAATCCCAAACTGAAAATATTCAGGAAAAATGGCCTGATTTTTGTTTCTTAAATGCAATGTTGAACATTAAAGAATCTGTTAAAACCTAGGTTTTGTCTCATAAAAATATATCAATTATTTGTATTTAAATGAATCAATTTTTTTACAACACGCGGTTTTTTGGGCTTAGTGGGTTTCACTGATGAAGTAGTGCGTGTATTCGAAATCATATATTTTAGGAACCCGTGAGGGAAAATTTTGAGGAAAAAATCACTTCTACAGTCATCACTGAGGTTACAACTGTGACTGTAATTCAGAATAGTGAATTAAGAGTTATGAAAAGATGATTAATAATAATTTTTTATTTTACCCAATAGGCCTACATTATTACATAATTGAGTTTAAATTATTTCAATTTTTATACATAGCTTTCAAAACGCGCTCAAACACGCGTTATTCGAACGTCGAGGGACTTCCTTATTTCCCAGAAAACTGAAAATGGTTTGACTGCTTTTCAATACATTCGTTTACGAATAATCTTTTACGTTTATTTTGCCGTCAGTAACAAAATGTTTTACTCTATATACGGGATGCCTTGAGAATTATGTTAGTGAAATTTTGTAACCCTAGACGTTATCGCCGTATTTCTTCACTTATCTATCAATATTTCAATTATAGTGAATTTAGTTGCCACGTCATAAGATATGGAAATAAATCACAAATCTAGCATATCACCAAAAGCAAAATCTTTCACAACCGAAGGTCGTTCGTCGTCATTCACTGATTGAAATAATATCATTTCCTTCCTACTTCTTGAAACAACGTTTTCACCTACGTGCCAACTAAGTATTCGTACTATTCCATTTGTATCGAAAGCGCTGTTATATCTTAACTAAAATGTTTCAAAATGTATAAAAACTTTCAATTTCTCCCTTACAAACAAATATGTCGATTGTTTGCTTTTGAAAACCACAGAGCCAATCAACAACACGGTGTACAGTCCTAGCCGGAACAGGTGTTTCTGGGTCACAAACTAGTCTAGTTGATGTAGTAGTGTAACATTTGCTTCTCACAAGCACAAAAAACATATTTTTATTTAAATTACATTTAATGTTATTAACGTAATTCCCAGATTTGGAATCCTCTACAGAACAGTTTTCCAATATCTGGAGGGTCACCAAGAACATAAGTTTCTAATTTTGACAATGGTGTCGAATGGGCACACCAATTTCAAGTGAACACACAACTTGCATACACACACATATGTAGATATATATAGATGAATAGGGCGGTAGCTCAGTGCATCAACTGATGTCACTGCAGCGCCTCTGACCGGGAGGTCCTAGGTTCGAGTCCTGACGGAGGCAGGATTTTCGACACTGGCTTTTCAGCTAGGTTGAATTCAATCGCTGTTTGGAGGAGAATTATAGTGGCCGGCTGCTCTGATCGGCAGTTTTCCATGGTTTCTCCGATCAACACCAGGCGAATGCCGGAGCAGTACCCTAACAAACGGGCCACGGACTGCGCGCGATCTGTCTTTCCTCTTCCTTGTCATATCCTCTCCCCTAACACACACACTTACACTAACATGCACTACACTACCACATATTCCGGGAGATCGGTCGAGAGCTTAGAGCTTGTCCCGGCTGGGGCGGTGCCCCGCTGGTGGGAGAGTCCTGGTTAGGGGGAAACCCCACTAGAATTCTAGAGGCCGGCTGCTCGGATCCGTTGTTTTCTATGGTTTTTCCGATCAATACCAGGCGAATGCCAGACCACTACCCTACCAAATTGGCCACGGACCGCGCGCGATCTTTCCTTCCTATTCCTTGTCCTATCCTCTCCCATACACGTACACTAACATGCACTACACTACCACTTATTCCGGGAGACCGGTCGGGAGCTTAGAGCTTGTCCCGGCAGAGGCGGTGCCCCGCTGGTGGGAGAGTCCTTGTTAGGGGGAAACCCCGCTAGCCGACGGTAGGTCTGCGCCGGATCTCGCCATCCAGCGGGGAAAGATCACCGCCATCTCCCGCGAATAAAACAAGCACTACACTAACGGGACTAATGACCAAAGCAGTTGACGCGCCCGGAAACACGAAAAAATCAATCAATCAATCAATCAATCAATATGGCCAGAATTCCATTTTGAATGGCTACATACATTTTTTATTTATATTCATTTGAAAATGCTGTGTTCTTGCCACATAGTTATCAACTTTGGAAACACATTTTTTTATAAGATTCTAGATATTGGAATACTGTATGCTTTAGAAAAGCTTCCCTATTTCGTAACCGAAACATTTATAAAATATTTAAAAACTTAATTTTTATTGAATGTTTGTTTTTCGATACGTAAATTGTCTCTAAAGATTTTGGTCATATATCCAATACTAATTATTGTTTGCTATGGAAACGAAATTTATTTTGCACTTACCGTGACAAATTAATGTATCAGTGTGCTATTTATTTTAAACTTTTATTTACAATATGATCATACATGAGAATAATAAGTAAATTTAATTACTTCTTCTGTTAGATGTAGAGTCACAAGGACGAGATACTGAACACCAAGCTCAGTTTCTGGTAATACTTCCCATTTAGTTGAACTCGAGGTCTGTTACCATAGAGTATGTTTGGTATGTGACTCATTAGTAACTTTTCGTTAATACAAGTGACACTTCAGCGAACAGTAGTAATTAAACATTTCTATATTTCTATAAATTCAGGAGCTTGCATTTTGAGATAAATCTTTTTCTTGAAACAAGAAGAGAAAAAGACGAAAAAGAGGTAAAGGGAAATGCGAAAAAGTGGCAAGAAAGGAAGAAGAGGAAGGAGTTCGAAGTCGAAGACGTACCATAACTCTGTTCACAGACATGGTGTCTAGAGGGAACGGGTTTCCTGCATGCGGCTGGCCTTGGCTGATGCAATGCTTCGGGTTTCCAGGAGCGGCACGCAGCGCAGCCTTGACCGTGCGTGAAAGTGAGTGCAGGTGTGGTCTGTCGCCGGCGGCGGCGACGGGTGCTCTGGTTCTGCATGTTTTTTGTGAGCTCTTTGTCCGCTGGGAGCGGAACGTTCCTGGAGTCAAGCTGATACGTGATTTCGTGTATTAATTACAGTAAACATTTCTGGAGGACTATCATATCATTTAAATCTCACTGACCTTGATGAGTGCAGGGTCTGACATAATACGACATGCATTATAATTTTGTCTCCTAAGTAAACAAGGAACGGGAAAAATGAATCCTTTCCAAGTTTTCAGATGCGTATCTTCAGATTTCGTCTTTTAAAAATTATGCATCTTTTCTCCCTTTAAAACATCACAGATTGCTTTCATTATATTGGGCATTAGGTTGCCACAAGATTCCACATGAAAGCCTTTTCTTAGTATCGATTCTTTCTTGTGACTAATAATACTCCTAATTTACCTGTAAACATGTCTTTTATGCACATACTGCCGCTGAGAGTTAGGAATACAAGTTTTAAGTATTAAAACATTTTTTGCCCACTATTTTAATTTCTCTAAAGATTGGTTTTCAATTAATGCCTTCTTACTGAACTAAGTAAACTACTAAAATTATGCTCTTTGGATAAAAGTAAGTTGCAAATAATGTGCGCACGGTAAACCTGTCACGTTTAATCTCGATTTAAAATTATCTCGTAAATATCATATATACACAGTGTGTAATAAATTATCTCGACACACATTTCCTATTAAAAAATTAGTTATGTATTTCCGTTGCATATCTTTTGTTCCACTGGAAAAACTACATAAAATTTACTGTTCATTATTTCAAAGTCACATAATTTTGTTTGTTATTAATTTATTAGATGATATCATATTAAAGATCTTCGGTGTCAAAAACGAATAGTTCTTAATATTTTACACAGAAATATAACTTTGTTAATTACAATCACGGTGTATTCAAATGTCACAGAAAATATTTCTTGCAACCTCGCATTCTTCTTCAAAAAATAAAATTAAATATTTCACGGAAAAGCAATTCTTGGATAACACAAGGGATTAGAAAATAATGTAAAAACAAAAGAATTCTTTCTATCATTTCTAAACATAACGTATCTCAAGATTTCCTCCTACACTTAAAAAGAAGAATCATTTTTAAGAAAATTCTTAAGGCAGGGTTAAATCGTGAAACATGATATTTTGAACTCAAATACTAAAACAAAAGGAAAGTGGAATATAGTAAAAAATTCGACCAAATCAACTAGAAATCTTGTAGAGAATTTTTTTTAAAAGATGAAGATAGAAACGTGAACCATTCGGCAACAGTGACTAGTCTCTTTAACCAACACTTTCCGAGAATTGCTGGCGATATCACTAAGGATCTTCAGCCATAAAATTCAACATTAGATGTTTCCCCAAAATTTTTAGACACGATATTCGTTTCCTATACTTCTTCCTAAGAAATTGTTAAAATAATCGGTAAAATCAAAAATAAATATTCGGCCAATTTAGATGGATTTCCGGATCGTTTGTTAAAGACTGGTGGGCCTGCCATTAAACACCCGTTAACTCGCATATTAATGCATCCGTATGCATGAGAATTTTTCCAGATTTTTAAAGATTTGTTCTTAATTAAGATTAACAGCTGTTTTAAGATTTAGCCGCTCTTCAAAAAAGGCAATAAAAATAAAATTCAAAATTATCGGCCAATTTCTCTTGTGTTGTTTTTTTTTCAAAATATTAGAGACTTTTTTACGTAGAATGGAAACCTTTCTCAGTTAACAAGACGCGTTTTCTGATAAAAACATGGATTTCGGAAACCAAAATCTACGGATACAGCCAAATTTTCATTTCTTAAAGATGTTGCCTCATTCATGAATCAAAACGAAGCACAAATTGGAATATTTGTAGATCTTTCAAAAGCATTTGACGTCATTAATCATAACATGTTACTTTCAAAATTACCTTCGTATGATGATACGAATATTCTTTGCAATAAATAAACCGTAAAAAGTACAATATCAGATGTTTTAAATTGGCTCCGTAATCATAAATTAATAGTAAAGAAAACTGTTTCAATGGAGTTTTCCATTTCAAATAAACAATTCTGTATTTCCTTGAAAATGAACGGTGTGCTATTGAGTGATTTTAAGGTAACAAATTTTTTAGGTCTCTCAATTTAGACAAACCGCAAATGGAACGCCTATTTAAATGAATATATCACAAAATTAAGTTCATTATGCTACGCGTTTAGAATTCTTTCAAATTCAGTCAGCCTTTGTACTGCTCGTTGTGTATATTTCGCTAGTGTTAATTCTCGCCAGAGATACGGCATAATATTCTTGGGAAATACATCTGATTGCTCCCAGACTTTTAGATTACAAAAAAGAATTGTACGAATTATAAGCAAATCCCACGTGATTCTTGTTAACCTCTCTTTATTAATCTAGGTACATTACCATTACCTTGTCTGTTTACGAATGGTTTTTTTTATCAAAAATGACTTGCTTAAAAGTGGGAATATATTTTCAGCAAACGCCCATGTCTAAAACTAAAACACTCGACATAGTAATCATATTCATCAAGTGACCGTATCAACAGCTCACTACAAAAAAATCACCTACAATGCATGTACTACATTATTTTACAACACTTTGTCAGATGACATTAAACGATTAAAATCGATACAAATTTTAAGTCTGAAGTAAAATCTTATATGCTGCACAACTGTTTCTATACAATTAGAGACTATACTGTGTATCAAAAAGGAAATTAATATTAATTTTAACAATGATAATGTATTATTTACCATTTGGACTGTACAATTCTAAACAACCTGTATCAAGTATTGTACCTCAGCTTCTGGGTCAATGACCCTCATCTCAATCAAATTTTTTGTTTTTCTGATCCCTTGAGCAAATGTTGAGATAGCATCTTGTTTAGTTTCTGGACGTAAATGTAACTTCTTTTTCTGTGGACGTCTTCTAGAATTCAGTGGGAAATATAATATTTCAAATTATCGTTTTCCATGACGCGGCAAGAAGCATTTCTTTTTTACGAAGGACATGATGAGGGATAAGAGCTCAAATCTACAGTTGATGTACGCTAGAAAATGGATTTGATTACATGGGAGCGAATATTTTGTCAACAATCCTTGCGAAAGCAATTCAACAAAAACAAAAACAACAACCACAACAAAAAACAAAAAATCAATCATTTCTTCTATATTAAAAATTCAACTAGTATATGGCTTATGGTAAGGATCACAGAATTATGAAAACGTGTACAAACTTAATTTCTCTCCATAGCACGTCACACACAGTTTTTAACTCTTTTTGACGTAAATAAATAAATAAACATGTTCTACGCGATTTAGAGTTTCCGCGTATATGTTTTTATCAAATAGGGTTCTTAAGCGGCAAACACAAGGTAAACACGAAGTCAACGACCGTTGGGCATGTGTGACGGAAGACAGGGGCCTGGCACGCAATCTGGTAGGTCTCTCTCACCTCATTAATAACCAGTTTGTGAAGTAGTTTTGAAAGTAAAATATCTTTAAAAAGCTGTTAAAATTTCGTGTATTCATAGTTAATGTAGTGGTGAGGTGACTAATGGAAGAAAGATTTATTTTTGAATATGTCATTTAAATTAGATATGGTTCAAATGCAAGGTGAGACAAATTTTATTCCCATAACCATGACACAAAGAAATAACACTAACTTTTAAACAATAATATATTATACTTTACTCTATTTTTTCACTGTACATCATGAATTTCAATTTGATTCGGACGAGTATAGCCTGAAGCAGAATTTAAGAGAAATACGCTTGTGTTAATGAGGTGCCATTGATATAAATGATTCGATTTGCTTATACTAGTTACACGGTGTACAAAAATTTGAGAATTACTTTCCTCCGCAATACATTCTTTAAAGTGCAACGGGAAATTTTGTAACTGAAAATAGAAGTATTTTAGTGGTGGCAAGTATTCAGAGAAGTTTCTTTAATTTTGTTGCGTGTAGTCAGATAAAGAGTTTGTCGGCCAAGCTCCATATTCAAATATGTTTCAAAATTTAAAAAAATCAAATTTGTTTTAAAAATTCAAATTAATAACATACAACTTATTTAATTATGATTCCTTTATGTTGACCCATTAAACCATTCTTTATTCCATAGTATTGGATAATAAATATATTTAATTCTTTAAAATTAATAAGTTATTTTTCTTTAAATGTAATATACTATTCTAGAAATTTCTTTTCAAACCTGCCACATCTCGAAATTTGCTATTGTTAAACTTTAACTACCCATTGAACACTTCTCGTAATATGTCAAACGACTATTGTGAGAATATTCGAGATGTTCTGTAGTTATACCAATGTTTTAAGATTTCTTGTTGGCGTCCAAATAATATTTTCATTATTTATGGTATCATTACAATATCATGTATAAAATGTTTTAAAATAAACATTTGACTTTTCCGAGAATTCTTCCTTTTGATAATAGAAACTTGCTTGAGTTTTTCATTTTTGTTTCAAAAACCAAAATTGAGGTGATTCAATCTACAATTTTAAATTAAAATGTAATTACTTTACTTCTGTATCATAATAAAAAACAGCAAAGCGTGTCTTTTCCTTTTTATATAAACTACGTTTTGAGCCGTTTAAAATTTATCGTAAAATTTGTTCTTGTTTCCTTGAAATAATCCAAATGTGTATTGGTTAATAATAACGAAGTGATGGTATAATGATAATGGTATTGGTATTAATAACGAAGTGATCATAAATGTCTCTGAGTCTAATTTATTGAACTTCCCAAAGTCACTCATGATCAGAGAGGAACTGTCACGAACAAACTTTACACTGGTATTGCTTCCGTGGAATGAACAGTTTTTTTTAACGTTGTTACTTTTATTAAGAAATTAAATGTATTGCATCTCGCTCCTTTTTTCTACATTTCTACTTAATAATCATTTTGTATTTTTCTGTCTGTTCATTTTGAAGGATTCATTAATATTACAACAAAACGTGTCATTTGGGCTTGCTGATAATTAAGAATCTGGAAGGGCTATTGGGTTAAATTTACCCCAAAATTTCAAAATGCTCTCCAGTAAAATTTCCAGGAAGTCGAGTAGAACCTTGTCATTCTGAGGGCGCGATAACTAAGTGGAACAAGATAAAAAAATTCTAAACAGTTGAAGTTGCGTAAACCTGCAGTTGCTCTGACATTACTTATTGGTTTGTTTTTCTATTCCACTGTCCCATATAGAGGCTAATAAAAACGAGTTTCTTTGTCAGAAGATACTTGTAAGGTGAGAGATTGTTTTTTGCATAGCCTCTGATATATTTGCTCCCACATTTTTCATTCAAAACGTCTTTTAAAACATCAGACAGGTGTGGATACAAACATTAGGGTGAGGGGTGAGCAAAATTCAGATATGATTCATCTTAACTATTTAAAAAAACTAATATTTTTAATTGATCGCTTGAAATAAATAGTGTACTTGTAATAAATAGTGTATCATTTACTTATCTTATTCGATCGTCTTTATATGCTGTTTACTTATGTGTTCGTAGCAGATGAAATAGCTCATCATTATATCCAATGAAATAAAGCTTCTTGCAGTAATTAAAATGGTTTATTATTATATTAGATATAATAAACGGTACTGTCGAAGTCAGTATAATACCGTTAATCAGGCGTTCATTTAGAAAATATCTCAAAATGTTGAAAAGGCGATCTGGCAAGATAAAACGTGATGTTGTAGTCTTCCAACAGGCAATCGGACAAGATAAACGTGTATCACACATAGCTAAAATATCATTATTCTCTAAAATTAATTGTACACAGGTGCTACGGTGCTCGTGAATCATCAATTAACGTGCACAAACAGGCTTCCATCAGCCACTTGTAAAATAGGAAACTATTATTTAACGCCAAAAACAGATGAAAACATTATGTTTGTTTGGGAGAGAAGTGCAATATTGAGACGTTTAAGAAGTACAATAATAAATAAATAAGTATTAAATTTTTTAAATAAATTAATAAATGCTACAGTTGTCTTGCCTCTCTTTATGAAGGATGATAATTTCTAATATCTTAAATGAACGTGATACTAACTAATATCATAGGATTTTCTTAGGTTAAAAACAATTTGCATTCAATTTGTCTCTCACCAAAAGAAAAAAATCCAGCAAGAGTAGTTTATTGCATTTTAAATTTAATTTTTTATCGTTACCTTTCTCTGCACGACTTTAAATACATCTTCAGTAAACAGCTTTGATGAATCGTAAACTATACTGTTCACAATAAAGCCAGTATGTATCACGGCGGGGATGAGATTCCAAGAAAGTCCATCACGTCGTTCGATAATATTTGTGTCTCTAGTGTGTGGTGGCCGCATACCAGATGACTTGATAAACGCGCATTAGAGGAAGATGTATCAGTATATATAGAGGCAGTGATATTTTTCTTGATTCAGTTCTGAGAATGCCTTTCCAAAATTTAATGTTTTCAATTTCACCGTCATAAAATTGTCATAAAATCGACCGAGGATCCATTAATTACAGATAAGGTCCGAAGGTTGTTTGATAACCTGTTTCTAATATTTCGTTGAGAAGGTTGACATTTATCAATTCATGAATGACCTTTTTATCGGAAATGTTTTTTTTATTCCCATTAGCGGTCCTTAAAATAGTTCTTATCAGTCGTATCTTATAATATTCTTCAAAGGACATGCTAAATGCAACATATCTTTGCATGATAATGGCAAACTTGTTGTTTACTAAAAGTTAATTTCCAAAACTGTGACTATTTTGACAGTTTTTTGTTCCGTTAAGTGTTATCGTGTTGACGCGAGGAGGGCGTCACGTTACGTTTTTATTTTGCGATTGTCGAGTGACGTCTGTGCTCGTATCACTCAGTTCAATCTTTATGAGACCTCGATGAGACAACCATATTACGAGGAGTCGTTACTCAGTTTCGAAGAAGACCAGCCTCGTTCTTAGAACTACTCTCCACAGTTAGAGGTCAGCATCTGAGCTAACATTCAGATGCAGAATTCAGGGCAATAATTTAGCAGAACTACTTCACTCTGACTAGTAGATGTTTAGAATGAAATTGTACAATTTCATAACAACATAATTTAGACATTTCTTTTGACGATTTTGAGAAATAGTGTGTATCAAATGTTGATATGAAATAGTCATTAAAGTGATTTGGTTAAGTTGCATCTCACATTCTCTTTATTTATTACGTTACATTATGATTAATAATAAATTTTGTAGCAAGTGATGTACCAATTTCGCAAAATGTGTTTATAATGCAAACAGTAAATAATAAAAATTTTATTAGAGAGAATGAAAAACAAGAATGTTGATGTTAGGAGGCCGAAGGTGTTTGTGGACGTTTCTGAATGTTCGAATATTACGTTTTAATGACATAATCAATATTTAAGAATAATTATACGTGGGAGCAGTGAGGAACAGGACAAATGTATCATGCCGAAAATATTTGTTTATTCGAATATGTATATAAAAACACCAAAAAGAATATATTTTAATGAAATTGGAGAAATTTTTTTAACTTTTAAGAGAAAACTTTTAATCAGGACAATTATGAACTATAATTCCAGATTGCATTCTATCTTCAGCGGAGATCATTTGGAAGATGTTCAATCTCTTAAATAAATTTCGAGACATACATATCTCGGTATTCAGTTAACATATTATTTAATGCATTACATTGAATACTGGCTGGAGGTATATAGTGATACACAAATATTAAATTGACGTGTACCAAATTGCTAACTTACGCTTTACTTGCTAAAAAAATTCTAATTGAAATAATAAAATAAATAAACCTAAATATAATGGACCAATAAACAAATTGATTAGAATACTAAAAAGAAATAATAATATGAGTTGCTTTCAGACGTTGTTCGGAGTTACACCAGGTACCGAATGTGCTTCGGATTCAACAATCTTCTTTCGGAAAGCTGAAAATGAATGTATAAAACAACCAAAAGGAAATCCCCAATGTCCTCTCAGGAGGCATTCAGCGAATTACGCCAGGTGTGGATTTCGGTTTGCGGAGCAAAACATAGGTTTGTATTCCACGAGCGTCAGCATGAGAGCGGGGTGGGTAGGAGGGGGGGGCCGCTGGGCAGCAAGGGCGACCTGACGCAACGCACCGAGGAGTTGCATGGTCCGGGGGGCACCGTGCGCCGCAGGGGGGCTACGAGGCCCCCTCTTGCGCGGGCGACGTGACGTCGCGGCACCGCTTGACCAAAAGCGGGCGCGTCTCCCGCCGCCGCGCCACTCACCGTGTCCAAGGGACTCTCGAAGTGCTGCGAAGACACGTTCATCTCGGCGAAGCAGGCGGCGGCGGCGGCGGTGGCTTCAGACGGCGGAGACGCGCGGCGGAGGCGGAGACTGCGAAGGCGCTGGGGGCTGAGACGGCGGGACCGGTCGCGGCGAGCGTCGGACGGGGTCTGTCGCGGCGGCGGTGGCGGCGGCGGCGTCGCCGGCGCCCGCGGGCCCCGCCGGCCCCGCCGCCCACAGCCCCTTGCCCTGCCCCCTGGCGCGGAGCCACGGCGCCCCCGGGTCAGTCGCGATGCGCCTTATCGTGCCCAGCGCGGGCCGGACGCCCCCGCGGCCCCTCCGAGGCTCACGAGCCGCGCGACACGTCTGCCACTCATTCAAGGCAGAGGCGGATCTAGGTACTCAGGCGCCCGTGGCAAGCACGTAATTAGTGCCCCTGTAAGGAGACTACAAATTAGGGTTATTTGTTTTAACTTTAAAAAGTGCACCTTGTGAGGCGCCCATGGCACGTGTCATGATTACCATACCGTAGATACACCTCTGATTCAAGTGTTCTTCCAGGGTCTTCATGAGTGATGTAGCGTTACTTCCGCTACTTTGGCCGAACCACGTAGCCGAATTTCATGTGGCTACCTCAGCGTCGTAACTGTATAGTCTCGATTCCCCGCGGGTTCGAATCCCACTTCGCGCAAAATGCTTGCTTGTGTGTTGAGGTATGATGGGGCTTTTCCATTCCCCATTATCATCCTGTAAAGCTCTCTTACACTCCGATTTAAACAGAGTGGCACTTCAAGGTCACGAGCTGGACGGAGAGAGGGACACTATCATTTAATCGGGAGCTTCGTTACCACTTAAATTTCTGGTATAGGAGTACCCGATTGGATGCCAATGTCCCCATCGTCTTTCAGCTCGTGACATTGAAGTGTCACTTTAAATCGGAGTATGCTTCCCCTCCGAACTGCCATGACCCTAGTATCGCCCTAGTGCCCTAGTGCCTCAGCAAAACGAAATACAAGACCGGCTCGCTTGTGTTGTATCAGGCGGCGCTATAAGAGACGGCGGGTAAAAGTGGTAAAATAATAACTGGTTGGAAAAATCCAGCACCGTGGCAGGTGATCTCCCCCTCCGGCGAATGCTCAGTTGTTCTCGCGATGGCACCACAAATGTTGGGTGAGGGAAGGACAAAGCTTAAACAGCGGAAACTGTGTCTAGCGTACGCGAGAAAAATGAGGAATTATGAGGAAAGAATGGAGTGGCGAAAACATAAATGACTAGAGATAAAAAAATGAAAAAATCTGCCAACATTTTATTATGAATGATTTGCTGCTTTTATCATCATCATCACGATCAGCTCTGGGGAGATCTAGTGGATAAAGGCTAAGCCACTGGAAAGAGCTCAACCTCCAAATAAAAACGTAAAGAAATGTGCCCGGCGGCGGCACAAAAGCTTGAAGCTGGGAGAAAGGCTCACACACGCGAGTACCACGGTGGGTTTGAATTCTGCGCAAGGTATGGAAGTTTCAGTTGTGTTTGTAGCATGAATACTTTCCCATTGTCTCATCAATCACCTCCAAACTCCTTTCCAAAATTTTGCAAGGGATCCTAATCCCCACTTGTAACTAATGTGCTATGGAAGATCTTGTCGGTCCTGGGGAAATTGGCTTCCTAAGCCCGTGGACCCACCTCGGTGTGTGTGTTTTTATAAAAAAGACATTGGATTTTCCAATCAAGTCCTAAGTTCGAGTCACGACGGTGGCAGGATTTTCGATACTACCTGCATAGCTAGGTCGAATTCAATGGCTGTCTGGAAAAAAATTCTAGTGGCCGGCTGTTTTGGTAGATAGTTTTCCCTGGTTTCTCCGATCAACACCAGGCAAATGCCGGAGCAGTGTCGTGACAAACGGGCCACGTACCGAATGCGAACTTTCTTTCCTCATCCTTGTCCTACTCTCATACTTACTTACACACACCACAGATATCGGAAGACGGTCAGGAGTTAAGGGGTCGTATTTATGAAGCTCTGCCAGCAGAGCTTCTAAGGGGTTGCCATCTAGGGGCTTGCTGGAAGGACAAGGGGCGACTAGAATTGGCTGGGGGTCGTTCATAAATCTCAAAACCGAACACTGGCAGACCGCTTGGCCTGGCAGGCCCCTGACAGAGGTTTATAAATACGGCCCTAGATCTCCTCTCGGCTGGGGCGGTGCCCCGCTGGTGGGAGATACCTGGTTGAGGAAACCCTGCTAGCCGACGGAAAGGCCGGCGCCGGATCTCACTATCAAGCGGGGGAAGATCACAGCCACCTCCCGAGGTAATAAAATGCACTACGCTTATGGGACTAATGACCTTAACAGTTGACGCGCTCGGAATCACCAATCAATGAATAAAACGAAAATTTCTAAAAATACTTCTAAATGGCTCAAGCATCGAGGTGGGTTCGAGGATTACCTTAGACAACTATATATGCAGTACGTAGGTGGACCCAAGAACTTCCTCGGCGCGAAAAAGTTACGTGATCTCTCTATTGTATAGATCGTCTCAGGGAGTGATGGGATACCGCGGAGGCCCCTGTAGGTTTCTCGGACACCTACACATGACAGCCGGGAGGGTGTCGGGCAAACTGAGGAGAGCCTATTATAAAGGAAGGGAAAACATAAAAGACATTACTTCACCAACGGTGTCACACTATAAGTATTCGAAATGCTTTAGAATGTTCCTCTTCACCCCTCGAATTGTTTCTTCGTACTTCTAATGTGCACATCAATGGCGTAATGAAGGAGATGGTAGGCCACTTTGACATGCCACTTGGCTTGCCATTGCCTTTCACATTAATGCAACACGAAGAAAACGCCTAGCTTTCATTTTGGACTGTAATGATTAGGGTTGGATTTTTATGAAATGTCATTTTTTTCTTGTCACATTACAACAATGCCGTGCAATATATAAATTAATTTTACATCAGACAAAAGACAATGACCCAAAAATTTACATTTTAAAAACATTTTTGAGCATTTTATTGATTATTTTTAGGTCATCAAAATCCACCCCTTAGTGATGAGCAATTTCTGGTTCTGCACAGTTCGGTTACCTCCGTAAATGTGTTATCTTCATTGGTCTAAAAATGTTTGAAGATACCTTTTTCTCCGAAATACCCGTACGTCCTGGAATGCATACATGTAATTTTCGTAATTATAAAACTGTTGTTAGCCATGTTCCAGAAACAGACGAGGTAGTGCATGCTCAGTAACTACTTATTCACATTTTTTGCTGCATATTTAGCACGTACGGCCAACTGGCGGCCATGGCCCGCATGCTCGTTATGATGGATAATTTTGGGCCTCCTGCTAACAATCATCTCTGCGGCGTAATGAATGTGTAGGAACTCAATCACTATCTTCCTATCTTGAGATACTGAAAGCAAACATTAATAGATTTATGACAAGTAAGTCTGAAGCCAAAAATTATGCAATTTTAATAATAACAAATTAATCAATTATGATACCTATTCATTGTTATTAATTTACCGTGACATTTAACATTTTGATAATATATTATATAAAGAAATTGGTAATATAACGGGCAAACTTTGAGGAGAGCCTATTATAAAGGAAGGGAAAACATAAAAACATTACTTCACTAACAGTGTCACACTATAAGTATTCGAAATGCTTATAGTGATGAAGTGATGAATGATAGTAATGAAAGCTAGCAGTGTTGAGTTTTCATAAGTGAATACTTGCTCAATATTTAGGCTTATGTAAAATTACAGAAGGAAGATAAATAGCGTATTTGACTAATCTTTTTTATGCTAGTGTTTTTAGTGGAGATTGAAACATTTAAAAAAATAGTTTTCTGCTGATCAAGCCGTTTTTCTTGTGTTCTCCTTTTCGTTCCTCAGATATGAGAGAGAGAGAGTCCTTTTTTGGCAGAATATACTTCGCATCTTTGCTAAATCTCCATACTGATATTTTTTGAGTATTAAATTTTTCGGTCGTTTGTACATATGTGTACAACATACACAACAAAATATAATGTGTATGCACAACAAAATTAGACATAAAGTGTCTAATTTTGTTGTGTTAAAACATAACTTCCCAATTCTGTTAGTTCCATCAGAGAGAAGAGGAAGTTTCAGTGTTCCAGTTTCATGGGAATGTTTTCCTGCACAGTCCTAAAATGATTCAAACCGCTAAAAAATGTAAACTTTTTAGAATTATTTCAGAAATTGTTTGTGGTAACCAATATGTTAAAAATGATTTATACATGTATGTTCTGATGAACATGTTAGCTTAGAATATAAACTCAAAACACTATTAACTGTACCCTTATTTACTTATGCCTTGGCTAAAACAAGCATAAAATTGTGAGAATTTGCTCAGAATCTAAGCTTGTTTTTAATAACAACCTACAACTGTTACATAACGTTCCAAATAACGGCTTACACGTTGCTGAAACGAATGAGAAGAATATGAAAAATAATCAATTTATAAATTAAATTCTCTTTTATGAGTGGAAGTTCCGGGCTGGTAGGCCGTGGTCCAGTTGGCATTGAAGAGCCAAACGTATCGTCCACGCCTGGACATCTTCAGTGGCGGCAGCGTCGTCGGGGTAGTCTCCTGGTCGGCGACTGGTTAGCGACTGACGCTCATTGCCAACTGGACCACGGCCTACCAGCCCGGAAACTTTCACTCATATTGACTCCGGCCGTGAAAGCCTACGATGCTATATAAAATCTCTTTTGTTTTACTTCACAGTTTATCACGAATATTTGTGTATCCGAATTTTTTTCTTAAAACTTTTCCCTCCCGGGGATTTATTATTTCTTTGTTACTAACAGAGAGTACAGTGCTAATTTATGTAAGTAAAAAGGAAAGATAGAATTAAAAAAAAAACATTTAAAAAATAGTAACCGTAATATTTGAAAATATTACGGTTACTATTTACGCTTATGTAAAATTATGTTTATGTAATGCGTAGGTAAACTTTCTCTAATGGGTAGCAAAAGTATTGTTACTCACAAAATTGCAGTTGTTGAAACTTTGTCTTGTGCCTATATTTACTAATATTGAGAGTATAATTTATAAATTACGATATGCTTCACATGTTATAAAATATAAAATAATGTAATAGAGATAAAATATTTTGAAAAAGAAAAACATTTAAGTTTTTTACCTTTCATTCAGCATCAGAAAGTAGATGGAAAAATAGTGCGTGTGTCGACTTCAAGAATGTTTAAAAACGACGCTCCAGTTTCTAGTTTGTCGACGTTCTGTATAGGAACTAGTTACGTAAAGGTGTTGCAGGGAGGTCTGTTTACGGCACGTCAATGTGTCCTGATGGCACTAAGTATAATGAGTTTCAGGAAAAATTGTTCACACTGAAAACCTGCAAAGAGCAATTTAAAAAAATGCATATCTATCATCGTAAACTTTATTAGTTTAAAGGCAGCTGTCTTCATACTTCAAATGGTTTCTCAATAATGAGAAAAAAGATGCGTTGAAGTGGCTACAGGGAATGAGCCGAGTGTGTCCTATTGGATAATGTTGGGAAAAACTTCAATCCGGGGACTTGGTTGACATACGTCTGGAGCATTTCAGAATTCCAGGTGGTGTCTAGTCTCAAAAATACTATTTAAGGATATTTAGTCAATACAGCGCAAATAACAATCACTTCGCACTAGTGGCCCCGTTTTTCCGCCACCGAACTTCAACTTCGTTAGATTTACGTCTTTGTTCATTTTTTTCCCGTCTTACTTCCTAAGAAGAGAAAGAAGTGTTCTCGTGCGCCGGAAAACGGCGATGATTAGAGAGAAACCTCTTATTACCGAGCTCTGTAGTCCAGTCGGTAGGTACTGAAAAAGGGGGATTACCTGGAAAAGGTCATAAAAACTTTCTCTTTTAGTATGTTGTGTGTACCGAGGCACTAAAACCACCAAGTTTTCCACCTCCCAGACCCTGTGCTAACTCCGGGAGACCCGAAAAAAATGTTTTTTCTCACTTGTTTCGATTTTTTCTTTATAGCTCTTTAACCTTAAGTAGTGTAGAAAACTGATTGAAATACATTTTAAAGACGATAACATTTTCCACAACTTTCGTACTGGAAGCGGTAGCTCAGTGCATCAACTGTCACTGCAGCGTCTCTTACCGGGTGGTCCTAGGTTCGAGTCCTGACGGCGGCAGGGTTTTCGACATTAGCTTTTCAGCTAGGTGAAATTCAGTCGCGGTCTGGAGGAGAATTCTAGCGGCCAGCTGCTCTGATCGGTAGTTTTCCGTGGTTTCTCCGATCAACACTAGGCGAATGCCGGAGCAGTACCCTACCAAACGGGCCACGGACCGCGCGCGATCTGTCCTTCATCTTCCTTGTTCTATCCTCTCCTCTTACACACAGACTTACACTAACATGCACTACACTATCACATGTTCTGGGAGACCGGTCGGGAGCTTAGAGCTTGTCCTGGCTGGGGCGGTGCCCTGCTGGTGGGAGAGTCCTACTTAGGGGAAGATCACCGCCATCTCCCGAAAAAAACATGCACTACACTAACGGGACTAATGACCAAAGCAGTTGACGCGCCCGGAAACACGAAAAAATCAATCAATCGATAACTTTCGTATAAAACATTTTTTCGAAACCATTTACCAAGCTAGCAACAGATTTATGAAAAACGCTATTTTTTAATTCTCAAAAATCTGTGCAATCATACACATGTTTGTGAGAATATAAATAAATAAGTAAATAAGTAAATAAATGTGTATATAAATATAAAATAAATAAATATAAAAATAAATAAATATATAAAAAATAAATATATAAATAAATAAAGTCTGAGAATCTCTAAGGGGGCAACATCCTCTCCTTATGGAGGATTACTCTAGGTAATATTCCCACAACTGAGCAACGTTTTTGAGTATTACAATTATTTTCCTACGCACTATTTGCACTAGGTCTTACATGTAGTTCTCAATGTAACACTTCTATCTCTAGTTCACTGTTACATTGTAATGTACACTCTTGCGCAACTATAGTACTGATAATGGAATTAATCAGGAAACCTATACAACTAACTGATTACACTGTACTACTTGATCTCTGTCTTTATTTTCTCCACCTAACACTTGCTGCTGTTATATCTGTCCCTTTTCACACACAATATTCAATATTCAATATTAATATACCAAACAAATTCATGGATATGTATATGTGTGTGTGTGTGTTCGTGTTCCAGCTTAACTCTTCAACGCGGGAACAATGTCATTTCAACAAAACTTGGTAGAATTTATTACTGTGCAATTATAATGGGAAAAATAATACGCTGGAGGGCAAGACACCCCTAGAGGGGTGGGTAAGAAGGGAGTGATATTTATAAACAAAATCATTAATGCGCGGGAAAACGGCAAAGGGTATAGCCGAATAAGATGGCGAAAACTGCCCCCAAACCAAATCGATAATCGCGATGCTCATATGAAAGAGATTAAAACTACCGTAGGTTCCCAAAAAATCAGCCCCCTAGGGCAATCTGTCGCAGAGATACAACGAGAAACGTTGTATTTCATGCTCCAGCTCAGCTTCTATTGCATGTATCAGGCTGAAAAAATGGAGAGACGTGGAAAAATAGTTGAATTTTAAGTTATTTTTGTCAACCAATTCTGACGCCAAATTCATATAGAAAAAATAAATGTTTGAAATCGATTTTCGATGTGATAATGTTGGAGTACTGTTTCAGTTTTCCCCCTAGAATGCGTCTTATAACTAGTGTAGTGCCTTGAAGTAGTGCAATTTTCGGCAAACTATCCGTATTCCAGAAAATTGCAAAATGTTAACATTTCAAAACTATAAAATTGAAGATTGCGATTTTTGCCTTAGATGAAGTCTGTTTGAAAAAATCTAGTCTTTAATAAAGGCCATGTACAATTCTTTTAAAATTAGTAGATTTCGCGTAATTTGTATCTGAAAAAATATGCAATTTCTAGAAAAAGAATATTTTCTCGGAACCCACTCCAGTGTTTCATCAAATTTTCTCCTTTGATATCACATGGGACGGTAAAACGTATGGTGGTAGTTTCATTTTCGACAAACTCTTTTTATTTTTGAAAATTGCGAACATTTTGTTGAATGAATTGGATTGAAAAAATTACATTTTTAAGCATGAGTTTGAATGTCATGGTGTTTCTATTGAGTAGTGGTATGGCTGACGGTGAGGTAACTAAGAAGACCTGAGATCAAATCTCGGTGTGGAAAATAATATTTGCTGACTGAAAACACTTTTGCATGTTTATATAGTAGTATAATATAGCGTAGCAACCAGAAAGAATGCGAGGAAATGTATGCTGTTTTAGAACAACTAGTTTATTAAACTTTGTCTTCAGAGAGCATAAAGGTCGCTTAGAAAATGTTGAAAGCCTCATTTTCTTTAAAATCACTGATATTTCGAATATTGAAAAATGTTCCAAAGGTTTTTCAGCGCCTTCTTACAACTCCAGTATTGGAAATATATATTTTCTTCGATAAAATCAGTTCTTCAAGGACATTTTGAAAATACGTGAGGCAAAATTTTTCAAAAATTAGAGTAGAAATTTTGCATGAAATATTTACATTTTTTACTCTAAAACGTCTCTACATTTTTATTTAAATTCTGTATTTTCAAA
Organism: Teleogryllus occipitalis; assembly: GCA_011170035.1. NCBI lineage: Eukaryota > Metazoa > Arthropoda > Insecta > Orthoptera > Gryllidae > Teleogryllus > Teleogryllus occipitalis. The sequence continues at coordinate 387,092 of BLKR01000556.1, forward strand.
AAGACAAAAAATATAACATTGAAAAATTACAAATCTGAAAACAAAAAAATTTGTCTTAAATCATTATCCAAAAATGAGATCTTTAAAATAGGCCATGTGCAATTTCTTGAAAATACTACTATTTTTCGCTTAATCTCTGCTTAATGCAAATTATAAACTCAAAGTCCTGCCATTTTAAAACATGTATTTTTATATACACGAAGTTTAACAACTTTTTAAATGACTCTACATTTTTTAAATAAAATTTGTCTTCGAAATGCGTAAAGATCGCTTGAAAGAAATGGCGTAGATTTTTTTTCTTGAAATACCTGATTTTTCGAAAATTGCAAACGTTCAAGTTTTTCCAGCGTCTTTCTAGAACTGTAATATTGAAGATTAGAGGGTTTTTTTCTCAATGAAGTCGATTGTTTTAAAACAGATATTGAAATAGTCTTGAACAAGTTTTCGAACATATGATTAGTTTTCGCGTAGATTTGTGTGAAATATAACAATTTTTAAGCAATTACTTTCTCACAAGCAGGACCAATTTTTACATTCTCGTCCCCACTTCGTAAGAAGATGAAGTATTTTAATCGTGCTTTCATAATGCCCAATTTCCGACAGAAAAATTCTCATTACCTTGGCCTGGTAAAGGAAAAGTGGATAAATCTTGTACCTATATACTCGTATAGTAAATTATTTCATCTCATAGGTTGTGGAGTCAGAATGAATGTTTTGTTGGGCCTTCGTACTGGAGAAATGATTGACGGCAAAATATGTCTGTCCGTCCGTTTGTCCGTCTTTCTGTGGTCGAAGGTAGCGTCCAAAATTGTTTTTCCTCGATCAATTTAAAGGAACCCGTCCTGTCCTTCTTTGAAACGGCTATTTTGATTTTTGAGGGTACATTACATTAAATTAAAACCACATTTTCAAAATCTTCTAAAAATGGCTCCAAATTCTTTGATTAGACTTGATTCTCGGATAGCGTAAAGGACGCTTAAGAGAATGGTGCATGTCTCATTTTCGTTGCAATCTATGAAATTTCGATAATTACAAGAGTTTAATTTTTTCGGTGTCTTCCTACAACTGCAATAATGAAGATATTTTTTTAATGAAATCTGTTCTTTAATGAGAGATCTTGATATAACGTCATGTACATTTTTCAAAAATATGAGTAGTTTATGCGTAATTTAGCATTTTAAACAGTTTTTATAAAAACACAGCTCAAACATTTTTCTTTAAATTTTCTTTTCGTTCTTATTGAAAGATAAAACGGTGGCGCTAGTCTCATTTCTGGCGAACTCTCTCTATTTTCGAAAATTGCAAAAATTTAACATTTCAAAACCATAAATTTGAAGATAGACATTTTTGTCTTAAATAAATCTTTTCTAAAAAATAAGCTCTTGAAAAGAGGCCATGAACAATTTTTAAAAAAAAGTAGTTTTGCAGTAATTTGTGGTGGAAATTAAACCAATTCGTAAAAAGCATTTACTAAAGAAAACACCTCATTTTTTCTTTTATTTTTTTCCATGTATAAATCAAGAAATGCTTAATAGAATGGTGTAGGTATTGTTTTTTGTTGAACTCTCTGAATTTTCATAAACTGCAAAATTTAGAAATAATGCGAGACATTATGTGCGGGTGTAGCACCACTAGCTTTTTTTACAATGTATCCTCTTATATATCAACGAACTGTAAAAAATTGCTGCTGATCTCACTCTCGGAAAAATCTCTGTATTTTCAAAAATTGCAAAAAATTGACATAAAAAGTAGATTATTAATGATTGATTTTTAAATAACGTATGTTGTAGGCAATTAGTTCAAATACGGGCGATTTACAATTTTTAAAAATAAGTTTCAATTCCGTATGTTCTGCTTGAATTAATGCAATTTTTAAAAATGTTTTTTCTCAAAACGGCTCCAAATTTTTATTTTTTATTTTTTTCAACCGATAGAGCAAGTGATGCTTAAAAATGGCGCATGTCCCATTTTCGGAGTTTTTGTGTTTTTGTAAATTGAAAAAAAAACATTGCAAAACTACAATACTAGTAATACAGATATTTCCTTAATAAAATTTGTTCTTTAAAAGTAAATCTTGATAAAATATAAATAAAAATTTCTGAATTTTTGAAACTTGCAAATAAAAAAAAATTTTCGTATCGGGAAAATTAATTTCATGACGTGCGGTTGGTGGTGTAGGAATAACGTGTTTGGCGTGTTAAATCTAACAAAAGGACGGTGAAAGGTCGGTGAGTTGGAAGGTCGGTGCGATGAAAGAAATGTTGCTCGTTATAATACTTACTTACCATGGTCATTGTAAGGCTTTAATGGTCGATCAGCGACCAAAAGTTCGAAGGCTTTTTGTCGCCAGAGATCATTAGAACTAGTTAATGCCCGTGGTACTACACATATGATTTTTATTTTTTACCTAATTTTAAGTATTCATATTTGCTTGTTCACTAATTAACTAGTCATTATCTTGACTCAGTTTGTCATTTCATATATGCCTCTCATAATCCCATTTCATAATTCTTTCTTTCTTCCGTAAGAGAAGATGTAGCAACATTAAACTGTTTTCCTATTTCTCTGGTCATCACGATCTTCTCATTCCAAGCAAGTTATGCATTGAATATCAACCTCCATATCGAAGTTAATAACAAGAGAATAACGTATCAGTAAAAAATGAACATTTTTGCAAGTTTATATAGTATTACAATCTGGCGTAGCCGTTAGAAATAATGTGAAAAATTGTGTGCTTTTATAGCGCTAGTAGTTTACTTGTTGAACAGAGATGCGGTCTGTTTGAAAAACGAAAGGCGTACTTAGAAGATGTCGGGTTCAAAGAAACTTTGACAAAACTTAAAAGTAGTAAATTACTCAGCAGAACGAGAGATAAAACTAACGGAAGATCAATCCATTGATAATTAAAAATGAGGCAGAAAGACAAAATCTACTTCGGTCTGATGAATAAAGTTTTTCTCTTAAGCCCTTGCTCGAAGAAGTCACCTTTGCAGAACTAAATTAATTGTTTAGGATAGATTGTATGAACAAGAGCCAAAACCGAACGGAAAACTGTGTTAAATTGTCATCGAGTACGAAAGGTAAATAATGTTTTTTTCACTCCTACTTTTTTTGATACATTTATTGGATGAAGAGATGCACAAAATTCTAAATTGTGAAATTCTTGTAATAGCCATAGATTCAATTATTACAATACTCGTGATTGCCTTTCGTAACCAAAATATTCCTATTGTTTATAATTTTCTTGTTTGCTGTTTACAGTGGCAGGTCGTGGTTCTTTCCTTTTCATGTATTTGCATGTTTTGTTAACTATGGAGGTCATCATGCGCTCTGACTGCTCACAATGAAAATACTATTTTTCACCAATGAACAGAATGTCGAAACTTATTTCCAGCACTACAAACAATAGTATTATGAACTAGTCAGCAGAGATTAAAGTTACGAAAACAATAGTTTTTGAGTTCGGTCAATGACCTTACAATCATCTCACAAAATATGGTCTCAACAGAATCGCGATAAAACGAAATATCCTATTAACAAAACACATCTTCAACGTAAGTGATCTTCGAAAAACAATTATTAGCCTCGTTTATTTATTAGACATAATGAACGCAATAGTGTATGATATCTGTTGTTGGGAGCCTGGTGGAATGAAAAAAGAAGGCGTTCCCATTATAAATGCTTTGTTTTATTTTATTTATTTCAACTTCAATTACATGCAAAATGTAAAAACATTAGTTGATATTTATATTAATTTCATCCACTTATTAAAAGAAATTGAACTTATTTTTATTATTTTTTATAGAATTTGTAGTAATTTGGAACACAAGGTGAATTAGAAAATGTAACTTGGGTAGTAATGGTGACACTTGCATGGATATTTAAAAATATTTTTATTAACGATACAGCGGCTCAAAGTACATTAAAGACACAAGTCGTTATTTGTCGGCTGTCATATCCGGCGACACTTCTGTTGTAAAATAACTTAATACGTAAATTTCATATTGTTGAGTTTTAAAATGAACATTTTAAGTAGAGTGATATTAGTTTACCTTTGATATAGAGTTAGGTTTTTATTTTAATTTTTGTATATTTAATGAGATTTTGTTAAAGCACCTATGATGTCTGCAAAACAGTAGTCGAAATTGTAACTTAACAACGGTTTGTGTTATATTGCTGAATCGTGTGTACAACATGAATTACACAAATATGTCGTATATGTACAAATAAATTAATTGAAAATTAAATAATCTCATTTTATTACGTAATTCAGAATTATTTCTAATTCAAAACTTACTTTTCCTATGTAGAAAAAGTCTTTAATATTTTAGAGAAAACTGACAAAAGGAAAATGGCCCGCAATTTTGAATTTCATTTTTGTGACCTTTCTTTCAAAGAGCGGACTAATTTTTACTGTCGTGATAATATCTGCAAATTATCTTGTGTATAGATAAGCATTTAATACTGTGTGTGTTCACAGTAGAATAAAGAGAGGTGCACAGTACTTTAATAATCAATTTGGAAATTTATATAAACCGGCCGAATACTTAGTCTTTTTGTTTATGTACTATTCAGAGGATTTCATTGAAAAAAGAAAGCGAACATCTTTCGAAATGTGTTTGGAAAACGTCTGATGTCTAATTTTGTGTCTTTAGACCATTCGCGTGATTAACCGCAATTCTCGAAATGTGTTGATAGAAAGATTGGCTGTCGGCCTCCCAGTGGCCGAGATCGCTAAGGCAGTAGTGTCGTAGTGATCTCAGATGGAAGGGTTGCGGGTTCGAGTCCCGCCTCGGGCATGGTTGTATTTGTGTTCGTCCTTTCACCACTTATCATCCCTATCGTTTCATCTTCATAGTTAGCATACCGTTAACACCAATAGTGGTCGCTAATGACCTAGATGTTGGTGCAACCTTAAATAACAAAAGATCGGACACGTTTGCTGGATCGCTCACCTCTCTTTCATTAGCCTTTAAAACAACATTCTCTACGAAGTTTTGAGATGATATGGAGGTAAATTTTGCAATATTTCTCATTGTTTTAGATTCTTTGTTAGCGTTGAAAAAATACTGGCCATTTTTTCTTTCTCATGCTTCCTTCTTAGGAAGAGAAAATATTATTATCCTGCGCCGAAAAAGACGGATTCTCAACAGAAAATATCTTATTGCCATGTCACGAAAATGTGGATAAATCTTGTTCCTATATATAGTAAATTACTTCACCTAAAACGTTGTGTAGTAAGAATTCACGTTTTGTGGGTCCTGATACCGAAAAATCGATTAATGACAAAAAATGTGTGTCCGTCCGTTTGTCTATCTGTGCTCAACGTTAGCGCCTAAACCGCTCAGACGATTTTCTGCAAAAGTGATATTCCTATATCGATTTCAATGAATTCGAAGGTCTCTGAGTTTGAAACAGATATTTTGATTTTTGGAGATACTTTATATAAAGTCTCAACAACATTCAAAATTCTCTCAAAAACCCCTCGAAATTTATTTATTAAACTTTGTCCTCGGATAACGTTAAGGACACTTAAGAGAAATTGTATCGGTCTTCTTTTCATTGAAATCCCTAATATCTCGGAAATTTCAACATTTTCAATTTTTTCGTTGTGTTCGTACACATGTAATATTGAAGATAGACATTTCTTCTCAACCAAATCTGTTTCTAAAGACAGATCTTGAAGTAAGGCTATGTACAACTTTTGGAAACGTAGTTTTGGCGTAAATGTGCTTGAAATATAGGTAATTTCCAAATTGCCTACACATTTTTTTCTCAAAAACGACTCCATTTCTTTTCTTTAAATTTTCTCTTCGTATTTTTCAAAGGACGAGACAAAAATTGGTGCTTGTCTCATTTCCGGCGAACTCTGTGTAATTTCGAAAATAGCAAAATTTAAAGATTTTTTGAAAATTACAAAATTGAAGATAGAGATCTTTGTCTTGGCAAATCCGGGTTCAGCCTGTTTTCCATTATTTCCCACATGTCCTTCACTTATCCTTCAACTGTGATCGAATTATTTTCTCATAAACTGCCAAAAACTATAGTCTTTCCTTAGCGTATGATTTGTGCAAAGGATTAGAAAGATTTTTAAAAAAATAATAATTTGTAGGTAAATTCTAAAACCAAACTGGGTGCTACAACAATGACTACAAATGTATTATAAACACTCAAACAAATGCACAGAACTGTAGAAAATGACTACACTGAACTGCAGTCATTGTCAAAATATATTTAAAGCCAAGGTGATTTAAAGGCGGTAAAATGGTTTGTATTTTTTTACTGCAGCTTAGCTGGCGAAAAATCTGAAAACAAATTCACAACTATTGGTGTTTTAAGAGGAACGTTTGAGATTTTTTCGAGCCTATTCCATGATTCTAAGACAATGAAAATTATTTTTTTCAAAAATACTTTTTTGTGCTTGAATTTGGGTCTGAGAAAATATCAAAAAGTATTTTTCTGATATTATAAATTGTTTTATTATTTATCATATTTTTTCAGTCAGATAAAATAGTGTTCAGTTGCCGAAAAAAATAAATTAAAGAAAACACGCGTTTGGCTGTAGATGGTTGTGGGTGGTGGGATGGGGGCTAAGAAACATTTCAGAAAAAATATTTTTATGTTAAAATTATAAAGTAACCACTCACACGTCATTTGGTTTATGGGAACTTTTTACCGTCTTATCCGGGGGTACTCTTTATGTTTCTAGAGTGTTTATATATTTCTGATATGCAAATTTTTGCATAGAAAGCCTTTTTTCAAGTCAACGTTTGAGTGCTTATTGCGGCCAAGCAATTCGAGATCTTGAAGGACTTTATTAGACAAGTTATACTTAAAATTGACTAAAGACCTTATTTTCGAAGTTTCTTTGTTTCCTCCGTGGACATTTGAATATCAACAGGACTTATCCACTTTGACTTTACCAGGGCCCGACAATAAGAGTTTTCTACCGAAAATTCGCCGTTTTACGGCGCTCGATTATATATCTTTCTCTTCTTACGAAGTAAATGCGGGAAAGTAAAAATTCAAGGGTCCGTAGAATATTTTCTCCATCGCGACGCGGCGCGCCGGTGCCATCTCGCTCTGCCTATGTTTCCTGTCTTCCTCCATGGGCATACAACCTTGGGCAACATTGCTCACGCACGATCGTCGATGTCAGCAGGTCGTTTTCCACCCAAGGCAATGGAGGCCGACCAAGCGATACAAACACTGGGATCAGCATACATCGAAGTGTCGAGCGAGCCAGAGGAGCGCGATCGGTTCAGTTCCACTTTGGCACTGATACATTGAAAACAATTATCCTTTTCAATTTTTTCACAAGAATTTCACTAAACGGTTGTCCACTATAAAAATCAATAAACAAAGCATGGTTAATCCGGCCTTAGAATTGTCAAGTGAAACTTCTACCAGCCAATGCCACACAATCACTTTACCTTTTGTCCCTAAAATTAATAATTGCCTTCGTAAAAGAATTTCTGATAAAAAATTTGACTTCAAATTGGAAATAAGTTGCCTGTCAAAAAAAATCTGATTAAAAATGTGAAAGACGAAAACCCTTTAACCGGTAATCAAAATGTAGTCTATTGCCTAAAATGTCCTGATTGTTCTGTCTCCTATGTGGGACAAACACAATGTGCTTCCAAGCAAAAATAACATGTTAATAACATTAAGAAGACTGGCACAAAATTGATCTCCATTTCTCGACATCGTTTAAATTTTGCCTATTCGTTTAATTTTGATAGCCCTACCATTTTGGATAATGAACTCAGAAAATAGTTTAGGTTAATCTATGTAACACTACGTAAAAAAATACACGAGACCATTATTTCCATGTTAGAATCAAATCGTTTTACTAACATGTATGACAATGTTCTTTCTAAGTTAAAATAGAATGAAATTTATATATTTTATGATTTCTTCTTTTATTTGTTTTCACAATTTTATTGGTATACTTATGTTTAGATCGGTTCTTTCCCCCTTCCACCTCCGAGTTTTTACTACACACATTCACTGTTACACATTCACTGTCACCTAACTTTAGCACATCCTGCAATTTTTTAACTGTTGAAGTTATTGCAATACAGTTTTCACAGAAGTGCAAGAGAGAACGGGGCTAGTATATGCCTATATTCAGTTCCATTTTATCACTTGTATTTTACATGATAATGATTGATTGATTGATTGATTTTTCGTGTTTCCGGGCGCGACAACTGCTCTGGTCATTAGTCCCGTTAGTGTAGTGCATGTTTTTCTCAGGAGATGACGGTGATCTTCCCCCGCTGGATGGCGAGATCCGGCAGCGACCTACTGTCGTCTAGTGGGATTTCCCTCTAACCAGGGGTCTCCCACCAGCAGGGCACCGCCCCAGCCAGGACAAGCTCTAAGCTCCCGACCGGTCTCCCGAAGTATGTGGTAGTGTAGTGCATGTTAGTGTTAGTGTGTGTGTGTAAGGGGGAGAGGATAGGACAAGGAAGAGGAAGGACAGATCGCGCGCGGTCCGTGGCCCTTTTGATAGGGTACTGCTCCGGCATTCGCCTGGTGTTGATCGGAGAAACCTCGGAAAACTACCGATCAGAACAGCCGGCCGCTAGAATCCTCCTCCAGACAGCGACTGAATTCGACCTAGCTGAAAAGCTAGTGTCGAAAATCCTGCCGCCGTCAGGACTCGAACCTAGGACCTCCCGGTCAGAGGCGCTGCAGTGACATCAGTTGATGCACTGAGCTACCGCGCCCGGTAAATGATAATGAGGTTACTTGGTTTTTCTCAAATGGAACTATATATAAATGATCTTGGCTGTCCGGGTAACGCCGCGTCGAAGGCTGTGTTGCCGACTTTCGACCAGCTTTGCGTGGTCTTCCTCAGGGTTGGTCTGCCAACCCATCCCTGCCAACACAACCTTCGATGCGGCACCACCCGAACAGCCAAGATCATTTACATGACTCTGGCCGCGGAAGCCTACGACTTCACGGAACTAAGCATAGTTTTAGTCTGTCATGAAGAGCGTAAAAAGACGAATCCAGTGATACACATATTCTCATATGTTAGATAAGCATTTTTCTGAGTAATTTTGATTTTTTTTGCGACTCATGTTTAACGGATATTGTAACGTCCAGCACGCATTAACAGCGCAGCACATGCAGCGCTGCATGACCTGGGGTGATGGACTGTTACATTCGAAATAACCGTTAAATAGCAGACGCCAAAAAAATACTCAAAACATGTTTATCTAACATATGATAATATGTATATCATTGGATTTGCTTTTTACACTCATCGTGATACACAAAAAAATGTATAGTTTCAGTAAAATAAAAACAAAACAATGTTACCTCAACATCTCGTAAAATACAAGTTTTAAAATAGAAATGAATACATGTGTCAGTTAGCCCCATTTCCTCATGCACATCCGTGAAAACTACATTGCAATAACTTCAACCGTTCAAAAATTAAGGAAGTGCTAAATTTATGTCTCACCTCTAGATTCAAAATAATAACGTTACATTTTTACGTTAGTCGGCTCCCTTTCTGCCCATAATTGTTACCATACGGAGAGGATATGTCTTATAATGGGAACTTTTCCCGTTATGCATTATGGCATTGTCCTTTGTTTAAAAACATTAAAAAAGATTTTTGTTTTACGAATCAAATATATTCTTATTTAAACACGTTGTGGTACGTTCCCTCCCATCTAATTTATATTTTGTGTTTATTATTTGCATTTTTCACTTAAACTCGAATTTGAATGATTTTTATTCTGTTTTTTTTTGTTATTTATTTTAAAAATTTGTATTCAGTGTCTTCAAAAAATTTGTTTGTCATTTATACTTTCAGATATAATGTACACGCCTGTTGATGCGTGAAACCTACAAGCGAAACGCCGTGATTGTAAAGTAAAGCCTTTTTGTTGATTTATCTCATTAATTGTCAAAAATATAAGGATATTTGTTTTTATTGTTAATTTCATGTGACAATAATAATCAATAATTGACAATAAATATTTTATTTAAATCATCTTGGTTGATGTGCCGTTGATGTTTGAATTGAAAGGCTCAGTATATCAAGGGAATATCCTACATTTTTTGTTAACTTGAGTTATTAATATAAACTACCCGTATTACTTCAAATATAAGTATTTTAGTATAATACGTTAATTGATCGAGTATTAACTAGTTCGCAAGTGTACTGTGTTTAAATGTGTCCTCTTAAACTTTAAAACTCGAGTAATATTAAAGAATTTCTAGTACAACTCTCAATATCTCAGAACTAGGTGAATGTGGGATAACTCCTTGTTCTACGGAGCCCTTCAATTCTTGATTCTGGAACTAATATTAATTTGTAATAATAAAACGCTTTATGTCGATTTATAACCGTTTGTTCCTCACTCTCTGTGAATAATTTATCTCATTTAACTGTAATCTCCAGTAAGTTACTTGATTCTTTACGCCTGAAGCACAAAACAAAATAAAAAATTAAATTACATTGGCTCCGAATGTAGCATAGATGAACATGAAATTCATGATCATCTATGTTCATCACGATTTTTTCGAAATGAACTTAATGTTGCTTATGAAGTCACTTCGCGATGGATTGCGCTATTGGTGCTGAAGTTTCTGCGGGGTCACGATATATCTGGCTGGGCGAGGAGGGTCGCGCGCGGAATAGAAACTGGAGTAAAGCCTTGAGCCTATTGTCGCAAGATTATTCTACGTATGTATCTGTAGTAATGAAAGTTATTGATGTTGACTCAGAGACATGCTTACGAATCTATCAAGGCGACTATTGATGCAAAAATGGACCTTCACTAAATGTTTATAATGAAACATATTGAACTTGGAATTACCTTGATTAAAAAGACGATAATATAGTTATTTGTCTCTGGACAATTTTATAATTCTTCTTCCTCAAGACTTGACTTAATAATAATAATAATAATAATAATAATAATAATAATAATAATAATAATAATAATAATAATAATAATAATAATAATAATAATAATAATAATTTAGAGGTAGTGTACGATTGACAGTATGAGAGTATGTATTGATTCTCTAAATGTAAATTTTATTCCTCCTAAATGGCAGATAAAGACGTTTTTAGTACTTAACTAAATAAATAAAAGTAATGTGAATTTGTTGGTACTCTCATTTTCCAAGCGAATCCTGAAACTATTTTTAATTTGCTTACGACCAGTAAAATATGCTTTTAATCATCCCCAATGTCTCATGCTGTGCGATTTACTTCTTGACGCAGCAAATTGTTCTAATGTTCCATAGATCATTCTAAATTATTCAAATGTTGCATAGCCATTCCCTAGTTCCAGACTTCTCATGACCGTCATTGAAGAGCTCTTTCCAAAGAGACGTATCTCCATTTCCGTTACGTTTCTAGTATGTTTTTAGTTATTCTTACGGCGCTTTTCCATCACGCTACCAATTACTGCGACCAAGAATTACGTTTCTCCTATGTTAAACGGTATTGGAAAACCGTTGACTTTTCTTGAACTTACGCCTGAATTTAAATATATTCCCTTGGTGAAAAAATGTGTTCATGAAGATAAGTCACCTTGGAAACATCCTCTTCAATTCCTTGTGGTCAGGGGGTCGCTCCTGGGGGCGGCTTGTTGCCACGGCCGCACCGGCCGGGTGGTCGGGCGGGTGCATATACTGTGGTGTTTTGACAGTTGAACTTGACGTTTCGTCAGCTGGTGGGCCAGCTGTGACAGTTCTCCAATCGGGAGCTTACACGTCACTATATGTAGTGACGAAACGTCAAGTTCAACTGTGAAAAAACCGCAGTATAGGAGCGTTGCGCGGCTGTACCAACCGCCCATGCCGCTCGCATTTGGCGTTGCGACACGTAGTGTGTCAAAACCTCGCGCCTCTCTGCGTCAAGCGGATCCACGGCGTCGCCTCTCACCCCCGCTTCCCCCCCTCCGAGCTTCCTCGGCCGCGAGAGCTTGCGCCAGGCCGCGGGGCGCTCCGCTCCTTGCGGCAACAATCGCCGAGCAATCGCCGAGCAATCGCACGGCGCGCGCCCGATCGAACGACGGTTGGGTAACGCCGCTTCGCGCCCTTGACACTGAAGAAATTGCTCCGCGGAGGCTCCTTCGAGGGAGGGCTTGTTGCGGTTGGGGGGAATTCTTTATGGTGGATCCAGGGGCGTCCAGGGAAAACAAGGGGCCTGCGGCAGTGGATCCTGAGGAGGGCCCCTTATGCCCAACAAAAATTCCATGCAATGAACATTGCTAATACATTTACATTGGCCTTTGGTTCATTAAATCAGTGGTCGATACCGCAAGCCAATGACAGCAAGTTCGCCTATTTATTATTAGTAATTATTAATATATTTGCCGACTTGGATGGTCGAGGTGGCTAAGAGCGAGTACCGACTCCGCGCTTCGGTCCGAAGGGTCGCGGGTTCGAGTCCCGCCTTGGGCATGGTTCTTTGTCCCTTACCTTTGTATGTTTTGTCGCGGAGGGCCTCGCGTTCTGCTGAGCCCAGATCCGAGGAGCCCGCAAGTGTGTTGGTCTAGTGTATGGTCGAATATGCGTCCCATCGGACCGTAGAGTGTAACCGGCTGTTGGCTGGATAATAGCCCTAGAACCAAAATTAATATATTTGAAAGTGAATCATATTTCAACTACAGTTAAATATTTTGTTAAAGAAATGTATTGAAGGAAATATATTTTATATAAATAGCCCTTAGATGCACCACACAGGCCTGGGCGACTTTTTGAACGATAATAAATCCACGAACCGTACTCGTATGTCTTTCTAAGAAATAAATGTCTCTGCAAATTTTATGAATTTTGTGTTTTAATTAAAACATAAGCAATAAAATTATACATTTTGCAGAAATTTTGAAGTATTCGGAGTTACCTCGCTTCTGCACCACATTTTAGGTTCGTGCGAAGGAGTATCGGATATTATTGTATTACAGTTGACACTTCTGGTCTCTCCATTGAAACTGTGGAAAATATACATGAATTCTGAATTGAAGCAGACAACCAACGGATATAACATCTTGTCTTTTGTAAAACCCGTCATTTTTGAAGTCGATCTTACAGTCAGTACGTCATGAACTCGCTCGTCCTATTTTTGAATTCTGAGATAAATATTATCATGGATAGCTATTTTAATAGCGTATCACTAGCAAAATATTTTACTCAGAAAAAGATTTGGCTGTTGGGACTATACAACCAAATTGACGTGACGTACCTGCTATCATGAAGCTCAATCTGCAACGTGAAAAGCATTCTTTAGTATTCGGTTTTCATGAAGTCACCATGGTCAGTTATGTCCCCAAAAAGAACAGAAGGGTTGTCCTCATAAGTACACTTCACAGAGATACGACAATAGTTGAGGAAAAAGTAAAACGTTACATTGTTCTACAACAGAACAAAATCGGGAGTGGACACTATTTATCAAATGGCTAAAATCTACACCACAAGGAGACAAACCAGAAGATAGTTACTAGCTCCTTTTTACAATATCCTGAATAGAGCTTGTATAAATTCTTTTGTTTTGTTTTGAACACAGCATCCAGGGGCAGGAGAGGACAAATAACATTGTCATATATTTTTAATTGAACTGGCTCACCAGTTATTGCTTCCACAAATAATGCTGCACAGAACCAATAGACTTCTGAAGAATTCTACCAATATGACGTTGGAGCTATGCGGTATAACTCACTAGAGTCCAGAAGGAGTCCAAATTTCAAATAAAAGAAAAAGATGTCACATATGCCCCAACGTATGAGATGGAAAATAGTCGACTCAGTACAGTAAGTTCTAGAAGAACGTTTGTAAGGAGCATAAAAATGTGATGTGTTCTAAGTGCAAGTAACTTCCTTTATGTATGTTGCATTTTCAATAAATTTGCTGTAATTAATAAATATACAATTTTATTACTTACTATTACTATTACTAATTACGTGACTAACACAAATCATATAAAATCACAAATCCTATTTTACCTTTAAATTAGTAACATTTGGTAATTGTCAATAAATTGTGTATGTTTCTACAGAAATGTATAAATAGTTAGAAAACTTTCCATTTATCAGGACATCAAGATATTAAAAAATTATCTTATTTTATTTACAAAATTTCATAGGTTTTATTGCCGGGCCTATGAGACCCATGTGGTGCATTCTCGTGAAATTAAGTGGTGGTGCATCTAAGGCATAGTGGGGGCCTGGGGCAGGTTGCCCATCTGTCCTGCGACTCTCGATTTGCCTCTAACGGCGTGAGCTGCGATTCGCGATTGTTCTACCGGACGGCTCAGTCGCCGGTAGAACTTTCCGTTCCTGGTCATTCAAATTTCGATCACGTTACGTGAACTGTATGGTAAATATAACGGTCTCACGAATGATTTTCTCGTGATTTCCGGTTTCATACTTCTGTCATTCATTCTCGTGATTGCTTAGTTCCTTACGCCAACACCAATAAAAAAGTGACGTGAAATAAAATACCAATAAAAAGTGAATTGTCCTTCATTCTTACGATTGATAACAACACATTAATAATAAGCTAGAATAATGAAAACCTTACCTTCGGTGTTTTCTTTATCCTTAATGCAGTTGTTATATAAATTAAAAATTCTCTAAAGTATAAAAAAGTGGATAGGTATTTCAGTTTCATTTCTTTCCTCTTGAGGTTAGTTTTGAATTCGTTGCACGTGGCGCTAGACTTATAGATTTGATGTATTTGTAGGTAAAGTTTCGTCTCTGTCAAATACCCCATGGTTTTTTATTAATCTTGATCCCACAAAATAAGTAGATAAATATTTTCTTGGTTTTGAAGATCGGAACAAACGGCGTAAGGCCGTTTCTCTTTATATAACGCAATTTGGTCATAAATATTATCAATACAGACTTCGTCATAAATATACGTTTCAGGGCCGTGACTACCGCCGGGGCAACCTGAGTAGTCCTTCGCACCCTGAAATTAGGGTACCCCTACAAAGTGATTTTCGAAGTGCTTCTGGTACGAAATTCAAATTCGCTGCCGCGTCATGCGACGTCTGCTACGGCGAACTGCTGTCGAGTGTCTGTGAGGAAAACGTTACATGTAATTTAATACATTAAAGTACTTTAATAATGTAAATCTACAAATTGTACGTATTTAAATGCAAGAATGACTGTATACAGCAGCGTAAGAGAAGCAGTGAGAAGTGATTACACGAATTATAATTTATTGCAATTAAAAATATTTATAATTGTAAATAATAATTTTGTTAGTTTTCGTCTGCTATTGGAATGTACAT
This sequence comes from Teleogryllus occipitalis, assembly GCA_011170035.1. Taxonomy (NCBI): domain Eukaryota; kingdom Metazoa; phylum Arthropoda; class Insecta; order Orthoptera; family Gryllidae; genus Teleogryllus; species Teleogryllus occipitalis. The sequence goes on from BLKR01000556.1 coordinate 402,363, forward strand.
TTTACAAAGAATTGAGCAGAGAATTGTTGACCAATTCTCAATAAAATGTATAATTAATAATAATGAATTGAACACGAAACTCGATATACTAGTTTAAATGCAAGTAAAATATTTTCTTTTTGCATAACTCTTTCTATAAAATTATAGACTATAGTGATCAATAAAACGAAAAATAACATTGATTTTCACAATGATGTACAATGATATTTTTTTACATTTGTGCTGTGTTTTAGAAAGACTAAACATGTGAATGTAATAAATAATGCTTAAGCTTCTGGGTCAATGACCCCATCTTGATCAGATTTTTCGTTCAGTTACCTTGATCCTTTGAGCAAATGCTGAGATGGCCTCTTTGTTTTGCTTCTGGACGTGTGTAGTTTCAATATGTGCTCGTTTACTCTGCTAGTTGTGGTAGAAGTAGAGCCGATGATGTGAGTTGCTATTTTGTTAGCAATACTATAAAATCAAATCTGTAGCTCATTTACCGATGGAAATAAATTTTCTATATTCGAGAACGAAAATACTTTTCAAATGTTGCTAACCTCGTCTTATTGATACTTTCATTCATCATTAACTATGTATCGTAACAGGGTATGAAAATAATTCTGGAGCCCAAGAAAACGTGCATAGATGATACTTTTACCCCCATACATCACATACAGTGTTTTACTCTTCTTTGACAAAAATAGAGAGTTTGTGCACCCTCGAAAGTTAAAGCACTCTTGATCTTCTGTACATGTCTTGATCTTCTGTTCTGTTTCGCATCACTTTAGAGCATCTGTGCATGCTCAGAAGATCGATAGTCGACCCGCTAAGACGGGCACAATCTCTTTACTAAATCAATGGTTTAACTGGATTATGACTACACAATGTGTTAGAGGAAGTCATGTACTACATACAGGAACAAGATATATCCACTTTGTTGTTACTAGGGCCCGGCAATAGGTTTTTTCTGTCGAAAATATGCTGTTTGCCGGCGCACTATAATACCATCTCTTCTCAAGTAGTATGGCGAGAAAGGAAAAATGTGGGGATAATTTTGAAGAAAGTTTGAAAATATCCTAGAGTATTCAAGTAAAGTACCCTACAAAATCAAAAGATTAGTTTCAAATTTACAAGGCCTCGAATCGGGCCCAATCGATCCGGAATATTCATTTCGAGAAAAATTCTGTTTACGATATAGGAGCTGTTGTTGTTCGCAAATGAACATTTGTTTTGAAAAATCTCTTTTCTAGGACAGGCACACCCAAAATCTGTATTTACATTAAAATATGGACATTCAATTTTTTTACAGCGTTACTGTATTTCGTATACGAAAAAGTGAAAGAAAAATAAATTAAATTATAACTACCATTAGTCAATAAAGCAAGAATATTTTTTTCCTTTCATCTTTAGCAAACTTGTCACCAACGGTGGCGTGATTGTTCGTAGAATGCCGCCATGAATTTACTTTCTTGATGTGATTGAGTAATTTGTTGCACACTAAGCTTTTAGCTTCCCTACCACAATCTCTAAAATCATTCTGCATTTCCCTCGCAGCTTTCATGCTGCTAAAGAGTCGACGGTCTGTTCTGTCATAGCCCACTTTTATGTCTAACAGCCGCGGCACTTCGCTAATGCTTATGAAAGGTAGCGAACGGACGAAGTTTCACTTTGTGGTCGCTGGAGCGCTAGTTGCCGACCATTCGTGAGACCTTCGGGCCGCTTTAATACATTGGGAAATACCCGCACTTTGAGCAATTTTAGTCACTTACAGTGATATGAGGCATTGCAAACTAATGTTGATGGTAATACTAAACAATACTAAAATTCTATCTCTCTCTGCAGTTTCCTTCAAAGAAATTGTGAAGTGAATACTTCAAATTAACCCTCAAATAGCATGCGCGAAATCTATCTGGTTAGTGAGGCAGCAGTAATTTTTGGCGTATGAAATACATTATTTATTCTTAATTATTTCTGATATTTACCTATATTTTCAGGTGTTTATAGAGAACGTTAACGCACATAATGTCTTTAAACTTTTTAAATACACAGAATGAAAAAGAAAAAAATGGCAAAGTATTATGTTATCAGTTTTTATACACTCTATTTTTATATTTTCAAACTGTATTGATTCTTGAATCTAATTATACGCCCAAAATTGTACAAATTCAAAATAGAAGAAGTGTTTGTTGTTGAAGAAAAAATCGGTAAATAACTGGAAGAAACTAGTGCTAAAACAAACGACGGACGCTGATATAAATAAATACTGACACTGCCAGAAATTACACCCAGAGAATTTCACTCATCAAAAAGCACTCCAAATCACTATTTCCAGGCAAAAACCTTCTCACTTAGAGATAGAATCAGAAAGTTACTTACAACTAGCGAAATTCATATTGGCGCTCTCATGGACATACAGGAAAAAACTATCAGAGATTTTCAATGAGAGCAACTGAAATATAATGAAAAAAATATTTTTAATCCTTTGGGTAGGTCGCTTCCAAATTCCGCAACAATAATAGAGCAATATAGCAGACATCGGAAACAAAAATCAACAATCAGACATCTCGGGATCCCCAATGACGTTTGTGAGAAAAAATATAACTTTTTGATTACAAGATGTTACAATACGAGAAACATCCAAAGCTGTCTCAGACGATCATTCCCAGTACTTGAGCCAGTGTGTTCCCATTGAACGTAAACAGAAATTGTTCGTGATATTTGTGAATGTTTTTTTTATATTTGTATCGAATTTTGAGAATAAACTGAATTGTTAAGTAGCCAAGGTAAGGGTTATATATATTATTAACATCCAGAAACCTTAAGAACGTATTTTAATATTTATTTACTATGTGAATATAATTAGCATAGGTGGTTCTTGCTTGACGTGTTAAATAATTCAGTCTCATTTTTAAATAACCCTGAAGGTTATCGGTGATAGACATTTATTGTGAAAGTTGTACCACTACTTCCAAGGTTTGTTGTGAAAAAAACCTTGCAAATATATTTTAAGCCAGCTTTGCAAAAAAGCAGTTTCTTTGCGTGTGATGAGAACGCAGTACATTTAATAACAATCATTGACATAATTTGTGAACATTTTGATTCAATACTCGTGAAGAACATTGCTGTTGTTACTAACAAAGTAATGGAGAGGCCAAAATACTTAAATTAAAAGCCTCTGAGTCGAAAAGTTCTGTGTTTATATTGCGGATCTCCGTATTTCTGCAAATAGCAGACGATCGAGAAGTGGTCGGCGAGCAGCGCGCCAGCTGTCAGTATCAGAACTTTTAGCTATAACAAGAGGCAGGTCAGAGCGCCGGAGCTCTTATGCATACTAATGCGCTATGGTTCGGTCAACCACTTACTTCGTCCATCTTTTCTAGTTAAGCAGAGCAAAGCAATTGAAAATATCGATTGTTCTAGCATTCGCACCAACCGCGCGGTCTGGGGACTCCGCTTCCTCCTCACTCTCGCTTATGGTCGCCGGACGGCTCTGCTCTAGCCAAAAGGTCATCTCGAGCGATCAAGAACTTGCCATGTTTCCGTATCCAAAGATGAAATCAAATCCTACTGGCTAAGTTGGCTCAGGTGGCAGAATTTCTGATGTTGGCTAGAGAGCTAAGTCGAATTCAGTCGCTGTCTAGCGGCCAGCTGCTCTGATAGGTAGTTTTCCGGGGATTCTCCGACACCAGGCGAATGCCGGAGCAGTTCCTTAACAAATGGGCCACGGACAGTGCACGATGTCTCCTTCGTCTCACTTGTCCTATCTTCACTCCTTACTTACATGAATTACATTACACTCTTACACATGTCGGGAGACCAGTCGCGAGCTTAGAGCTTGTCCCGGACGGTGCCACGCTGGTTGGAGATACCTGGTAGAGGAAAACCTCGTAAGTCGACGGGCAGGTCGGCGCCGGATTTCGCAATCCAGTGGGGGAAGATCACCGCGACATCCCTCGATAAACATTCTCGGAAGTAATGGCCTTAGCAGTTGACGCGCCCGGAAACACAAATAAATCAATAAAAAATCAAAACACCTTATTAGAAAACACGTTTAGTGCGCGCCACAGGCCTTTACACCAGGCACAGAAACGCGATTACAGTAATGGATCAGTTGCATCGAGTTTCGTTGTCCTTAGAATGTGTCTTCGTTCGAAGAGGGGAGATTCTTTATTACTTTTGGCATTTTCGGGTTTTCATTGTTCTTCGGTGGAGTTTTGATGTTTGTCTCACCCGTACAGAGTTGGGTTAGGGAAAGTTGACGGTTTGTATGACGGATTATTTTAATTGAAGGTCCCTGTCGGTAGGGAGGTGGAAAAGAGGGAAGGAAAGGGAAAATAATTGAAAGGGGGATAAGGATAGGGCCTGTGAAAGAGCAGAATTTTAGGATGAAAAGTTTTTGTTTTGTGATGTTCAAGATGCGTTTGAAGGGTGCGTTTTGGATCTTTCTGTCAAGTTGTGTAGGAAACGGGTTTGTCGCATTGTTAATCAATCTTCTTTCAGAAAATGGGAGGATGGATTTTCATGATATCAAGAGCATAATTTTTACGATGTTTCGGTGGGTTTCTAAGGATAAGTTGTTCATTACATCGGATGTACGGATTTGAACGGGATATTAAAGGGATAGTGCAATTTTCTACTTTTGCCTCGAGATCTAGATTGCGTTGTGATGTTGAGGACCGGATGGGATAGGCATATGCCAAAATATGTCCATGTAAGTGCCATAGAATAGATATGTCTTTTGGGTCTAATGGAGGAGTTAATGAGAAGTGCGAGTAGAACTTTACTAATTCTGCAGGATGTTCAGACTTACTCGAACCAAATGACAGCACTGTATGACTGATGATAATACACAAAATGACAATGATCTGATGACAACATACAAAATGGTTCAGCAAAAGCTTAATTATAACCCCAAAACTATTTTCATCCAACACATAGAATACACATTCTTTACCCAGCACTGTACCACACTCGGGTGGGGAAGAGCTAGGAACTACGGTATACGGCGGTGTGATTCACGCCAATTGCTCCTGTGTCACATCGATGAGCGTCCTACGCTCTTACCACAATTCTTATCTGGGCGAGTGGTCACCCTGGACGAGCTCCATATTTGAGATCTTGCAGAATGCAGAGGCTTATCGTTACAGCGACATCTGTCAGGGCCGGCGATCGGTGGTACTCACGGCAGCAAGAGAAAAGACAAACATCCTTGCTGCGTTGCCGACGACAAGAAAGAAAAAAACCTTTTAATTTCAGAACGTTTTAATGTTTTCCAGCGCAATAAGGCGTAATGGGGTATTGGTTGTCTGCCTCTTCCGAAATGCTATTACGTGAATTTACGTGTAAGCCTTATACGTGAGAAATTGCAAAAATTGTGTAACTCTTAATTTAACAATATTTAGTGACATCATTGTTTGCGGTCAACTCAAGTCGTTTCAATTTCGTGTTGGGTAACTCGGGACTCTGTATTGTTTTTATGGAGATTAATTGGATTTTGTGGGACCTTCAGTTTTTGGCGAAAGGTGAAGCCAGGGTATTTAATGGTTGTTATGGATTTTGTTAAAGGAAATGGTTTTGTTGGGACTTAGTGTAGGAGAAAAGGATGGCTCGGAATTTGGAAGAATTTATTGTGAAGGAATTGTCTATAATTGATGTATGTCTACACGTAAACAATGTGTTGTCAACGTACTCTCAAGTTAATGGAGGATTACTCCAAAACGCTCAATGCCCAAAAAAGGTTAAAAGCCGTGTTGCAAAGACGCAACAAAAAAAGAAAAAAGGCGTCGTTACCCGAATTACTTAATATCATGAAGTCACAGAAGTTAATCAATTCGAGACACCACGGATTCTTGGACGGGTGTCCGTCTGGAAACTCTGGTTACTAATGGCGCCAAGCCTCTGGGTGAAGGGGTAAAAGGCACTAACTGACTGCGACGTGACGAGGCAAAAAAATAAAAAGTTAACGGAAGATTACGCCAATACGCTCAATACCCAAGGAGGGTTAAAAGATGTGTTGCAAAGACGTACGCTGCATAATCTATGCTGACCAAGGTTGGTTTTTTGCAGAGATGGCAGGAGGTTGGCTATTTGTAAATTTCTGGTGAGAGATATTTTCAAAATACAGAACTTCTGCGCACAGATATATTTTCAAAATACAGAAAGAACATAAATGCACAAAAAATAAAAATAGTAAACCAAAAATTTATAAGATATATCATAATTAATATTCTCATATATGTACTTACGGATTTTTTCTGAAATTCTGTTCTACCTTTCTGTATTTTTTAAAGAGCATCAATGATTTATAATTATGACATATTTCAAATTTCATGTTGTATGATGTTACTGTCATACAACGTTTGATTGTTTTTATTATTTATATGAATTTTCATTTGTAAAGATAAATTTTCATCTTTTTTTGTCTTCATTTCATAATGCTTTAAAAGTTTCGTTCTATATTAATCAGTTCATAGTTTTGCCAGTTTATTTTTGAAAGAAAAAAAACAGAGTTTAATCACAAGAATAAGTAGAATACGTAATCAAAATTTTTGAATCTTAAGGCCGTGCCATTTTTGAATTTTAACGCGACTACATTGCAATTAAACCACTGCCCTTTCAATTGCTGCTTGACTAGATTACGGTACTATTAGTCTCTGGAATGGCCAGTCCTGTGTACCAGTTAATTATGGTCATTTATTTGAATTGTGAATACAATTTTTTCGATGTGAAGACATGCCAATGAGGTGTAACGCACAATTCTGTTCTACATTATTTTTACAATTGTGTAATGCACAATTCTGTATGTTTGATGACTATACACCATTTGCTAGTTGACAACAATTAAAAATATCGTATTGTACTGCATTTCACTGCCTTTGTGGAGTACACGAATTTAGAGCTTTAATTGTGTTTAACAACTATTATCGAGGTGAATATTTTGAAGAAATCTAAGTTATTGTATACTAGCAATTATTCTTTTTAATTTTCATTGCTTTTATCCAAGCAAAGTTAGTAGTAATGGCAGTTAATAATATCTTGACCAATGGTGAGAAACAAATATACATTTCGCAAAAATGGCTTTGTAAACAAAACACACTCCAGTGACATGTCAAGAGTCTTTAATCGGACTTGAAAAAAATATTCGCAAATTAAACGCTCTTTGCTATCAATCAACATGTTTTGGTATGACCCGAACAAGCTTTTTAATTAACGTTTGTCTTCATAGAGCGTAAAGGACGTTTAAAAAGATTTGGGCGTCTCTTTATCGTTGAAATCCTTGGATTTTTAAAAAGGGCACAAGTTCAAACTTTTCTTTTTACGTTTTGCTACAACTTCATTACTGATGATAGAGACTTTTTTTACTTTCTCGTCCTAATTACGTGAAAAGAGTGTGTAGTAATCCTGAGCCGGAAGACGCCCAATTTCTCACAGAATTATTCCCGGACCTTGGAAAGGAAAAAGTGGATAAATCTTATTCTTGTCTAGTAAATGTCTTCCTCTAACACATTGTGTAGTAATTTGTCCATGTTTTGGGGGTCATTGATAGTTAACAATGGATTGACAGAAAAACGTTTATCTGACCTCCGTCCGTCTGTTGTCCGCTAGTGCCAAAACTGTTCAGCCGATTTTCTTATTGTTATTTCTTCATGATTTTAAGGAACTCGATGCTCTTTGAGTGTGAAACGAATATTTTGATTTTTAGGGGTACGCCTCAATATTTTTATTTATTTTTTTAAATGGCTTCAAATTTTTTATTAAACTTTTCCTCAATTAGCGTAAAGGACGCCTAAATGAATGGTGCAGGTCTAATTTTCGTTGATATCTCTGATTTTTCGAAAATTGCAAAGGTTTCATTTTATTGGCGACTTCTTACATCTTCAGTTTTGAAGATAGCGATTTTTCCTTAATAAAACCTATTCTCTAAAAACACATAAGGTCATGTAAAATTTTTCGAAAATACGAATAGTTTCGCGTAATTTTGCGTGAAATACAATTTTTAAACATGCTTTCTCTAAAAAAAAGCTGGACAAAATTTTTCTTTACGTTTTCCCCTCGTATGTATTAAAGAACGGAAAACAAATTGGTGCCAGTCCCATTTCTCGCGAACTCTTTGTAATTTCGAAAATTTGGAAAGTTAACTTTGCAAAGCTGGTACAGATTTGAAGGTACTTACTTTTCTTAAATGTAATCTGTTCGAAAACATTTGATTTTTACCAAAAATAATGTATATTATTTTTATTAAAAAACGATTGTTTTCAAGTAAATCCTACTATAAGTTATTCTAAAATATAAAATATCTTAAAAAAACGGCTGCAAAGTTTTCGGTTTTTTAATGGATAGAACAAGGAACGCTTAGATGGGTCAGGTGTCATTTTAATTGAACTCTTGTATTTTCAAAAATTGCTAGTTGATATTGATACATGCAAGGAGATTCTTTTAAAAAAATGGAGCCATTTTGCAGAAAATAACTGTTTAAAAATTGCCTTAATTTTACATGTACTTACCCGAAAACTACTCACGTTGTCCATGAATTTATTTCAAGATGTCATTGAAGGACTTTATTACAGAAACTAATAGTGCTACGATATCACATACTTTCTCGCAATATTTCTAAATTTGCTTTACTCAAACCTTCAGCGAATTCTCTATTAGGAATTTATATCTGAAATTACTTAATTTACACATTAATTTACATAATTCCTTCTATTTGAGTTTTATTTTGAATAAGCCACATTAATAGTATAAAATTAGTAATGCAGAAAATATGAAAATGTACATTTTTCATCAACCTTTTCTCTCCTCCTCATTCATTTGTCACAGACGTAGGTTCCTCCTAAAAATGAACATATTTTTCAGAAGACACCTTAAGTAGTCAATTCTTAGAGTGAAGGAAAGAACTAAATTAAATTATTTTTTAAATTCAGTTCAGGCACATGTCACATATGCTTCTACATTAGATCGTGCCCTATCTTTTGATAGATTTGTAAAATTATGTGTCCCTGAAAAGATTGATAATGATGATGATGATTTTGACTAAACTAAAGCCTCAATAACAACTTCTTAGGGGCAATTGTCTTTCTATGTCTATAATTGGTGATTGATAATGTTCTGTTTGTTGGTTGTCTGTGTTGATAATGCATAGGCCTATTGTAATTGCTAAATCAGATAGCACAATTTCCCCTATGGAATCATTTTACTATCAAATTAAATCTGTAACTCATTTACTGATGAAAATGGATTTGATTACACAAGAGCAAATATTACCTGTTTTAAATGATGTTCACCTTACTCTTTGGTTCTTTTATTCATAATCAATTATGTACAGGAGAAAAGAGGAAGAATTTGTGAGTTTGAGAAATAGTGCCCAGATTATAAACACAGATTATGAAAACTAATACAGTTACATCGCTGATTCATATATAATAATCTTGAGAAAATGAAGAGAGAATATGAACAGTATCTTCTTTCTAAATATGGCTTATATTTGAACTTGTAAGAAACTTAGATGACATTGGTAAGAAATGCATTGCTTTTTTATGTAACTCAATCTCTTAAACTTGTACTTCTAACTCTGGTAAGCATTTTTACTTTTGTTTGCCCTCTTGCAGATATACTGTAGATCTATTTATATTATTAGAAGTATTCATCCCTAATATTTCAGTATTGTATAGTAATTTTAAACATAATTAAAGATTATTTTCTATTACAAAAATATTATTTAAAGTTATTTTTCAGCTCATTATTAGTCTTTAATTATGTCAAAAATGGTTTTAGGTGTTTTGTTATGTTACCATAAAATTGTTCATTTCAATTAATTGATTGTTACTTTTCAACTAATTAATCAATTAACTGGCATTATTTTGCTTTCTATTATAATTTAATGTTTGCTATTAATTGAAATAGTTTTTACATCTTTTTAAAAAAGTTTATTTTAGATTGCTGTGCATGTGCATACTCATTAATCTCTTTTACAACTTTACATTATAATAATATTTACATATTTCACTACATTTCATATTTTTGTCATTTAACAATTTACAACATTCAACAAAAAATACATTTAATATTACAAGCATTTTTCCATCATTTTCAGCATTTTAAAGAAAGGTATTAAGAAAAAATGCGAAAATCGCGTGAGATTAGTGTTCCTAGTATGAAGATTGAATGGCCAAGTACTAAGGGGAAGACTGCAATGGAGATAGAGTAAGACTGAGGTAAAAGGTGCTAAGTTTCTTACAAATTCAAATATAAGTGACTTTTGAGCAGGGAAATCCTGTGCTGACAACATATTCTATTTAAAACAATTTATTGAGCATCAGTGTAGGTAGCGAGATACATATGGTATTTGTAATCCTGAGAAAAGCAGTTGACTTACTACCTTCAGTTAAACTACAGGATACAAAGAAAGATGAAAATATAAATTCTGTGTACATAAATGCTTTAAAGCTTCCATATGCAAGATTGCCAGAACTGCATAAATGTCGGCTCTAGTAGTTTCTCAGCATTTAAAATAAGTAGGTGAAGGTCTAAGACAAGGTTGTTTTATATCCTCTACTCTATTAAAAAGTGCATAAAATGAATTCTTCACAATTTGAAAAAAGTGTAAAAGTATGGAGATATTTGGATAGATTTCTTCTATTACCCTGGTAGATGATCAAGTTGTCCTAGCCAATGATTAGGATTTCAAGTATATAACTAGAAAATTAATAGAGTATGAAAAGTGAATACTGGATAAAAATATATAAAAAACAAAATATATGATAAGAGGAGAACAGAACTAGAGACTAGTTAACCCCTCAAGGTAAAATTAAATATGTAAAGAATTAAACTATTTATGTTTCACTCAAAGAAATTATGGCTGTGTCAACTAAACAAAATGATCCAGGCAGGTTATTAAAGCATTACATTCACTTACAAGGGACTCTGGCAGGAAAAGAAATACAAAAGTTACCTCATAGAACATAATTATTGAAAGCCTCATTTCGTATAGCTAAGAATACAAATGCAAAAGACACAAGTAGAATTGAAGCATCAGAAATTAAATATTGTGGAAGATGCTGCCAGGTTAGAAGAAAAGAAATAACAAAAAAACAACAATATATTAGTAAAATAATGAATTCAGGAAAATCAATCTTAGAAATTATGGACATAAAGATACTGTTATGGTAAGGGAATTTAGACAATGAGAGACTTTTAAAGAAGGGATGAGAGTACATTTCTGAAGAGAGAAAGTGTACAGGAAGGCCAAAAAGGAAGAGGAATGATAAAGGCTTCTTCTTCTTCCCCTGATGCCTCTCAGCGTTGGTTTAGCCATTTGACATACTCCGTTTTGTCTTGTGCCTTGCGCTTCACATCTCTTAGTGTAGCTCCACTCCTTTGGCATATATCCTGTATATAGGCATCCCATGTTCCTTTTGGCCTTCCAGGTGGTCTCTTTCTCTCTGGCCTGGCTTCGATAATTTGTTTCGGTTTTCTATCCTCTGCCATTCTAGCAAAATGTCCGTACCACTTCAGAGCCTTGTTTTCCATTTCTTTGAGTTGCGGGGTAACTTTTAGTTCCTCTCTGATTGTATTATTCCTTATTCGATCTCTTCTTGTTTTCCCTACTATTCTGCATAGGAATTTCATTTCCACAGCTGTGACTCTACTTTCTCTTTTCGTATTATGTGGCATTATATATGGAGTTATAAATTTGGAGTTTTTAGTGCCTACATTCATTCTTAACAAGTTCTTATTTATTTGATAATACACAGAGTTTGCTTTCTTCACTCTGTTATTCAGATCTTCTTCATATTTTCCGTTTTCCGAAATTATTGTTCCTAGATACTCATAGCTTGTTTCTTGCTCCATTCTTTCCTCTCTCCACGTGATGTTCATTTCTTCCTTCTCTTTGCCTATACATATTACCTTGCTCTTATTGATGTTTATCTCCATACCCCTATCCTCCAGTGCATACCCCCACTCAGTTATCATCTCTTGCAGCTCTCTTGGGTTTTTGGTGAGCACTAAAATATCATTCGCATACACCAATGCTTGTATCCATACTGGTCTCATTTTCCAATTTCCAATTTTGCATTTTTATTATGCCTTTTGGTTTGTTTAATTACCTGATCCATAAAGATTATAAATAGTAGAGGGCTCAATGAATCTCCCTGTTTAACTCCTTTGCCCATTCTAAATTTTCCACTAAGTTGTCCATCCAGCCTTACAGTACCATACACATTTTTATAAATGCTTTTAATTACCCTCATCATTTTGCTTGAAACCTTTGCTTTCTCCAGTGCATCCCATAGTTCTTTCCTGGGTACTGTATCAAATGCTGACTTTAAATCTATGAAAGCAGTGCATATTGTTTTCCCCCTACTCAATGTTTTTTCAATTATGCTTCTTAGAGTGTAAATATGGTCTTGTGTTTGTCTGTATGGTCTAAAGGCCCCTTGCTCCTCTTCCAAATCATCTTCTACCTCCGTCCTCAACTTTACTTCCACTATCCTGGAGTACAATTTACTTATGCAGGATGACAAACAAATCGCCCTGTAATTTTCACAATTGACAGTGCTCCCCTTTTTATGTAGAGGTACTATTATATTTTCTTCCCATTCCCGCGGTATTTTTTCTTCTCTCCATATCTGTTGACACAATGCTGTTATCCATGTCCTTCCCGTTTTCCCAATATACTTTATCATTTCTGGTGATATTCCATCTGGACCAGCAGCCTTCCCAACTTGAATTCTTCTTATTGCTTCTTCTACATCTCTTTCCGTTATGGGATCCTCCTCCACCTCTGCTCCTCTCCCCTGGTGTCTCTCACTCACCAGGTTCAATTCGCCTTCCCCTTCTTTCCCATTTCCCAGTGGCTCATGGAGTTCTTGACTCTCACTCAACTCCCTCCAGTCACCAGTGGTTGTCCTGTTATTATCATTAAAGATGTTTTCATAATACTTCCTCCAGGTTTCTAGTATTTCTGTCTGTTCTGTCTTTAAGTTGTTATTTGGATCCATTATGCTTCTGACCGTTTTCTTATGTTTCCCTCTTAGTCCATTTACTACCTGCCAAAAGTCTTTCTTGTTCTTATGGTACTTTTCCTCCAATTCTGTTGCAAACATTTCCCATGTCTCCGCCTTTGCCTTCTTCACTTCTAGTTTTGCTCTATTTCTACTTTCTAATACTTTTCCCAATCTTCTTGCGTCCTTGATACCATATATGCGGCGTACGCTTTCTTTTTCTTCTTTACCCATTCCTTGACCACTCGTTCCACCATCTAGTTCTTTTAAAACGCGTATTTACTCTCTTCCTACCACATACCTCTATCGCTGCTTCTAGCATCGTTTCTTTCAGTTTCTTCCATTCCTCCTCGATTCCTTTCCTAACCTCTCCGTTTCGTTTTCAGTCTTTCTTCAACTGCTTGTTCATATCTTTTCTTATTTTCCTCCATTCTCAATTTTTCACTTTTAATTTTAAAATATTTCTTAAAACGTTCTCTAGGTGGATTTTTAATACGGGTTTTCATCACCACCAGTTTATGTTCCGTGCTTAATTCTGCACTTCTATACACCCTAATATCCATTACTGCATATCGAAATGACTCCGTATATGTAAAGTAATCAATCATACTTTTAACTATCATCTGGTTTCTTCTTGTTTCAAAGGTGTATTTGTGTATTTTTTTTGTGTGGAAACCACGTATTTCCTATCAGCAATTGATTATATACACAACATTCTAACATCTGCTCCCCATTATCATTCCTTGTTTTCTCCACTCCATATTTCCCCATACTACCCTTTCCTTTCCGCGCATCCAATCCTATTCGGGCATTTCAGTCTCCCATTATCACCACATGGTCACTCGTCCCTTGTGTTTGTTCTATTACTCTCTGAAGTTCGGAATAGAATATTTCCTTTTCTATTGTATCTTTATCTTCGGGTGGTGCATATATACTGACCAGTGCCACTCTTTCCTTTAATTGTATGTCCACTCTCATAATTCTTGCACTTACCGGTTCCCAATTTATCACTCTCTTATTAATTTCCGGGTTCACGATAATACCTACTCCCCCAACTGCCCTTGTTTTAATATCCACTCCGCTATATCTCATTACATACCCTTTATGCAATTCCACCTCTCCTGCTCCCTTCTTTTTAACTTCACTAATACCCAAAATCTTTAAATTGTACTTTTCCATCTCTTCTACTATTTCCACTTCCTTCCCTGTTATTGATGTAATATTCCATATGCCAATATTCATGTCCAATTCCTTGCGCGGTCGTCTAAGTTGTCTTTCTTGTCCGAGGCTATTTAAGTTTCTCTGAATCTGCTATAAGAGTGAGTGGGTGATTGGCCCTACGTCACTCTGCCCAATGGGGATGTCCCCTTTCCGCCTCTGGGCATGCGTGATTTTGTTCAGGGTTTCCTCCCCTAGCCTTTGGAGATCCCTCTCCTCCCTGCAAGGCAGCAGGTTGGTTTTCTGTCGGGGTTTCCTTCCCTT